>CM060266.1:6938408-7392700 GCA_030684275.1 Acipenser oxyrinchus oxyrinchus
CAGAAGGCCCTGTCGCCCACAGAGCGCAGGCGAGCAGGCGGGACACACAGCAGTCTGAGATCAGCAGAGTGGAGCTTGCACTCAGATTTTTTCAAAGCAATGCATTCGGTACTTAATGAGCTAAACAAACAACTCTGGAGCTTCATTTAATAACTCAATGAGGCACGCCTCAGTTGTTTCTCGTTAGTTCTGCAACATCAGCAAACATGGTGGTAAAAGCTTTATGAATACGGCTCCGAACGTCTAATCCAAATCAAATTCAAGCCTTCCTCTTTACACCTTGAACAACCTGCACAGGCTAGCTGCAGACTGCCTTCGCTTGCATTAAACTCGCAACGAATCGCTGCTCCTGTTGCAGCTTTGACCTCACTAACCTCTTATTCAGAAGAGGCTAGCCATGCATATTCATAACCCTGTTCCTGCCCTGTGCCAGAGTGAGCAGGTAGGACAGGTGAACCAATCAACATGCTTTGGAGAGGAGTTGGGAACCAATGAAATGATTGAACAGGTTGGACTGAAGAAGCTGCCGATGTGAATTCATGAGACGATTTGACGGGAATCCCTGATGCATAACCCATGCGAGACAGACATAACTGATTCATGTACCAGGGATACGTAGAGATTATGGATGGACTTGCACAATGCTGCTGTAATTCAGCCTTTTACTTGTGAACAGTTCAGAGCTCTGTTTGGTGCCGGCACTACCTTTACTCCCTGTGATGACCGGGACGTTGCGTGGGCGAGACCGGCAGTCGAACACAACTGGTTTCTGGACCCAGGGGATGAGGAAGTGCGTTCCCTCTCCCACCACGATGTCCTGGACTCCTCGGAAACGGTCGAATATCACCGCTCTGTGACCGGCATCCACTGTGGGGCAGGCAGGACAGGGCAGGGTTAAAACCAAGAGAGACCCCCCCCTCCACCCCAGCACAGTCAGAGAGACCCCCAGCACAGCCAGAGAGACCCCCAGCACAGCCCAGAGAGACCCCCAGCACAGCCAAGAGACCCCCCAGCACAGCCAAGAGATCCCCAGCACAGCCCAGGCGACCCCCAGCACAGCCCAGAGAGACCCCCAGCACAGCCCAGAGACCCCCAGCACAGCCCAGAGATCCCCCAGCACAGCCCAGAGCCCAGGCGACCCCCAGCACAGCCCAGGCGACCCCCAGCACAGCCCAGGCGACCCCCAGCACAGCCCAGAGAGCCCACCCCCAGCACAGCCAAGAGAGCCCCCCTCCAGCACAGCCAAGAGAGCCCCCTCCAGCATAGCCAAGAGAGACCCCCAGCAATAACACACATTCTACTGTACAGAAGGGCGATTCTTGGTTTAAGCAGTTACTTGAGCCTTTTGGATGGGCAAGAGAAGTGCTAAGCGAAGCCGAGTGGTTCTGTCAGCAGACAGGGCCAAGTCAAATACTTATTTATTTATTTGGCCTTTTACTTGAGCAGTTTAGAGCTCTGTCTAATTCAATCTGTTCTTGCAATGCATGCAAGGGTGCTTGCACATGCACGATCAGTCTGAGCCACACTCACCGTTATACAGGGCGGAGTTCACCACCCCTCCCACCAGAGCCAGCCCCAGCCCCAGCTTCCCGATGCTCTCAAACAGCTTCGCCATGATGGTGTGCAGCCTTCAGCAGCGCTGCGGAGGAGAGCAGAGCAAGCAGTGAGCCCTCTGCTGGACAATACGGTGAACTACGTTCTCAAAGCTTCAGGGCTGAAGCACGCTCCAGGGTTTGAGACCTTCCCTGCGTCAGGTGCTTTATTGACATGACCAGGTGCCTGGAGTTTGAACAGTCACTGCATGAGCAGGGCTCACCTATTAGGAGCTGTTCATCAAACTTTAAGGGAGGCACAATCTAACATCAAACTCGTGGCTCCTGATCATTTCAGCAATATTGGAGTTAGTTCTGAAACCCAGGACTGTGTGCAGGGCTGGAGAGAGTTTCAAGCCGTGGCGCTTGGTGTTCATGTAATCTGTGCAAGGCATGTTTAATTTTAATTACCAATGGACCATTAAGAGCACAGGAACAAAAACAATGCTATTTCTATAAAAATAATAAAATTACTGCATCAGTAAAATATCATGCAAAGAAATCCGATGCAAAAATGATGCTTGGAACAAACACACATTGTACTGTGCAGAGGAGCGATTCTCTGTGGAAAAATTCTCAAAGAATTCAAGTAAACCTGCATTACATTTTAATATCATTCCGCAAGCAAGTCAAAAACGCTACTTCGTGTGTGTGTGTGTGTGTGTGTGTGTAATTAATATAAGGGGGCTGTGTGGTCCAGTGGTTAAAGAAAAGGGCTTGTAACCAGGAGGTCCCCGGTTCAAATCGCACCTCAGCCACTGACTCATTGTGTGACCCTGAGCAAGTCACTTAACCTCCTTGTGCTCCGTCTTTCGGGTGAGACGTGTTTGTAAGTGACTCTGCAGCTGATGCATAGTTCACACATCCTAGTCTCTGTAAGTCGCCTTGGATAAAGGCGTCTGCTAAATAAACTAATAATATATATAACACACACACACACACCTGTTGAGAATTACTGGGTAAATGATGGATTCGCTACTAAAACACTTCATATTAGCTGCTCATGTATAGTTTACTTTGAGTTGTTGTGATCACAAGTTTTTGAAGATTCTGCTCAATGTGAATTAAAGTTTGCTAAATGACAAGCTTGGTTTCTGCTCATCCAAACTAAGCTGTATTAATAACAGTCAAAGCTGTGAAAAGTGTTGAATTATATTGTCTAAAGTGCTGGATTTAAATCAAGGGAAGTAATGTTAAAACTTTACAATGCATTAGTAAGACCTCACCTAGAATATTGTGTTCAGTTCTGGTCACCTCGTTACAAAAAGGATATTGCTGCTCTAGAAAGAGTGCAAAGAAGAGCGACCAGAGGTATCCCGGGTTTAAAAGGCATGTCGTATGCAGACAGGCTAAAAGAATTGAATCTATTCAGTCTTGAACAAAGAAGACTACGTGGTGATCTGATTCAAACATTCAAAATCCTAAAAGGTATTGACAATGTCGACCCAGGGGACATTTTTGACCTGAAAAAAGAAACAAGGACCAGGGGTCACAAATAGAGATTAGATAAAGGGGCATTCAGAACAGAAAATAGGAGGCACTTTTTTACACAGAGAATTGTGAGGGTCTGGAACCAACTCCCCAGTAATGTTGTTGAAGCTGACACCCTGGGATCCTTCAAGAAGCTGCTTGATGAGATTCTGGGATCAATAAGCTACCAACAACCAAACGAGCAAGATGGGCTGAATGGCCTCCTCTCGTTTGGAAACTTTCTTTTAATAGTGGAAAACACCAATGGAGGCTATATTATATCAAGCATCGCGCACGAACACAAGGCGGCGGAGAGGTACAATAATTACACATGCTGCTTGCATAACGTATATTACGAGTCGGTTCGAAATATTGCAAAGTTTACAAGACGCCAGTTTGCGTAAAGAAGCGACGTCCACACTGCTGTGCTCGGTAAGGCTAGGTTAGGCGTTGGCCTAGCGCAGACACAGTCGGACCGAGAGCACACAAAGCAGGTTATATTAAAAGCGTGAAGCAACGAGAATGCATCACTTTGAAATCAAACGACAGCATAAAAAAAAAGAATCGCACGTGTTTGTTATTATGTAGTTAATAATTGCACACACGATTTAATGTCGCATCGTAAGACGTGCCGTACAGTAAAGCTAATTCAAATCCTCGCTGCAAGCAACCTTGATATTCACGGCTCTGCTTACATGGAAAACCTACGTGAAGACACTCTTGTCTGTTTTGTTTTGTTGTGGAGCGAAGTTTCTTAATCCAGCACTCACCTCTCTATCCTGCTCAGTTAAATGTGACCTCCACGGTGCTTCTGGAACACATGAACTTGACACGCCAGGGCGCATGCGTCACCGTTCACAGTCCGCGTCATTGATTGGCTGGCCTGCCTCACTGGGGATTCTGGAGCGTATAGATTAAAGGGTAGGGGAGCAGTACCGTATACTCTCTAGAATAGACGCATCTTTATACTTGGGTAGATGGGTGCACGCTGTTTTTTTTTTAAATAAAGACATACTCAAATACTTGTAGGTAAACAGAATTTGATTTATCTTCAACTATTTATTTTTTTTTTTGATTTGCTGTCCCACGTGCAAGCCATGCGCTTTTCTCGCGTGTAAGCGCGCATCTACAGAAGAGAAATGCGCCTGTTTGTTGATTATACGGTGCAGCTCAAAGCAACAACGGCATTTCAGTGTTGCCGCTCCGGGTTGGCTACAGGAATACACGGTGTTATTGAGGTCATGGGAACTGTAGTTTGGTTAAACTGTTCCTTGTACGGCTTTACTGTTTCCACATTCAAAAACATGTTTGAATACAGACATGGTAAAGCATAGGTAAGCACCGTGAAGCACAGAGAGGTATGGAAAACATTTAACAGAAGATGTCAAGCCATGGTAAACTATGGTAAATGCATAGTATATATCCATGTGAAAAAAACTTACAGCGCCGTAGCCAGCCATGAAAACTGACAGCGGCAAAGCCACGTGTAAAACAGCCGAAATTCATAATTATTCGTAGGATTTTAACCGAGTACATTTACCACTTTTATAGGGAAGGCATGTGTTGTATGTTTTTTTAATTTTGTATTTTACACTATGGTACAATATTCCTCTCAACCTTTCTAAATAAACACTATTGTGTTTTTGACTGCTGATTATTTGTTCTATAATAACCAGACGCATATACTGGAAGAGATTCTTACAGGTTAATAATAATAATAATAATAATAATAATAATAATAATAATAATAATAATAATAATAATAATGTCAGTCCAGGTTGTGGTTTGGTGGGTTGCTTTGCTTTTGGGTTATTTCTATGTGAAATACATACATACGTGTATCTCTCTCTCTCTCTCTCTCTCTCTCTCTCTCTCTCTCTCTCTCTCTCTCTCTCTCTCTCTCTCTCTCTCTATCTTTCTATTTCTCTATCTCTATCTATCTATTTCTCTATCTCTATCTATCTATCTCTCTCCCTCTCTGTGCTTTACAATGCTTCCCTATGCTTTACCAGACCTCTCTGTGCTTTACAATCCTTCCCTATGCTTTACCAGACCGCTCTGTGCTTTACAATGCTTCCCTATGCTTTACCAGACCTCTCTGTGCTTTACAATGCTTCCCTATGCTTTACCAGACCTCTCTGTGCTTTACAATCCTTCCCTATGCTTTACCAGACCTCTCTGTGCTTTACAATGCTTCAAAGAGGAGTTCTACAGGTGCTTTCTGAAGAGGTGAGTCTTGAGGAGGCGCCGGAAGGTGGTCAGGGACTGGGCAGTCCTGACATCTGTAGGAAGGTCATTCCCTTAGGCGAAGTGTTCTCTTAGGAGGTGTACTGTGATACACAAAGGACATGCAGTCCTGTAATTCAGGCATATTCTCAAATATCTAACTTTAAAATTCATATGTATAACAAGAAGATCAATGTAAACATTATAACACATGAAAGAAGCAACAGTGTTGAGTCTAATTGTTTAAACACAAGAGCTTTTTTTTAAAAGCGGAATTGAAACTGAACTGTAATTCAAGGTAATGTTCTGTGAGGTCTGCCCGCAGGTACAGTCTCTTAAAGGGACAGAATTACATTTTCCTTGTCAAACAGCACATGTTATTGCTTGCTGAACTTATAGGTGATGCAACCCTTTTGGCCATAGCTGTATATATAATATACCTACCCGTTTCCCTTTCTCTAAGCGTAAGGACCCTAGCATTTATTGCTTGTGCTCGAAAAGGAATATGAATTCAAAGTTAACTTTTTGCTTGTTCTCTTGTAATGAACCAGAAACCGAACCCTTAAAGATGCGAGACTGAGGCCTCTTTCTGTGGAGATAGTTCCTGAATTAAATGACAACCTCCCCAGACAGGGCTGACAAGAGCACACAATGACTCTGGTGCGGTCTTAAAAGGGAAGTGGTGCATAAAGTTTTGAAAATGCAACATCTTTTATATACTGTATTGTATATTATTATTTGTTTATTTAGCAGATGCCTTTATCCAAGGCAACTTACAGAGACTAGGGTGTGTGAACTATGCATCAGCTGCAGAGTCACTTACAATTACGTCTCACCCGAAAGACAGAGCACAAGGAGGTTAAGTGACTTGCTCAGGGTCACACAATGAGTCAATGGCTGAGGTGGGATTTGAACCGGGGACCTCCTGGTTACAAGTCCTTTTCTTTAATCACCGGACCACACAGCCTCTATGTATGACTTTATAATCCTGGATTGAAAGTATCTGTGTCCTGTACAACTCAATGAAACCAAAAAATGAGAGAGAGAGAGAGAGAGAGAGAGAGAGAGAGAGAGAGAGAGAGAGAGAGAGAGAGAGAGAGGGGAAGTCACGGGTGTGAAGGATCTCGAGATAGGTCAGCCTCAGCTCACCACACTGTCAATATGTTCAACACTGTCACAACCGTGCAAAACAACTAAGATGGGTTTCAGGAATTGTAACAACTGGTTTGAGCTGTAGTATGGTAAAGCATAGGGAAGCATTGTAAAGCACAGAGAGGTCTGGTAAAGCATAGGGAAGCATTGTAAAGCACAGAGAGGTCTGGTAAAGCACAGGGAAGCATTGTAAAGCACAGAGAGGTCTGGTAAAGCATAGGAAGCATTGTAAAGCAGAGAGGTCTGGTAAAGCATAGGAAAGCGTTGTAAAGCACAGAGAGCTCTGGTAAATCATTGTAAAGCAGAGAGAGGTCTGGTAAATCATTGTAAAGCACAGAGAGCTCTGGTAAATCATTGTAAAGCAGAGAGGGGTCTGGTAAATCATTGTAAAGCACAGAGAGCTCTGGTAAATCATTGTAAAGCAGAGAGAGGTCTGGTAAATCATTGTAAAGCACAGAGAGCTCTGGTAAATCATTGTAAAGCAGAGAGAGGTCTGGTAAATCATTGTAAAGCACAGAGAGCTCTGGTAAATCATTGTAAAGCACAGAGAGCTCTGGTAAATCATTGTAAAGCAGAGAGAGGTCTGGTAAATCATTGTAAAGCACAGAGAGGTCTGGTAAAGCACATTTAAAACCATAGTAAACAATGGTAAATTAATAGTATAACCATAAGAAAAGCATGGGGGGAAATTGCAAAATTGCTAATTTACCACACACACACACACACACACAAAGGCAGACGCATGTATATTTCTATAATGCAATGTGTGGTGTAGCGCATTAAAAGCAGAAGTGAAGGAGCTTCCCCTGTGCTGGCAGTCTCTCTCGCTGAGCTCCAGAGATGAACAGTGTTGCCCTGCTCTCCCTGTACTGGGTCACTTCAGCAGGTAAGGCATTTTATTTCTCATTTCAAACAAATGGAATTGTTTGACATGCAGTGGATGCACTTTTTTTTTTTCTATCGCTTCCATTTGAAGAGTGGAGCAAATCCCAAGGTCTTTTGTGATCATGATTTCAAAGTTAATTGAACCACATGACATACCCTGCAGAAAGATGGAAGGTGAGGCTCTTTTTGTAACTGAGGTGCGTACAGCGGTGTTTGATTGATTTAAAACGCATATTGTATTATTATACCATCATGCACTGTGTGTCGCTGTAATATCTGGCAATTTGAATTGTATTTGTTTTTTTTAACAATGTAAGTCAGGTTTGTTAACTATACAAAACACCAAGAAAAAAAGAAGAAAAAAAAAAACAGAGACGATAATGCCAAGAATTAAGATTCGTGGTGTTTTTGTGAAGCACAGCGACTGCACGACTCCATATAGAGAAGCTGATTCAGTTTCCACCACAGCTCTGAAGGGCATGTTTCTATTAACAAGGAACAAAAAAAAAAAGAATAATTCTAAAGCTCTTATAAAATAGCGTGTTGTGAACGGATAAGCCACAATTTCAGATTCACCTCGGCCTGCTTAATATCACTGTGAAATACCATTCTCAGGAAAAAATAAATAAATAAATAAAATAACATTAAAAAAAGAACCCACAAACACTTCCGTTTTCAGAGAGTTGTGTTTCTGTTGCTTCTTTCGTGTTTGATAATGTTTACATTGATTTTCTTGTTACACGTATGAATGTTAAAGTTAGATATTTGAGAATATGCCTGAATTACCGGACTGCGTGTCCTTTATGTTTTACAGTAGTCTTCGCGTATAGGAACCTAAGAGGACACTTCGCCTAAGGGATCAAACAGATTTTTCCCTTTGTAAATGCTCCGATTAAAGGAACAGGAACGTCTCTTAAAAGAACACTTTCTTTCTGGCACCGACAGCGATTCGTTCACAGCTGATACAGTACTGTTTTGTAACCTGATAATTCATCATCATCAAACTTAAATTAAAATGGTTTACTCAGATAAATTACGTGATTTAAGTTAAATCCGGAAAAAAAACTGGTTAATATTTATGCTTTTTTCTGTAGACTTGGCGCGACTCATTGTGTGACCCTGAGTAAGTCACTTGACCTCCTTGTGCTCCGTTTCGGGTGAGACGTAATTGTAAGTGACTCTGCAGCTGATGCATAGTTCACACACCCTAGACTCTGTAAGTCGCCTTGGATAAAAGCGTCTGCTAAATAAACAAAATAATAATAATAATAATAATAATAATAATAATAATAATAATAATAATAATAATAATAATATTCCAGTCATAGAGAACACTTCTGTTATAAGAACACCTGTGTTATTTCTGTCCAGCAGGGGGCACCCCTCGTGTTGAGTTCCAGAGGGAGGTGGTGGGCTATGTGGGTCAGAATGTGACCCTGCGCTGCTCTCTAGTGGACGGAGGTCAGAATACGCAAGTTGTGCAGGTGTCCTGGGTACGATCTCCAGAGCAGAAACTGGTGGTCTTCAATCCCAGTTTCGGGACCAGTTACCCCTCGGGAGACTGGACGGGACGACTCTCAGTCAGCAATGACTCGGCTAGGCTGAAGGAGACGTCCCTCACTGTCACAGCGTGTCGCAGCCAGGACCAGGGCCAATACAGCTGTGATTTCACCATCTTCCCCAGCGGCATTCACAGCGGTCAGATCACACTCACCATCGCAGGTAAGACTGGAGAGGAGGCAGTAAAGCTGGAGTAGGGAACCAAAAATAGATGCATTTGTGCTGCAGACTCTATGTGCAACGTGTTGGTAATCATCATTTATTGTGGTTTCAGAAAAAAAGTCACCAGCCTATTATATTTGAGCATCAAAAGAAACTTATCCCTTATATTTGGATAAAATTCACTAGATGTGGCTGAAAAATGACAAACTCTGTTTTAGAGCAGGTGCAGTGACTTTTTATTGTGCTGATAAACAATTGACATCACAAAGATGCTGTAGAATGATCTGTCGATGTTGGGCAGGTGTTGTGACTCTTGGTTTCCTGGTTTGTGGCTCTGTCACTGATAGAGTGTGTCTGGTTATACCGTCTCGCCAGGTTTGAAATGGCTGGCTGTGAGCTCCCAAGACGGCGAGCCACAGCACGCTGCCCTAGTCCAGCCTCCAACATGCCGATTGCACGAAGACGCTGCTCTCTCGACAGACGTGGCATATTGTGTTTTTTTTCTGTGATTTTTCTTTTATTGCTTTTATTCAAGCTTGCAATTCAACAGCTGAAATCGCTCCATATCCAGTGTCCAATCAACAGTCTCACTAATTAGGTGATTAAGTGCATATGCTTCAGTCATAGTCACTCAAGCGTGTCATGGTCAAGGATGAATGATCGAGTGATTAAAAAGAAACTAAAAACATTTTGTCAATGTCCATCATTTATATACTTTATTTTTTTCAAAAATAAATGTGTTTTAATAGTGATTTTTAAAGTTTCTTTTGATGCTCGGTATACATGTAATGACCACTAGGTGTAGCTGTAAATCGTTTAGTATTTCACTTGCACTTCCCCAGACTCTCACTAGATGGCAGTGTCACAAGTCTAGTGTACAAAGGGAGATTGCCAGCAGGTATAAAACCCTAACATTACTGCAGTGACAGTTGGCTGGAATCTGTTGCAGAGCTGGTGGAGATTCCTGTGCAGGAGCCTGTTCTTCTGTCCTGTCTGCAATCTCCCTGGAGCCCCAGCCCAAACTCCTCCGGTACTGTGCAGTGGTTCCGCTGGTCACAGGCTGGGGGCGGCTGGTCCCTGGTTCTGACGGTCCAGTTGGAGGGCAGAGCAGCGCGGTGCAGTGGGGAGCTGTCACCCTGCAGCACAGACCTGTACTGGACCCCCTCTCTCAGCCAGGCCGGGCGGTACCGCTGCCACTGGACCAACGGAACCGGACACTTCAACAGAACCCTTCTGCTCCGAGCCAGCAGCACAGGTCAGACATGAAACAATGTGCTTTTATCACAGTGTCGGAATGGGCCCTGTTTAGAAATAGCAAGACACTTTCCCTCTGCAAGTCTTTCTCAATTTCATCAGCATGCCCTGCTTACAAAGCTTCAATTCAGGCGTGATGTAACCTTTCACTGGGGAGCAAGGCTGCCAGGGTAAACATGCTCTGTTTAAATAGGGGGTTTAAATGACCATAGCTAACAAAATAATACCATGAATCAGATGTGCAGTTCTGAAAGAAAAACATAAGAACATAAGAACATTAGAACATAAGTTCACAAACGAGAGGAGGCCATTCGGCCCATCTTGCTCGTTTGGTTGTTAGTAGCTTATCGATCCCAGAATCTCATCAAGCAGCTTCTTGAAGGATCCCAGGGTGTCAGCTTCAACAACATTACTGGGGAGTTGGTGTCACTGCAAACGTTATAAAACAGACATCTGCTACTGCGCGAGTTTAAATAAAGTTTCATTCAGGGAGTCTGTTATTAACTTACCCCCTTGGTTATTACCTCAGCATTGTCTTCTGGGTCAAAGCATGTTACTGGCTGCAAAGCATGTCAATCAATAGGGGAAGCAGCTAATTGGCTATTGACAGGAAAGGAGCCAGTGAAAGGGGTGGGGACAATTTCACCCTCCAGGTGAAATGAGCCAGGAAGTGCAAGATAATCCGAAAGCATGGCTTGCAAACAGATATTTCTTTATCTTAATGTAGTACCCCACACCATGTTATAAAATGAAAATATTACATTTTAGACTTATATAATGAATGGATAAGCACGGCAGAGAGAAGTTATGGAGCTATTGTGTTATCTACAGTTATTTTAAGCGTTTTGCTTTTTGATTGAACCTCAGAGTGTCGTGATAAAGTTTACTGCAGGTGTCTCCATATTTTCATCCAAAGATGTTGCGGAGCTCTCAGTTCACTGTCTATCCCTCTCCCTTCCCTCTCTCCCTATCCCCCTCCCTTCCCTCTCTCCCTATCCCTCCCTCCCCTTCCCCTCTCCCTCCCTCTCTCCTATCCCTCTCCTTCCCTCTCTCCCTATCCCTCTCTCCCTCTCCCTCTCCCTACCCTCTCTCCCTATCCCTCTCCCTTCCCTCTCTCCCTCTCCCTCTCCCTCTCCCTCTCCCTTCCCTCTCTCCCTATCCCTCTCCCTTTCCCTCTCCTTCCCTCTCCCTATCCCTCTCCCTCTCCTTCCCTCTCTCCCTATCCCTCTCCCTTCCCTCTCCCTATCCCTCTCCCTATCCTCTCCTTCCCTCTCTCCCTATCCTCTCCTTCCCTCTCTCCCTATCCCTCTCCCTCTCCCTCTCCCTTCCCTCTCTCCCTATCCTCTCCTCCCTCTCTCCCTATCCCTCTCTCCCTCTCCTCTCCCTTCCCTCTCTCCCTTCCCTCTCCCTCTCCCTCTCCCTCCCTCTCCTCTCTCCTCTCTCCCTCTCCCTCTCCCATCCCTCTCTCTCTCTCCTCTCCTTCTCCTCTCTCCCTCTCCCTCTCCCTCTCCTCTCCTTCCCTCTCTCCCTCTCCTCTCCCTCTCCTTCCCTCTCTCCCTATCCCTCTCCTTTCCCTCTCCTTCCCTCTCCCTATCCCTCTCCCTCTCCTCTCCCTCTCTCCCTATCTCCTCTCCTTCCCTCTCTCCCTATCCCTCTCCCTATCCCTCTCCTTCCCTCTCTCCTATCCCTCTCCCTTCCCTCTCTCCTTCCCTCTCTCCTATCCTCTCCTCTCCCTCTCCTTCCTCTCCCTATCCTCTCCTCTCTATCCCTCTCCCTTCCCTCTCTCCTCTCCTCTCCTTCCTCTCTCCCTATCCTCTCCCTATCCCTCTCCTTCTCTCCCTTCCCTCTCTTCCCCCCTCTCAGGGCCCTTGTTGAGTGGTCTCCACAGTCACACTATCACTGCGCTGGTCCTGACTGGTTTGGGGGTCTCCGTCACACTGCTCATACTGGTGCTGCTGTACTGGAGAATGGCCCACAGGAAAGGTAAACTCAGTGGAGCGGTGGAGCTGAGCACAGCCCCCTGACAGTGATCTCCATAGCCAGCCCCAGTCCCCTGTGGGACTGTGGGAGTGAGATGTCACCCCTCCTGTTTAAAATGACTTTGAAGATGTCTTGGGATGTATGTGAATGGAGTGTTTAAGGTTAATATAGCTAGCACATGAGATGATACCCTGTGTGCGTACCACTAACACGCTCTCCTCCTCTCTCCTCACCAGTGCCACATCCCATGGAATACACTGTTAATCTTAACCAGGTAGGCTCATTTCCACAACTTAAAACTGTGTTGCTGTGCAGCATTGTACAGTGCCTACTATAGTACCACAATAAAACAGTAAACTGTTAATTCACATTGTAATCAATGAAATACCGAATGCTATATTTGAGTTCCACAGAAAAAACAGGTATAGTGTTTGTATCAACACTGTGTTTTAATGCTTGTTTATTATTTATTTCTTAGGAGACACCCTTATCCAGGGCGACTTACAATTGTTACAAGATACCACATTATTTTTACATACAATGACCCATTTATACAGTTGGGTTTTTTACTGGAGCAATCTAGGTAAAGTACCTTGCTCAAGGGTACAGCAGGAGTGTCCCCCACCTGGGATTGAACCCACGGCCCTCCGGTCAAGAGTCCAGAGTCCTAACCACTACTCCATACTGCTGCTCCGCATTGCTGGGCTATTGGTGATAAAGTAACCTTGTCTCAAGGTGATTACTTGTAATCAGATTGCTTTTCAGGGCCCAAAGTAATAGCGATTACTTTTTGTCACTTCAATTGGAAACAGCTGCCGTGTGCAAATTTCCTTTGATGATCTGATTCGTTTTTTCTATCTTACTGGCATTATAACTAAGATTGCAGTCAGTAACCCTCACATTAAAAGTGCAAAGTGTTTCATGCTGTTTGTATCATAGGTCTTCAAAGTGTGATTCGATATATAAATGATAGTTCATTCAACAGAATGTTAAGAATTCTGTGTACAACGTTCAGTTAAGTTTTGGAATCAACAGTAACAAGTGAAATTAAGAGTGTGTTTTATTTCTATTAGTATCATTGTTGTTATTGGCAAAAGTAATCTAAAAGTAATAAGTAATCAGTAATATATTACTTCTATAAGAAAGTAATCAGTAATGTGTAACAATGTTTCCTGAAGCAGCATTGAATAATGTAGGGTTAAGGTATAAAGTAACAGATCCTCTCTCTGCACAGCAGTGTAAACACTCAATTGAGCCACACAGTCATGTGACTTCCCAGACGTGTCTCATGCGTTGAGGGCTCGCAGAACACGAGCTGATCTGTTTTTAAAGCAGCTGCTGGTTTGCTGTTCACTGCCAGTAATACATTCGGATCAGTTAAACCAAACACAGGTCTTTGATTCAAATGCCAGATCAAAGACGCTCTCTTCCAGTGTAAATAGTGGATTCAGTCTCGTGTGAAAAGATAAATTGTCTCTTTTCTGGAAGTAGGATTGAAAGGTTTCTGTTGATTTGGATTAATTCCAGTCAGCTGTACAAAAGTGGAGATTTCTGGGGGTTCCCATGTAGTTCCCATGTGGAGAGAGGGGGTGCAGGAGAGAGGGGGTACAGGAGAGAGGGGAGAAGAGAGAGGGGCAGGAAAGGGAGCAGGAGAGAGGGAGCAGGAGAGAGGGGCAGAGAGAGGGAGCAGAGAGAAAGGGTAGGGCAGGAGATAAGGAGTGCAGGAGAGAGGAGCAGGAGAGAGGAATGCAGGAGAGGGGCAGAGGAGAGGAGCAGAGAGAGGGGAGCAGGAGAGAGGGAAGCAGAAGAGAGGGAGCAGGAGAGGGGAACAGAGAGAGAGGGAACAGGAGAGGGAGCAGGAGAGAGGAGACAGGAAGAGGAGGCAGAGAGGGAGCAGGAGAGAGGGGGAGCAGGAGAGGGAAGCAGAGAGAGGGAGCAGGAGAGAGGGAGCAGGAGAGAGAGGGAACAGGAGAGGAGCAGGAGAGGAGACAGGAGAGAGGGAGTGCTGGAGAGAGGGGAGCAGGATAGAGGGGGAGCAGGAGAGAGGGGAAGCAGAAGAGAGGGAGCAGGAGAGGGGGGAACAGGAGAGAGAGGGAACAGGAGAGAGGGAGCAGGAGAGAGGAGACAGAGAGAGAGGGAGTGCTGGAGAGAGGGGAGCAGGATAGAGGGGAGCAGGATAGAGGGGAGCAGGAGAGATGGAGCAGGAGAGAGGGGAGCAGGAGAGGGGGAGCAGGAGAGAGGAGACAGGAGAGAGGGAGTGCTGGAGACAGGGGGAGCAGGATAGAGGGGGAGCAGGATAGAGGGGGAGCAGGAGAGATGGAGCAGGAGAGGGGGGAGCAGGAGAGAGGAGGCAGGAGAGAGGGAGTGCTGGAGAGAGGGGGAGCAGGATAGAGGGGGAGCAGGAGAGATGGAGTGCTAGAGAGAAGGAGCACACCTCAACTCTGGCCTGCCATTCAGTTCTGTGCATCTCTCTCAAGCAGATTGACAATCATGTGGAATTGTCTATTTGGTTTTGTCCACTAAATTATAATCCCCAACTTCAACTCACCTGAGCCGGATTCAAACGGGGGTGAAACAAGACCACCCACTCCACAGCAACAGAATGTCTTCCTGTGTTTTGTTTCTAGAACCATGAGATCACCTACACTTCAGTGCGGACAGCAGGAGCGCCTCCCAGTGGCGGGACGGAGAACGACAGAAGAAAAGCTCTCTCGCCAATATTGTCGCGGAGGAGTATGGAACAGTCTGTGTACAGCACCGTGAGGGTTCGAGAGGAGGGCGGGTCAATTCAGATACCCCCTGAGCCCCACCCCACAGACTCCTGAATAGAAGGACTTTTCAGAGGTCTGGTCATCGTTACTTCATTGGAATTGATTCATGACCCAAGGAGGTTGAAAAGATATTGCTGGGATAAGTCCTGAGCAGCTGCAGTTCAGTTGAACTTTAATTGGTTATATCCAGATTTTACAGCGACCTTACTGTAGAAAATTCAAGCCTCTGCTTTCTGGTACTGAATCCTTTCTTGTGCGGTGGTCATCATGGTCTGATTGTAACATGACCAGTGGTTATATACTGCACAGAGAGGGGCTAGCTGCAAGGGAGATGTGGTTTTGTGTGTGTGTGTGTGCGCGCGTGTGTGTGTGTGTGTGTGTGTGTGTGTGTGTGTGTGTGTGTGTGTGTGTGTGTGTGTGTGTGTGTGTGTGTGTGTGTGTGTGTGTGTGTGTGTGTGTGTGTGTGTGTGTGTGTGTGTGTGTGTGTGTGTGTGTGTGTGTGTGTGTGTGAGTGTGTGTGTGTGTGTGTGTGTGTGTGTGTGTGTGTGTGTGTGTGTGTGTGTGTGTGTGTGTGTGTGTGTGTGTGTGTGTGTGTGTGTGTGTGTGTGTGTGTGTGTGTGTGTGTGTGTGTGTGTGTGTGTGTGTGTGTGTGTGTGTGTGTGTGTGTGTGTGTGTGTGTGTGTGTGTGTGTGTGTGTGTGTGTGTGTGTGTGTGTGTGTGTGTGTGTGTGTGTGTGTGTGTGTGTGTGTGTGTGTGTGTGTGTGTGTGTGTGTGTGTGTGTGTGTGTGTGTGTGTGTGTGTGTGTGTGTGTGTGTGTGTGTGTGTGTGTGTGTGTGTGTGTGTGTGTGTGTGTGTGTGTGTGTGTGTGTGTGTGTGTGTGTGTGTGTGTGTGTGTGTGTGTGTGTGTGTGTGTGTGTGTGTGTGTGTGTGTGTGTGTGTGTGTGTGTGTGTGTGTGTGTGTGTGTGTGTGTGTGTGTGTGTGTGTGTGTGTGTGTGTGTGTGTGTGTGTGTGTGTGTGTGTGTGTGTGTGTGTGTGTGTGTGTGTGTGTGTGTGTGTGTGTGTGTGTGTGTGTGTGTGTGTGTGTGTGTGTGTGTGTGTGTGTGTGTGTGTGTGTGTGTGTGTGTGTGTGTGTGTGTGTGTGTGTGTCCTTCGGATGAGACGTAAAACAAACAAGGTCCTATTGTGTGCAGCAGCAGTTGTAATGCATCGTTCACCCCCAAGTCTCTGTAAGTCGCTTTGGATACAAGCATCTGCTAAATGATTAATTCATGAAAAATATATAAAAATAAGTGGTAACTGTGGCTAAAGGCTCATTAATAAGCAAACATATCCACAGAAGAGAGAAACAGGGCCCCCACACACTATTATTATTTTCTTAGCAGATGTCCTTATCCAGGGCAAATTACAATTGTTATAAGATATCATATTATTTTTACATACAATTACCCATTTATACAGTTGTGTTTTTTTACTGGAGCAATTTAGGTAAAGTACCTTGCTTAAGGGTTCAGCAGTAGTGACCCCCACCTGGGATTGAACCCACAACCCTCCGGTCAAGAGTCCAGAGCCCTGACCGCTACTCCACACTGCTGTACATCACTGATAGTCCACAGTCTCATTGTTATCATTTTTTATGACCTACACACAGTGGCGTTGTCTTAAATCAGCTGATAGGGCTTTTGTTTCAGTTTCAGCACTTGTGCATCACATGTTCTTACCCTCGAACTGCTGTTGTGAAAACAAACCCTCAGCACCCGTGAAACTGAAAGTATTTAACAAGGGCTGGCTTTGTGCATGCAACTGCACCAGCGCTGACCATGGCAACTGATTGGCTGAGGTATGAGACGCTGTTGCAGTTATTATAAGAACATAGGAACATAAGAAAGTTTCCAAACGAGAGGAGGCCATTCAGCTCATCTTACTCGTTTGGTTGTTAGTAGCTTATTGATCCCAGAATCTCATCAAGCAGCTTCTTGAAGGATCCCAGGGTGTCAGCGTCAACAACATTACTGGGGAGTTAGTTACACGAATGTGGGGTATAAAGGCTTACATGTCAACAGTCCCTATATGGTCGGGACAGTCCAGGGCGTTCTCTCTCTCTCTCTCTCTCTCTCTCTCTCTCTCTCTCTCTCTCTCTCTCTCTCTCTCTCTCTCTCTGCGGCTGCTGACCCTCGTGCATTGCGCAGCCAGGCAGGGATTGTGTCCCATGACCAGATCTCAGTTTATTGACATGTCATATCCAGTCATATTGCGCAAGCATATTCTTTCCTCGCTGCTAGTGTCCCGCTGAATGGTTTCCAAGTACGTAAAGGCCCCTACACAGCAGGCACGCTGCGACACGCGATAATGCGCAGTGAAGCGACAAAATGAACAGAATCTATATCTATAGATCTTTCACACCGCGGGCGACACCACAGGCGACGCGTGGAGAACGCTGGAGCAGCGAATAGATACAGCGATGAAAGATAATGTCCCTGAATAGCAAAAAGTGTCTTCAGGCTGTCCAAAACGTGCTGTAAAGTGGATAAAGTCAGCCCCCCCTTGTCGCCCGATGAAAAGTCTCAGTGGCCTTTAACTGCGACTGTTTTATGGCTGCGGATTAGAGAGTAAAGTGGAGACAAATTCTGCTGCTGTTTGTGTCACTGCCTGCTGTTTCATTAAAGGCCTGCTGTGGCTATTAAACTGTACTTTCCTGTTGCTAATAATGCTGCAGATTTGAATGCAGAATACCTGCATTCTGTTTATGTTCTAAACTGGTCCTTGTGTTGTGCTCTGGGATTTGAAGAGTCGTTTAACAGTGTTAGTTTTTCTTTATTATTCATAGTGAGACTTCGGCAGGTCACCTATCACACACAGTATAGAACAGGCAGGATTTCTGTTTTTAAATGACTGTTTATACCTTGTGGTAAACGTTTTCCTGTTCATAAAACCTTTTTATTCTTCAGAAATCTTGTGTTTGTATGCATTAAACAAGTACACATGAACTGCGCAGGGGCTCAAAGGGTCAATAGAAATGTTGTATCTATCACTGCTTTATGTTGTATGTCCTGTCTAATAGTATTTTATAAAAATTTCATTGGTAAAAATTGCAATTAAAACGATTTTCAAAACCTGGTACGTGACCTGCACATTCGTTTTTACACGTGGAGTTGAAGGTTTAAATGCATGCGGTTTAATTTTGTTTTCCTGTACATGAATACAGATTGACTGGTTGCTACCAGGTGCGCGTTTCCTGTAAATTTGTACACAGCGACGTTTCCTGAGAGAAACGAGGCGGAGCTACAGAAAGTCAGAATCTGGCACGTCATTTTGATTTCTTATTTAAATACACCCGAGAGTTATACACGGGCTCGCTGTGTGTGCTTGGAGTTTGAAGCATCACAACTAAACCAGGTTAGTAACTGATACTTTATTATGCAATAGTCCTGCTTAGGAGTAAGATCTTACCGCTTTGATCTATAAGAAAACCACACAGTCAATTTTAGACTTCGCAAGTGTTAAAGAGAGACGATTGAAATTGAAACTGAAAAAAAGTGAAACTGATTGCACTGAAAGCTCGTTATCAGCGCTCTTCACTGGTAACAGAAAAGAGAGTTTGTGTTGTTTATACAAAGCTAGGGAGAACTTGCTGTGTGTGGGGGGTATGCATGCTAGATTATCTCATATATTTCAGTGTTATAAACTCTGCAGAAGAAACATATTTGTATTATTGAAGTGACACTTTTATTCAGAAAATATTTAACCACCCAAAGTGCTTTTTTTTTTTTTGCCACACCTTTCTCAAACTAAAAAGTTGTCTATTTAAATATATGTGTGTGAGAGCAATCTGGACTTTTAAAAAATAACAGGAAGCTTCTCATAACTGTCATAGTACCATGACATCACAGGAAGCTCTCTCAGAACTTCTCAGCCAGCAGCAATATTAATACAGTACGCCGTAAGACCTGTTCACACTTGCATTGGTACGATACTGGTACAGTTTGTTTTGGTATAGAATATACCGCTACGAAACCTCTTTCTGTCCTAACTCACATTTCAATACCGGTACAGTACCGATACAGCACCGATACAGCCACATTCATGTATCTTTAATCGACAGTGTTCGGGTTCTGAACTCGTTTCCATGACGACTGCTGTTAGAAATGGATCCGCTGTTTATGAAATACAGTTTTTGCCGTCCTGTTCATGTATAGCATTTTTTTTTTTTTGGTGTTAAATCATTCTTAAGAGACAGAACGTGAAAGGATGAGACTAACGAAAAAGGCAAAAACAATTAGCCGTCTTCAGAAAAAAAAGAGGGTGTAAAGACAGCGGGTGTTTCAGAATATTGACTTAACTGTATCGATACTGTGTCGGTTTACTTGTCCACACTGAAGCTGTTCCGAGTTATATCGAAACAGTACCTGTACAAAACCTGCCCCTTTTTTGAACTCCTGCCCTGAATACTACAGGTAGCTACCTCATCCAATGTGTGCTGGACTTTTGATGAAAGGTTGGAGGATTTTTCTGCCAAGTGTTCACTTTTACATTGTTTCTGCCTGTAATGCATTTTACTAGTGTTAAAAAATGGCTGTTGGCTGTGTTTTGTTAAGAGTGTGTTACCACGCCTGTATACAAGGTAACTGACCCTGACCTTGCCCCTGTGTTATTTCACAGAAATGAGCCTCTTGGAATGCCTCATTGTCCTGACTGTTCTACACATCTGCCCCTTACATGCAGGTGACTGGAGAGTAATGTTACAAAACTCAGTATATATAGCAGTTATCATGTTTCTGATTCAACCAGGGAAAAAAAAAAAAAAGTTTATTTTAAAACATGATACTAAACTCAGGTAGAGAAATGCTTTCAGATATGCTGCGCAATTCTTGGTCAATTCACCTACATTGTGAAATCACCCCACCCCCCCATCCTTTTAATGGCTTCTTGCCTGTTAAAAACCAACTAGCTTCCCCCTTTGACTGATGTGCTTGTAACATGTGACCTAAGATGGTTGGGGTGAATGCTCCAGGAAGTGCAAGTGTAACAGATGACCTGAAAATAAGGCATAGAAACCAAGAACTTTCTTTAATCCTAATGTAATACCAGATACCATGTTTCGAAACAGAAAATACATGCCTGCTTTAACAGGTGTTTCTTTCAAAACTGCACATTGGAGACCCATGTAATGGTGTTGCAAAACGGGTCACATTATGAATTATTTTGATAGCTACAGTTCTTTTAAACTACAGCTAGACAAAAAGTATGAACAATTAATAAACCTCATTAGCATCACTGGAAATGTTACTCATTTGTATCCACAGCCATTGGCAGCACCCCTGTGATCTCTCTTGTTGAAGACACTCGTTATGGTTTCAAAGTGTCCTGTGTCTCGAGGGGGTGGTACCCCAAACCTGATCTGCAGTGGACGGATGGGAGAGGTGCAGTTTTAACAGCCGAGTCTGAAACCAGAGAGGAGCAGGACAGGGAGGGGCTGTACACTGTCAGGAGTTACCTGAGGACACCCGAGCCGGAGGGGGGCCAGGTTTCCTGCGTCATTAAATACGGAAAGGACCAGGGAGAGCTGCGATCGAGCGCTAAAATCATTGGTCAGTAATCTGTGTTGTGTTTTCATTCTAATTCGGTTGCTGGAGCGAAGCTATGTTGTTTGAGCATGACTGTCGGCCCTCTTTTTTCACTTAGTAAAATACAGTTTACATATGAAGTGTTTAACCCTTTGCGGTCCTATGTCGGACCTGGTCCGACATTGCAATTATTCCTATCCGGTCCAATGTCGGATCCTGTCTGACATCATCAAAAAGCATAAAAACAGGTTTTAGTCGTTTTTCTCGGAAAAAGCCAAGAAAACCATTCAATGGCGAGTGGGAGTGACAGGAGCGAGACAAGCCGAAAAAAAGGCGTATCTCATGAAAAGTCATACTTGCCCCTGGCATCAGATAGGGGCGGTCATAAGGAAACAAGCTGGCTGTTACTGAATCAGCACACAGAGACTATCACGGACATTTGCACAGCTTTTTTGAGATGTTATAGTAATAAAACAATGACTTGGATCACATTATTGAGGCGTTTGGTGATAAAACGAGTGATCAGGAGATGATTGATCGGTATGTACGACTATTATTATTTATTTGTTAGCATATGTGAAAGCGATAGCGAACGAAAGGGTGGGGCGGGGCTGGAGATCCCTAGTGAGTGCTTTGTTGATATGCAGGGCCATTTAAACCCGTTTGACTGTGGAAAAAAAATACTTTTAAACAGCGCGTCTAAAATTAACTGCGCGTGTGAAAATAAATTGGACCTGACGCGCCTGACACGCACTTAATAAACGGACTGCAAAGGGTTAAAACAAGAAGAGGCCGTTGGGCCATGACAGCTCGGCCTCTCCTCATAGAATCACAGACCCTGTCATGAACACGCGGTCCTTGCTCTCTGTCATCTTGAAAATCTCTCTTTTTATATTGTGGCAGATAACAGAGGCGGAGAGCAAAACCAGGATTTTACATTTGACTTAATCTGTAGACAAAACCTGCAGACGCAAAAAAACCCCTTAAGAAACACTGACGTATAACAGCCACCTGTGCAGGGTTCCCATGACGATAACCACCCCCTACGGCAAAATTCAGTTTCTTCTTCTAGTGTCAAACTTGAAATGTCGTTGCTTTTTAGTTTCTGTTGGTAAAATGATGTCTTTCTTTCTACAGGACAGAGTATTCCATCTCTTCCAGGCTGGCATGTGTCAAATATACTTCTTTCAGCTGCTTTTATTTCTTTGCTGTTGTTAATAGGCATCAGCCTGGGGATCTGGAGGTAGAGTATTATCTTATCAACTTAAACACGAAATATCACTGTGGTTTGTCTAACGGGCTGTCCCTCTTAGTATTTCCCTGACACTTCATTGTACAGATAAACCTTTTACCCCCCTCGCTCATTCAGGACATGGTAAACAGCGTACAGTATCAAATGTGCTTCCATATTTTTTTTTAAAGAGAAAGCAGTTAATTCATAATGATTAAACGTTCAATGATACTGTACAGTATGCGCGAATAGTAAAAGAAACATTAAAAACAGTTTGTCATGGGGGCTCCCGAGTGGCACATGCAGTAAAGGCGCCCCACGTTGAGTGCAGGATGTTATTATTTGTTTATTTAGCAGACGCCTTTATCCAAGGCAACTTACAGAGACTAGGGTGTGTGAACTGTGCATCAGCTGCAGAGTCACTTACAATTACATCTCATCCGAAAGACGGAGCACAAGGAGGTGAAGTGACTTGCTCAGGGTCACACAATGAGTCAGTGGCTGAGGTGGGATTTGAACCGGGGACCTCCTGGTTACAAGCCCCTTTCTTTAACCACTGGACCACATAGCCTTCTTGTGCTCTATAGTCTGGACGTCGCGAGTTCGAGTCCAGGCTATTCCACTGCCGACCGTGGACGGGAGCTTCCAGGGGGCGGGGGGAGGGAGGGTTAGGTTGGCCAGGGTGTCCTCGGCTCACCGCGCACCAGCGACCCCTGTAGTCTGGCCGGGCGCCTGTGGGCTTGCCTGTAAGCTGCCCGAGAGCTGCGTTGTCCTCCGATGCTGTAGCTCTTGGGTGGCTGCATGATGAGTCCGCAGTGTGAAAAAAAGCGATCGGCTGACGGCCCACGCTTCGAGGGACAGCATGTGTTGTCTTCGCCCCTCCCGAATCAGCACAGGGGTGGTAGCGGTGAGCTGAGCCTAAAAATAATTGGACACTATTAAATTGGGGAGAAAACTACAAAAAAACTAATTAGTATCCTTATACTTTGAGTACAGTCATGGCAAATACATTCCTATTAAATAATATTGTAAGGTGCAGTAATATCTATTATTTATTTATATATTTATTTCTTAGCAGACGCCTTTATCCTTGTTACAAGATATCACATTATTTTTACATACAATTACCCGTTTATACAGTTGGGTTTTTACTGGAGCAATCTCTTGCTCAAGGGTACATAAATATCTTGTTAATTATTTCAAGTTATAATGGTGTTTTATGAGCTTGGCAAGCAGGCAAAGTGCCCATTGTAGCCTCAGCACTGGGGACAAAGGGTAGAGGAGATGTCTTGCTTGTGATAATCCTCTTTTCTAAAAAGAGCAAAAGTGACCTGCTTTGGATTTGTCACAGATTCTAGACAACTTTCCATTGAATACACAAGATTGTGTGATTTTATTATTAAACTGGACTGCCATCAGCCTCTCTAACTCAATCCAGTAATGAATTCAGAGCTGGAGAACCTTTAATGAAATCAAAATGCATGCAATTCAGGGGTGGTCCAGTGGTTAAAGAAAAGGGCTTGTAACCAGGAGGTCCCTGGTTCAAATCCCACCTTAGCCACTGACTCATTGTGTGACCCTTTAGCAGGTCACTTGTGCTCCGTCTTTCGGGTGAGACGTAATTGTAAGTGACTCTGCAGCTGATGCATAGTTCACACACCCTAGTCTCTGTAAGACGCCTTGGATAAAGACGCCTGCTAAATAAACAAATAATTAAGAGGCTCCACTGAATGCTGAAGCCGTGCATATCTAGTAACAGAACTCCACTGGAAGGGAACTGATTACAGTAATGAGTGGGACCAGGCTGGGGGGTTATAGGCAAAAAACACAACGAGAATGGTATATTAACGTATAGGTTTTTTTTTTTTTGTGTTTTTTTTTACACAGACGTTGCGGCTGGCGGCATTACAAAATTAGACCTGTGCGCCTGGTTTGAGCTGATGTTAAAGGTACAGTGAAACATCATGGCTGTGAAGATGTACACTTGAAAACAAACAACCAACAACAGCAAAACAAAACAACAAGCAACCAAAAACAGCTGATGGGGAAACGACAGGATTTATTCAGCATCAGTTTTGTTTTAAAACAGTGTTTTTATTTATTTATTGTTTTTTGTTTTGCAATTCCTTAATAAAGTTAAAATGAGCTGCTCCCCCCCCCTTACATTTCTGTTCGTTTGCACCCTGTTGCAGACCCCGATAACGACCACGCCATCCAGATCGACCGAGTTCCCACCTGCTGTCGGGTCTGCGTTATCCGGCATGCAATCCGAGAGAAAAATAAAGAGATGCAGGCGTGGACTGGGGAAAGCTCTTTGAGAAGTGTGATCAATGCAGATGCAGTTGCATTAGCAGTGAGGTGTCCTGCAGAATATGTTCCCTGTCTGAGTGTGTATGCTTATTAGTACGGATACTTGTTTGTACTTGTTACTCGGCACACCTCTAGTATACACTGCTCGTCTATCAATGGCACAACGGTTTTACATTTTTTAAAATTAATAGTTAAGCACTGTTTTAGTACATTATGTGACTGAAAAGTAGTAACATTTGTTTTGCAAGTTGAATGTGAGAAGGAAGATTATGCCTGTCTGTGCCGCACTTTATTGATGCTTCATTGCTTTCCAGCTCCTCCTCAAGTATAATTATTCGCTGGCCCCCCCGCTCGCTATATAGTTTGTAATTACACCTACATCACCCACTGAGTAAGCTTGCCTAATTATTTTATTAGTATTACAGATTGAGCCTTTTAGTTATTTTTAAATTATTATTATAAAATGAATGTGCGTTTATTGGTGAAATATCTGATCATTGTGTTTAATTAAAGAATTCTATAGTTATTGAGTTGTCTGTTTTTCATCCGTGAGGTACTTCTTGTTATGTGTGTGTGGGGCAAGTGATTCTGTTCACAGGGGAAACGGATCCAGTTATCAAACACACAATCAAGAATCACATTGCCTTTCCTATTGAACCAATAGATAACACCTCGCTTTATGTGATCAAAATGGAGGTGTATGAGCATGCTGTATCGCTTCTGATCCCAAGTGAATGAATCTCTTGTGAAGGGGGAGGTGTCCTGGTTGTGGAATCTTGTGAAGGGGGAGGTGGCCTGGTCGTGGAATCTTGTGAAGGGGGAGGTGCCCTGGTTGTGGAATCTTGTGAAGGAGGAGGTGCCCTGGTCGTGGAATCTTGTGAAGGGGGAGGTGCCCTGCCTGGTCATGGAATCTTGTGAAGGAGGAGGTGTCCTGGTCGTGGAATCTTGTGAAGGGGGAGGTGCCCTGCCTGGTCGTGGAATCTTGTGAAAGGGAGGTGCCCTGGTTGTGGAATCTTGTGAAGGGGGAGGTGCCCTGCCTGGTCGTGGAATCTTGTGAAGGGGGAGGTGTCCTGGTCGTGGAATCTTGTGAAGGGGGAGGTGCCCTGGTCGTGGAATCTTGTGAAGGGGGAGGTGCCCTGGTCGTGGAATCTTGTGAAGGGGGAGGTGCCCTGGTCGTGGAATCTTGTGAAGGGGGAGGTGCCCTGCCTGGTCGTGGAATCTTGTGAAGGGGAGGTGCCCTGGTCGTGGAATCTTGTGAAGGGGAGGTGCCCTGGTCGTGGAATCTTGTGAAGGGGAGGTGCCTGCCTGGTCGTGGAATCTTGTGAAGGGGAGGTGCCCTGCCTGGTCGTGGAATCTTGCGAAGGGGAGGTGCCCTGGTCGTGGAATCTTGTGAAGGGGAGGTGCCCTGGTCGTGGAATCTTGTGAAGGGGAGGTGCCCTGCCTGGTCGTGGAATCTTGTGAAAGGGAGGTGCCCTGGTCGTGGAATCTTGTGAAGGGGGAGGTGCCCTGCCTGGTCATGGAATCTTGTGACAGGGGGAGGTGCCCTGGTCGTGGAATCTTGTGAAGGGGAGGTGCCCTGCCTGGTCGTGGAATCTTGTGAAGGGGAGGTGCCCCTGGTCGTGGAATCTTGTGAAGGGGAGGTGCCCTGCCTGGTCGTGGAATCTTGTGAAGGGGAGGTGCCCTGCCTGGTCATGGAATCTTGTGAAGGGGAGGTGCCCTGCCTGGTCGTGGAATCTTGTGAAGGGGAGGTGCCCTGCTGGTCGTGGAATCTTGTGAAGGGGAGGTGCCTGCCTGGTCGTGGAATCTTGTGAAGGGGAGGTGCCCTGCCTGGTCGTGGAATCTTGTGAAGGGGAGGTGCCCTGCCTGGTCGTGGAATCTTGTGAAGGGGAGGTGCTGCCTGGTCGTGGAATCTTGTGAAGGGGAGGTGCCCTGCCTGGTCGTGGAATCTTGTGAAGGGGAGGTGCCCTGCCTGGTCGTGGAATCTTGTGAAGGGGAGGTGCCCTGCCTGGTCGTGGAATCTTGTGAAGGGGAGGTGCCCTGCCTGGTCGTGGAATCTTGTGAAGGGGAGGTGCCTGCCTGGTCGTGGAATCTTGTGAAGGGGAGGTGCCCTGGTTGTGGAATCTTGTGAAGGGGGAGGTGCCCTGGTCGTGGAATCTTGTGAAGGGGGAGGTGCCCTGCCTGGTCATGGAATCTTGTGAAAGGGAGGTGCCCTGGTCGTGGAATCTTGTGAAGGGAGAGGTGCCCTGCCTGGTCGTGGAATCTTGTGAAGGGGGAGGTGCCCTGGTCGTGGAATCTTGTGAAGGGGGAGGTGCCCTGCCTGGTCGTGGAATCTTGTGAAGGGGGAGGTGCCCTGGTTGTGGGATCTTGTGAAGGGGTGGTGCCCTGGTCGTGGAATCTTGTGAAGGGGGAGGTGCCTTGCCTGGTCGTGGAATCTTGTGAAGGGGGAGGTGCCCTGGTCGTGGAATCTTGTGAAGGGGAGGTGCCCTGCCTGGTCGTGGAATCTTGTGAAGGGGAGGTGCCCTGGTCGTGGAATCTTGTGAAGGGGAGGTGCCCTGCCTGGTCGTGGAATCTTGTGAAGGGGAGGTGCCCTGGTCGTGGAATCTTGTGAAGGGGAGGTGCCCTGCCTGGTCGTGGAATCTTGTGAAGGGGAGGTGCTCCTGGTCGTGGAATCTTGTGAAGGGGAGGTGCCCTGGTCGTGGAATCTTGTGAAGGGGAGGTGCCCTGGTCGTGGAATCTTGTGAAGGGGAGGTGCCCTGCCTGGTCGTGGAATCTTGTGAAGGGGAGGTGCCCTGGTCGTGGAATCTTGTGAAGGGGAGGTGCCCTGGTCGTGGAATCTTGTGAAGGGGAGGTGCCCTGGTCGTGGAATCTTGTGAAGGGGAGGTGCCCTGGTCGTGGAATCTTGTGAAGGGGAGGTGCCCTGGTCGTGGAATCTTGTGAAGGGGAGGTGCCCTGGTCGTGGAATCTTGTGAAGGGGAGGTGCCCTGGTCGTGGAATCTTGTGAAGGGGAGGTGCCCTGGTCGTGGAATCTTGTGAAGGGGAGGTGCCCTGGTCGTGGAATCTTGTGAAGGGGAGGTGCCCTGGTCGTGGAATCTTGTGAAGGGGAGGTGCCCTGGTCGTGGAATCTTGTGAAGGGGAGGTGCCTGCCTGGTCGTGGAATCTTGTGAAGGGGAGGTGCCCTGGTCGTGGAATCTTGTGAAGGGGAGGTGCCCTGGTCGTGGAATCTTGTGAAGGGGAGGTGCCCTGGTCGTGGAATCTTGTGAAGGGGAGGTGCCCTGGTCGTGGAATCTTGTGAAGGGGAGGTGCCCTGGTCGTGGAATCTTGTGAAGGGGAGGTGCCCTGGTCGTGGAATCTTGTGAAGGGGAGGTGCCCTGGTCGTGGAATCTTGTGAAGGGGAGGTGCCTGCCTGGTCGTGGAATCTTGTGAAGGGGAGGTGCCTGCCTGGTCGTGGAATCTTGTGAAGGGGAGGTGCCCTGGTCGTGGAATCTTGTGAAGGGGAGGTGCCTGCCTGGTCGTGGAATCTTGTGAAGGGGAGGTGCCCTGGTCGTGGAATCTTGTGAAGGGGAGGTGCCCTGGTCGTGGAATCTTGTGAAGGGGAGGTGCCCTGGTCGTGGAATCTTGTGAAGGGGAGGTGCCCTGGTCGTGGAATCTTGTGAAGGGGAGGTGCCCTGGTCGTGGAATCTTGTGAAGGGGAGGTGCCCTGGTCGTGGAATCTTGTGAAGGGGAGGTGCCCTGCCTGGTCGTGGAATCTTGTGAAGGGGAGGTGCCTGCCTGGTCGTGGAATCTTGCGAAGGGGAGGTGCTCCTGGTTGTTGAATCTTGTGAAGTGGGAGGTGCCCTGGTTGTTGAATCTTGTGAAGGGGAGGTGCCCTGCCTGGTCGTGGAATCTTGTGAAAGGGAGGTGCCCTGGTCGTGGAATCTTGTGAAGGGGGAGGTGCCCTGCCTGGTCGTGGAATCTTGTGAAGGGGGAGGTGCCCTGGTCGTGGAATCTTGTGAAGGGGGAGGTGCCCTGGTTGTGGAATCTTGTGAAGGGGGAGGTGCCCTGCCTGGTCGTGGAATCTTGTGAAGGGGGAGGTGCCCTGCCTGGTCATGGAATCTTGTGAAGGGGGAGGTGCCCTGGTTGTTGAATCTTGTGAAGGGGAGGTGCCCTGCCTGGTCGTGGAATCTTGTGAAGGGGGAGGTGCCCTGGTCGTGGAATCTTGTGAAAGGGAGGTGCCCTGGTCGTGGAATCTTGTGAAGGGGAAGGTGCCTTGCCTGGTCATGGAATCTTGTGAAGGGGGAGGTGCCTTGCCTGGTCATGGAATCTTGTGAAGGGGGAGGTGCTCTGCCTGGTCGTGGAATCTTGTGAAGGGGGAGGTGCCCTGGTCGTGGAATCTTGTGAAGGGGGAGGTGCCCTGTCTGGTCGTGGAATCTTGTGAAGGGGGAGGTGCCCTGCCTGGTCGTGGAATCTTGTGAAGGGGGAGGTGCCCTGGTCATGGAATCTTGTGAAGGGGGAGGTGTCCTGGTCATGGAATCTTGTGAAGGGAGAGGTGCCCTGCCTGGTCGTGGAATCTTGTGAAGGGGGAGGTGGCCTGGTTGTGGAATCTTGTGAAGGGGGAGGTGCCCTGCCTGGTCGTGGAATCTTGTGAAGGGGGAGGTGACCTGGTCGTGGAATCTTGTGAAGGGGGAGGTGCCCTGGTTGTTGAGGGCAATTTCACTCCAGCTTTAACAGGTGAAATAGAAGCAATTCTGCATTTTTCCTGGGCAGAGTTCAATTGGTTCAATGTACTAATTAATTTCCAAGGTGCCACAGTTGAGCCTGTACCAGTTAAACACAAACCTGTCAAGTAAGTTGAATCCTTTAACTTGCCTTGAAATTGACATTTAATGCATTTCATGTTTAAAATTATACTAGATATGCCTCACAATCCCTCCAGGGTTAATCTTTGAGCTAAATAAAACAGCAGACACGTCTCACAGCCCAGGCAGCTATTGGTGCAACACAATAAAAAATTAACAGGGCTGCAAAGTTCAAAAAGCACTTGAGAAACAAACACACAGCGTCATTAAAACAACACCTTGACTTGGCTTTTGATTTTATAAAAGCCAGAAGATGAGCCACTTGTCTTTTATTAACAAAATCTTCCAAGGAGCGGCTTTGTCATAAACCAGTGAAAACAATCCAACTGAGGAACAGGAAGCTACAAGTAGCATCACTTTCAATTGGGAGGCTGTGTGGTCCAGTGGTTAAAGAAAAGGGCTTGTAACCAGGAGGTCCCTGGTTCAAATCCCACCTCAGCCACTGACTCATTGTGTGACCCTGAGCAAGTCACTTAACCTCCTTGTGCTCCGTCTTTCGGGTGAGACGTAGTTGTAAGTGACTCTGCAGCTGATGCATAGTTCACACACCCTAGTCTCTGTAAGTCGCCTTGGATAAAGGCATCTGCTAAATAAACAAATGATAATATACTTTACTGCTTTACTTTACTGTCCTTTACTGTGCTTTACTTCACTTTGTTGTGCCTTTACTCGGAGAAACTTAATGGAAGCATTTCCAACAGGGAAGAGCAGACAGTTGAGTTTCTGAAGTACATTCCTGTCTAAATGATAGCTATTCACTAACACTTGGTTGCAATATAAGTTTTGATTCTTGAACCCATCTGTCTCTGGTTAATAAAGAGTGGTTGGGAACATGTGTTCATACAGTACATGCAATCTGGGGAAAATCTTGTTTGGTCACTCTTGTCCCATCAAAATGTCTCAATTGTTCAACAGGTATACACCACAGTGTTGGAATTGTATATTAAAGCTGCATGTTGTCAACAGGGGTGGGATTGTTTTACATGAATCCAAATGATCTGTTTCTGATTAGATATTTTAGCATGAGTCTTTGCTTTATTTGTTTGTTTAGCAGACGCCTTTATCCAAGGCAACTTACAGAGACCAGGGTGTGTGAACTATGCATCAGATGCAGAGTCACTTACAATTACGTCTCACCCGAAAGACGGAGCACAAGGAGGTTAAGTGACTTGCTCAGGGTCACACAATGAGTCAGTGGCTGAGGTGGGATTTGAACCGGGGACCTCCTGGTTATAAGCCCTTTTCTTTAACCACTGGACCACACAGCCTTCCTGATAAATGTATTGGCTGAGAAGATTGTCACCACTGCCCTATTTGACACATAAGGAAGCACTAATTTTGTAATCAGTGGCAGGTTAACAAGATGACATTCATAAAATAAAATAAAAATGCCTGGACGTCGAAACTTCTAATATTGATTTAACAGCACGGAAATAGAATGCATTAGTTTGTTTTGTGAGATTGTGTCCAATAAAGTATGATAAATCCACACCTTACCAGCAACGGGTCAAAAGTACAGAACTCTCCCTGGCTATGAGCAAAAGAAGATAAAGAGCAGGTCTAAGCTGCATTCAGTTTCAGTTGCTGCTATTTCAAAAGAACGGCTACCTGCGGAAACGGCACAGCAGACTGTTCACAGGTGGGTGAAATTTACTGCATACCTGAAAGACAAAAACTCTGAGCAATGGGTGCATACTGGAGCTGCAGATCAACTCCTAGAAACAGCTTTTTTGAAAATTGAAACATTTGGAGACAGCAATTATTTTGTGCTGTGTGTATGTAAGGGATTTTAATAATCTGTAATAAAATTTAAAAAAAATAAAATAAAATAATAATAATATATATATATATATATATATATATATATATATATATATATATATATATATATATATAACGTTTGAGAAAAAGGAAAACTGCTGTGTACCAAAATGATCAAAAAGAAAAAAGAAAAAAGAGAAAAGGATATTTCAGGTACTTAAAAAGGTAGAATAATTGATTACAAATCAATTATCAGGAAGTTTCAGACTACAAGTCCTTCATTGGCTGAATACAAAAAACAGAAATACAAAACGTCCTGATAATTGATTTGTAATCAATTATTCTACCTTTTAAGTACCTGAAATATCCTTTTCTTTTTTCTGTTTTCTTATATATATATATATATATATATATATATATATATATATATATATATATATATATATATATATATAGTGTTTGTAGGAGTGAGATAGTATCTCACTTTAATTTATTGGAAAATATAAAGTTGTAAAGAGCAAAGTGTTTACACTGGTATATGTTTTTTTTTTTATAACGTACTTTATAATAATACAAACACTGTTGTTAAATGAATCTGCATAGGAAAAGAAAACAAACAAACCTGTACACCTCCAAATTCCTCATTTTTATTTTCCATTTCTCACTTCCAAGTAGAGTTATCGGATTAAAGCACACAAGTCATTTAAATGGCTGAGCTGACTTTGTGCTCAGCCCCATTTCACTGAAAAGCCTTTCAATGAAACACTTCTTCGTTTGTTGTCCTGACTTTAGGCTAAACATTTTTTTGCAACTAAAAGAACTGAATCTATAAACCCTGGAACAAAGACGAACGAGTGGGGACAGGATTAGATGGACATAAATGAATACTGAACAACAAAACCTGGGCACTGCGCTGTTTGACTGGCATCTTCCCTGCGCTGAAATATTTAGGATTGCTGTAGACACTAAACTTCACTGCAGACAAAATAAACGTTTTTGAAAAAGTTTTTTTTTAGCTAGTTTTGTAAGGAATGCAAACTCAACTGGTTTGAACTTCAGCAGAGATATATAACAGCAGCAGTGTGGAGTAGTGGTTGGGCGCTCGCTCGCTCGCTCGCTCGCTCGCTCGCTCTCGCTCTCGCTCTCTCTCTCTCTCTCTCTCTCTCTCTCACCTGCAGGCTTTTATGGAGGTGACCATCTCCCGATTAGCAACAAATCAATCACTCAATTAACTCGGGAGATGGCCACCTGCTGCACTAGGTTTTTAAGTCATTCCTGGCAGAGGACGAGCACCAATCTCGCCTCTGCCAGAACACACAAACAAAACAATAACAAAACACGACGCAAGCCGTCATTAACACAACGATAATAATAAATATAAATAAATCATTCACCAAAAAGACACCAGAAACATTTTTGAAAGCAGCATAACATCATTTTCTGTTTAAGGCTGCATTTGAAACTATGTACAGGAAACCGGAAAGCGTTTATCACAAACACAAGACACAAGATAGACACAATTAAAGCTAGCGTAGCACCGATAACACTTCAGGAATTTTACTAAAGAACAACCCTTGAATAAATATTGTAAAGCCATAAATAGTTGCAAGCCTTTTATTATGTGTTTTTGGCGTATGAAAAACAAACAACAAACCCCCGCAAAAATCGAATATCAAATTCCACTAATACATACTTCCTATATTGCAACAGATCGCCTACATTTCCTGTAGCAAAATAAGCTTTATGGGTGTGATTCGACAAATATTTTGGTCGCGAATATTTATGGCTTTACAGCTATTTGATTTTCTATCAGTTAAGAATGATGGCAGGGAAAGATAAGCCTCAGTTCTCTCTTATTTAACTAACCCATTTAATACAGGTTTATTCGTTAATGTGTCCCTTGGCTTTTTGTAAGTTTCATATTTTGATTAGATACTAAACAAAAGTTCTGCTGTTTTGACCAAGTAGAGCAGCGCAGCAGTGTGGAGTAGTGGTGAGGGCTCTGGACTCTTGACCGGAGGGTCCTGGGTTCAATTCCAGGTGGGGGACACTGCTGCTGTACCTTTGAGTAAGGTACTTTACCTAGATTGCGCCAGTGAAAACCCAACTGTATAAATGAGGAATTGTATGTTAAAATAATGTAATTGTATGTAAAAATAATGTGATGTCTTGTAACAATTGTAAGTCGCCCTGGATAAGGGGTCTGCTAAATAATAAAAATAGTAAGCCTTAAAAATAAATGCTGCCCATAACTTTCTACAACACATCTGGCAAAACAAACAACAACAAAAAACATTCTCCATCGCAATAACATCCTGTCACATGTGGCAGAATGGTCTGGCTTATGCATTCTCGAGTGCTGGGCAGTTAATTATTATTATCCAACAAAACATATTATTATATTATTATATTACTATTATTTTCCAACAAAACATATTCTAGCGTTATTTTAAGACGACTGTGAACGAGCCAGTAATTAATAAAATTGCAGTATATCCAAACATTTTAATAAATCAATTACCGGTATGTAACAAGATTTATCAGTTTGATTAATAACTTGATTCAGTTACTATTGAAACATACATCAAAGTACTCAATATTTTAAATGCTAATAGCTAATTAGTCACAAAAACGGATTTCTCATAGGCATCAATTGAATTTTTAAATGAATGAAAGTACAAAACTTAGTATGAAAACGTTTCTACAAAAGAACAAACCCATTCCAGCACCACAAAGCTGAGCCCGCGGTACAAATACATTCAAACTCCTGTAGCTGCCTTGCGTGTTTTTTATACTTTGCAAAATGTATTCCTTGGTCGCGGATTCGACATATTGTAATTTCATTAACACTGAACTCTCTGTTTACATCTGCCAGCTGAGCGATCACATGACCTTAACACCGCCCTATTGTCAGAGCTCTCGCTCTACATCCCGCCTACAGGAAGGCTATCTGTCGCTCTGATTTGTGAAGTTCTGTTTTGATTGACAGTCCGCCAACACTGCCTTGCTACACATTATTTTAATAGTTTCAGCTGCCGCCGCCGCTGCTTTTCACTAGAAAATATACACTGAATATCGTTGCTCCCGTGGCCAATTTTATACCTAATCCGCATAATAATTGTGGCACCTGCCGCATAAATTCAAATAAAAAGAGATTTCTAGATGATACAATAAGCGTACCATGTGATGTTCTTAATTGGACAGCACTAAAACCTGGCTAAGTTTTCAGTTTCAATTTTCTCTTTATCTATTTCGCCCTTTTTCTGCAAGTCAAGTGATTATTGTGCGTCTTTTCAATTGGATATTTCGGTTTTGGTTTCCTATAAAAGGTTGCTAGGTGCGCCAGGAGGGGGAGTTCGTTATATTTTCTTGTGCGTTCTGTTTTTAAAAATCAGCTTGTTACTAGCGCCAAGCTGTCACTTAGCATGTTCGTATCGACCTTGAGGTAGTCAAATGAATGCTAAATGTTTGGTGGTTTGGTTAAATTGATATAGCTGAGAAAGAATTCCCGGATATCGTTTGATTGGCTGGACTCTAATTCATCGCTGGATCAAGGAATCTTCAAGCAAGCGAGTAGTGGTGAGATCGTTTTCAATTATTTTTTTCGTTGTATTTTTTTTCGCTGGAGTGTTTTTTTTTAAAATTTGATTTGCTTTGTAACTTTTCTGTTGAAGTTGGCTTTTTTGCTAAAGGTGTGTTTGTTACATAATTTATATATGAACATATATGTATACACATGCAAACCAATATAAGTGAATATATAAGCTCTTTCTGTATGGGTTGTTGTCTCTCCTTTCACTAAAAGCTTTCAATTTTCATCTGTGAAAAGCATAATGGAGTCCTACTGTGAATGCCAGCACAGCTCTAGCAGGTAACTTACCTTAACCCTGACCGTGCTGTTTTACAGAAATGCACAAATGCTTCCTGGTAATCGAAGGCCTTGTCATCCTGAGTGTTCTGCAGGTCTGCCCCATCAATGCAGGTGATTGGAGAGTATTCAAATGTATCCATGGCAACAAAGGCAAACTGAACACATATGGGTTGTAGAGATGGCCCTCAGCCCCCTCACCAGCCCTCAGCACCTCCTCACCCCCTCACCAGCACCCCCTCACCAGCCCTCACCTCCACACCAGCACCCCCTCACCAGCCCTCACCAGCTCTCACCCCCTCACCAGCACCCTCACCACCAGCCCTCAGCCCCACACCAGCACCCCTCACCAGCCCTCACCCCCTCACCTCCACACCAGCACCCCCTCACCAGCACCCCCACACCAGCACCCCATCACCAGCACCGCCACACCAGCACCCCCTCACCAGCCCTCACCCCTCACCAGCACCCCCTCACCCCACACCAGCACCTCCACACCAGCACCCCTCACCAGCCCTCACCCCCTCACCAGCCCTCACCCCTCACCAGCCCTCACCAGCACCCCTCACACCAGCACCCCTCACCAGCCCTCATCCCCACACCAGCACCCCTCACCAGCCCTCACCCCTCACCAGCACCCCTCACCAGCAGCCCTCACCCCCTCACCAGCCCTCACCTCCACACCAGCACCCCTCACCAGCCCTCAGCCCCACACCAGCACCCCCTCACCAGCACCTCCACACCAGCCCTCACCCCCTCACCAGCCCTCACCTCCACACCAGCACCCCTCACCAGCCCTCAGCCCCTCACCAGCACCTCCACACCAGCACCCCTCACCAGCCCTCACCCCTCACCAGCCCTCATCCCCACACCAGCACCCCTCACCAGCCCTCACCCCTCACCAGCAGCCCTCACCCCCTCACCAGCACTCCCCTCACCAGCACCCCCTCACCAGCACCTCCACACCAGCACCCCTCACCAGCCCTCACCCCCACACCAGCACCCCCTCACCAGCCCTCACCCCCACACCAGCACCCCTCACCAGCACCTCCACACCAGCACCCCTCACCAGCCCTCACCTCCACACCAGCACCCCTCACCAGCCCTCACCCCTCACCAGCCCTCACCCCTCACCTCCACACCAGCACCCCTCACCAGCCCTCAGCCCCCACACCAGCACCCCTCACCCCTCACCAGCCCTCCCTCCACACCAGCACCCCTCACCAGCCCTCACCCCTCACCAGCACCCCACACCAGCACCCCTCACCAGCCCTCACCCCACACCAGCACCCCACACCAGCACCGCCTCACCAGCCCTCACCCCTCACCAGCCCTCACCTCCACACCAGCACCCCTCACCAGCCCTCATCCCCTCACCAGCAGCCCTCACCAGCACCTCCACACCAGCACCCCTCACCAGCCCTCGCCTCCACACCAGCACCCCCTCACCAGCCCTCAGCCCCCACACCAGCACCCCCTCACCAGCACCTCCACACCAGCACCCCTCACCAGCACTCACCTCCACACCAGCACCCCCTCACCAGCCCTCAGCCCCCACACCAGCACCCCTCACCAGCCCTCACCCCTCACCAGCCCTCCCTCCACACCAGCACCCCTCACCAGCCCTCAGCCCCTCACCAGCACCCCCAGACCAGCACCTCCAGCCCTCACCCCCACACCAGCACCTCCTCACCCCCACACCAGCCCATGCAGTTCTTGTAACCTACCACAGTGACTACAACAGATGGGATCGTTGAGCAGCAGATATTTTTTAAATGTGTGTTTTTTTTTTTTTGTTTTTTTTTTTACCGGATTGCCTCAGCTGCTTGAAATTTAAATAAAATCAGAAATAAATCCTGAAAATGGTCCCTTCCTAGCACCCCATTTGCACCTTTTAATAGGACAGAATACATTATTATTATTTTTTTTTTGTTCCCAGTGTTTTAAATACGTCACCTGGTCGGTTATTCCATGTATTTATAACTGTGAAAAAAAAGTGCTTCCTCCTTTCTGTTCTAACTAAGAAAAATAATACAGTATTGTCTCCCTACTCCACAGACAGCCCTTGTGTTAAAGGAGAAGCCTCCACTCTCACTGCCAGTGTTGGGGGATATGTTGTGCTTCCCTGTCAGCTCATACCCAGCGCCTCTGCTGTGGGGATGAAGGTGCTTTGGACAAGGAAGGGGTCATCAAGCCCAGTGCATTTCTATACAGAAGAGAGGGATAAGACGCACAGCCAGCATGAAGACTACAGAGACAGGACACACCTCTTCAAAGAAGAACTGAACAAGGGCAACGTGTCTCTGAAGCTGAGCAAGATCCGGGTCTCTGATGAAGCAAGCTACGAATGTCTTGTTACGTCAACACCCCACAGTGACACGTCGGTAGAACTAAAGGTTATGGGTGAGTGTGAAAGGTTCTGTGCCTTTGCTGCCGATGCAGGACTGTCTAAATGGATCTAAGCAGTGACGAATCTAAACTCCACCACAGTTTGTCCAAGTCCCCTTCCTTTAAGGGTTTAAGATGGTTTAGTCCAGTCGTCAGTATTCAGATCAATTGAACAGCCCTGTAGAGTTGCTCATTTGAACCCCCTTGAATCCACAGCTGTTGGCAGCACCCCTGAGATCTCTCTTGATGATGACACTCGTTATGGTTTCAAAGTGTCCTGTGTCTCGAGGGGGTGGTACCCCAAACCTGATCTGCAGTGGACGGATGGGAGAGGCGCAGTTTTAACAGCCGAGTCTGAAACCAGAGAGGAGCAGGACAGGGAGGGGCTGTACACTGTCAGGAGTTACCTGAGGACACCCGAGCCGGAGGGGGGCCAGGTTTCCTGCGTCATTAAATACGGAAAGGACCAGGGAGAGCTGCGATTGAGCGCTAAAATCATTGGTCAGTAATCTGTGTTGCATTGTCTTGTCATAATTCTCCTTCAGTTTCAACATGACTGGCAACCCACATACTCCTTTATACAGAGTGTTCTGAGGCTGATTGCTTTTATTTCTGTGCCTGCCTGTAGATTTAAAGAGGTGTCATTTAGCTTTTCTCAAAGCATGACCAGAACTGCCTGGGCGAATAGCAGGTCTCACATTATTTATTTATTTATTAGCAGACGCCCTTATCCAGGGCGACTTACAATTGTTACAAGATATCACATTATTTTTACATACAATTACCCATTTTATACAGTTGGGTTTTTACTGGAGCAATCTAGGTAAAGTACCTTGCTCAAGGGTACAGCAGCAGTGTCCCCCACCTGGGATTGAACCCACGACCCTCCGGTCAAGAGCCCTAACCACTACTCCACACCGCTGCCATTATGCTTGTGTAGGGACGGATTAAGTTTAGTGGGGACCCGGGGCTGTTACTGTTTTGTATACCTCTTTGTATATTCATTTGCTTCCCTTTACTGTCAAATTTCAGTCTGAGCTGATCAATATTTGACCTGATTCGATGTTTGAATTAGCGCCAGTTTTGAAAACGAGCATTGGCCACAGCGTTAGTTACTGGCAGTTTCAAATACAAAATGGGAAATGCAAACTGCAGACTTATCATAATAGCAAGTTATCTGGAAGTTTGGGGGGGGGGGGACCAAATGAGGCAGGCTGTGTTTCAAGACAACCTAAAAACTTCATAGAAACCCGTTTTAAGAAAGCTGTGCGATGTCAGGCACAAACAGCCTCCCGTATTTTAACATGAATGAGTTTATTTGCATTTGGAACGAGAATTTATCAGTCTAAAAGAAAACTACATGGAAACGCACACAACCCAACTACTACCAAAACGGAGTGAGAAAAAGGCGAGGCTTATTTTTATTTTCCCATGGAGATTGCCCCACTGTAACCCATATAAACCCAGGTCGTTTCCTCCAGTTGATTTCACTCCAATGTATTTTCTGAAGTTCTGGTACCTTCACATATATTTCTTGGTATTGTATTACAGCAGCGTGTCGGCGTTTTGTTTCACGTATCTTCCTCGCGCTGTACGTGTTTCTGCTTTTCGGCGTCGCTCTCGCACTTCCTCGACGCTGCTGCGTCACACACTTACAGGTTCTGATCTGCGTCACGTCCGCGCTGCAGCACATTTGATAACAGTGGCACGTGACTTGATCGCAGGTCAAGTCATGTGATCAGGCAGTCGCTGCTCCTCCAACGCAGTACGGTTTGGGAAAACAGACGTGTACCGATCCATACAGTCACACGCTACTTGTTCATTTTTTAGATATTGTATTATATATTGGGGTGGGCCCCTCAGAATCGGAGGCCCTGGGCTGTAGACCGTTAATCTGGCCCTGTGTGTGTGACAGATGGACACATGGCAAAGGGGAATTTGAATTAATAGCATCTGTTTTCTAATCTGTTAGCAAAGATAATGTATTCATCGTTTTTTGATTGCAGACATTTCAATGCTACTCAGGAAGTTGCACTATCGATCACAGTAGAGATTAAAGACAATTCCAAGCGTAAGCGTGTGTGTGTGTATATGTGTGTGTATTTATATATATATATATATATATATATATATATATATATATATACAGTACTGTGCAAAAGTTTTAGGCAGGTGTGAAAAAATGCTGTAAAGTAAGAATGCTTTCAAAAATAGACATGTTAATAGTTTATATTTATCAATTAACAAAATGCAAAGTGAGTGAACAGAAGAAAAATCTACATCAAATCAATATTTGGTGTGACCACCCTTTGCCTTCAAAACAGCATCAATTCTTCTAGGTACACTTGCACACAGTTTTTGAAGGAACTCGGCAGGTAGGTTGGCCCAAACATCTTGGAGAACTAACCACAGTTCTTCTGTGGATTTAGGCAGCCTCAGTTGCTTCTCTCTCTTCATGTAATCCCAGACAGACTCTGATGTTGAGATCAGGGCTCTGTGGAGGCCATACCATCACTTCCAGGACTCCTTGTTCTTTACGCTGAAGATAGTTCTTAATGACTTTCTCTGTATGTTTTTGGGGTCGTTGTCATGCTGCAGAATAAATTTGGGGCCAATCAGATGCCTCCCTGATGGTATTGCATGATGGATAAGTATCTGCCTGTACTTCTCAGCATTGAGGAGACCATTAATTCTGACCAAATCCCCAACTCCATTTGCAGAAATGCAGCCCCAAACTTGCAAGGAACCTCAACCATGCTTCACTGTTGCCTGCAGACACTCATTCGTGTACCGCTCTCCAGCCCTTCGGCGAACAAACTGCCTTCTGCTACAGCCAAATATTTCAAATTGACTCATCAGTTCAGAGCACCTGCTGCCATTTTTCTGCACCCCAGTTCCCGTGTTTTCATGCATAGTTGAGTCACTTGGCCTTGTTTCCATGTCGGAGGTATGGCTTTTTGGCCGCAAGTCTTCCATGAAGGCCACTTCTGACCAGACTTCTCCGGACAGTAGATGGGTGTACCAGGGTCCCACTGTTTTCTGCCAGTTCTGAGCTGATGGCACTGCTGGACATCTTCCGATTGCGAAGGGAAGTAAGCATGATGTGTCTTTCATCTGCTGCAGTAAGTTTCCTTGGCCGACCACTGCATCTACGGTCCTCAACGTTGCCCGTTTCTTTGTGCTTCTTCAAAAGAGCTTGGACAGCCCATCTGGAAACCCCTGTCTGCCTTGAAATTTCTGCCTGGGAGAGACCTTGCTGATGCAGTATAACTACCTTGTGTCTTGTTGCTGTGCTCAGTCTTGCCATGGTGTATGACTTTTGACAGTAAACTGTCTTCAGCAACCTCACCTTGTTAGCTGAGTTTGGCTGTTCCTCACCCAGTTTTATTCCTCCTACACAGCTGTTTCTGTTTCAGTTAATGATTGTGTTTCAACCTACATATTGAATTGATGATCATTAGCACCTGTTTGGTATAATTGTTTAATCATACACCTGACTATATGCCTACAAAATCCCTGACTTTGTGCAAGTGTACCTAGAAGAATTGATGCTGTTTTGAAGGCAAAGGGTGGTCACACCAAATATGGATTTGATTTAGATTTTTCTTCTGTTCACTGACTTTGCATTTAGTTAATTGATTAAATATAATCTATTAACATGTCTATTTTTGAAAGCATTCTTACTTTACAGCATTTTTTCACACCTGCCTAAAACTTTTGCACAGTACTGTATATAATTTATTTTGTGGAAAAATATATCTTGAAAGGCACTCATCAATTTGTGTATTCACTAATTGAAATCAAATAAAAAATCTAATAAACCATAATGTGTCCAGCTGTCTTATAGATATATTAGGTAAAATGTAGTAGAATTTATTTATTTATTTATTTAACAGAGGGACGCTAGTTTGGTTTTTATAATGGTAGATAACAATATTGATATTTCACAAACCAGACTTGTTAGCTTAGCTTGACTTCACTAACTTGTAGAAATAGTGTGTGTGTGTGTGATGTTATCCGCAAGTGGATTTCCTTTACAAAGCATTCATGAATTTCAAAGTTATTATTATTTATGTATTTGTTTTTTTTTACAGGATCCAGTATTCCATATCTTCCAGGATATGTTGTGTCCTTCACACTTTTTTTAGCTGGTCTTATTTCTCTGCTATGCTTACTTGGCATTAGCTGGATAAGAAGGTAAAATATCATCTAACACTCCACAAAATACCAGTCGTTTGTACAGGGATTCATTCTTACACGCACACAGTGCCACCGGGTTTGAAACGGCGCCATCTGGTGTCTAACAAGAAGCATTGTTTAAGTTCTAACCCGTGTTGTAATACATCACAGCACTGGGAACGCTCAATTTATATAAACGCTATTCCAATCACCTGTATTTAATAAATACATATTTACTAATATAATTATTGCTTTATTAATACACCTTTTCACTGACGTCACCGTTTATACACAATTTGATAAGATTGCAATATGTTTATTTTGTACACAGGACAGTTTCTATCGCTTGTATTTAACAAGACTTAATGTCTTGATATGTACGCTGTAGCACCAACACCAGCCATTAACACCTTCTGAATTCTCCAATGTCTCCTTGGTGTTCATGTGTTGCTAAAACTCATTTGTTTCTAATTACTTAGTCTGGAACATACAGTTTTGTGCAGTTATCACAAGTTTGGGTCTTGGAGAAGTGTGCTAAATTATTTGCTTGAGTTGAAAGCAGAATGATAAAGGTTTATTTGCATATTTAACTAAAACCTTGGATAATAAAAATGAATGACCATCTAAGTAGTGACCGTATTACTGTATCTATCTACGGGAAACGAATAATTGGGTATTCTGTCATTTAATTACTGCTCCAGGTTTGATGAATGTGAATTGCACATTGCAATATTGTACTGTTGATTTTTTTTTCTTATTTCTAAAATAAAATTCTTATTTTCATTTGTGATATAAAATGTGTCTTATTTTTATACTGGTGTTTTTGTTATTTGGTTTGGCCCGTTTAACAACCCTCTTCTGCACAAACAGCCTCATTTCATTCCATAAACCACTAGGGGCTAACTTTTATTGTGTTATTTCATAGGGGTGTGCCTATATGTTCGGAGTAATTCCCTTTGAGAAGTATTTGTCGGCAGGTATTAAATGACTCAGTTTATGAATGTGTTGATTTCAGAACGAGAAGAGCTGACCTTCCTTCACCTTTACAACTGAGTACCAATCAATGATAATGAACTTACACATTGTGTTTTAGAAGTGAACAGGAAGTGAATTTTCCTCTTCCAGGGCGCTGACATTTTCACTGCCGTAACGAGGCTGTAAACGAACAATGAAAATATGTTGCAAAACTAGCAAATGCAACTGATTCGTCACGTATATGTGACCTTTCCTTAACCCTAACTTTAGGAACTGGGATGCGTATTTCTCTGTCCAATTTAATTAGATATTACGCCTTGCCCAGGACTACAATCCCACAATTCACAGCAGAAGACGCATTTCTAAGGAGAGTGAAATAAAAATTTAGTTTAAAGTCTTGATAAAGTATGAGATGAGAGTTGCAAACGTAATACCGATCCACAAAAAGGGAGACCAAACTGAACCAGGTAACTACAGACCAATAAGCCTGACTTCTATTATATGTAAACTTATGGAAACTATAATAAGGTCCAAAATGGAAAATTACCTATATGGTAACAGTATCCTGGGAGACAGTCAGCATGGTTTTAGGAAAGGGAGATCGTGTCTAACTAACCTGCTTGATGTTTTTGAGGATGCAACATCAGCAATGGATAATTGCAAAGCATACGACATGGTTTATTTAGATTTCCAGAAAGCTTTTGACAAAGTCCCGCATAAAAGATTAATTCTCAAAGTGAACGCAGTAGGGATTCAAGAAAATGCATGCACATGGATTAGGGAGTGGTTAACATGTAGAAAACAGAAAGTACTGATTAGAGGAGAAACCTCAAAATGGAGCGAGGTAACCAGTGGTGTACCACAGGGATCAGTATTAGGTCCTCTGCTATTCCTAATCTACATTAATGATTTAGATTCTGGTATAGTAAGCAAACTTGTTAAATTTGCAGACGACACAAAAATAGGAGGAGTGGCAAACACTGTTGCAGCAGCAAAGGTTATTCAAAACGATCGACAGCATTCAAAACGGGGCAGACACATGGCAAATTACATTTAATAGGGAAAAGTGTAAAGTATTGCACACAGGCAATAAAAATGTGAATTATAAATATCATATGGGAGATACTGAAATTGAAAAAGGAATTTATGTAGACTCAGAAATGTCTTTATCTAGACAATGTGGGGAAGCTATAAAAAAGGCCAACATGATGCTCGGATATATAGTGAAAAGTGTTGAATTTAAATCAAGGGAAGTAATGTTAAAACTTTACAATGCATTAGTAAGACCTCATCTAGAATATTGTGTTCAGTTCTGGTCACCTCGTTACAAAAAGGATATTGCTGCTCTAGAAAGAGTGCAAAGAAGAGCGACCAGAATTATCCTGGGTTTAAAAGGCATGTCGTATGCAGACAGGCTAAAAGAATTGAATCTATTCAGTCTTGAACAAAGAAGACTACGTGGTGATCTGATTCAAGCATTCAAAATCCTAAAAGGTATAGACAATGTCGACCCAGGGGACTTTTTTGACCTGAAAAAAGAAACAAGGACCAGGGGTCACAAATGGAGATTAGATAAAGGGGCATTCAGAACAGAAAATAGGAGGCACTTTTTTACACAGAGAATTGTGAGGGTCTGGAAACAACTCTCCAGTAATGTTGTTGAAGTTGACACCCTGGGATCCTTTAAGAAGCTGCTTGATGAGATTCTGGGATCAATAAGCTACTAGCAACCAAACGAGCAAGGGGTGCGACAGAATGAATATAACCTATACTTTTGGTAAGTATTTTTCACACCACAGGTGATTCGGGGGAGGCGACACCAGGGTGACACTGGAGCAACACAAAATAGCGAAACTTGTTCGCACGACAACTGGAAAATTGAGCATTTACAGAACAGCTTCAATGCACAGTCCACCAGGGTAGGAAGCAGTATCCAGAATGACAGAGGAAAAAATAATACTTACCGTTGAAAAAAAATACCCAGAGCTTTCTGACAAAGATCATCGCAATTATACAGATACAGAGATGAATTTCGATGGAACTGGATAAGCCTGGCATGTATGACTTATCTGGCAGTTTTCAAATCTGTCACACTGCATCTGTCGCTTCAGGCATGTGTGGTCATGTTGCTGCGAAAATATCTTTGTTGTCTGATGAAAAATCGCATCGCGTCTGGTGTGTGCAATGGCCAACATTTTATTTGTTAATTTGTACATGTATGGTGCTAAACATAACATGAACCTTATATTCAGTTATTCACAATACATAACAATCAGATGCCTCTTAATTGGGTTGGTGGTGCACAATAAAACAATTCAGGTAAGTGAGTTATTCAGCTAACTGACTTGCAGGACTTCTTAAAAAATAATATGGGATTAGTCCAGAAAAATACTACAGTACTTTTGCACCGTGTTGGAAAACTGTCCTTGTTGCGCATGTACTGTACTGGGAATCCCCGTCCCTTCTGCTACTTTCAACTACTGCACTCACAGCTTGCCCTAAATGAAACATTATCTATTGCAGTACATTGGAAAATAGTGAGTGAGAACATGTATCATCTTCAACCCACCACACTCTCTTAATAATATCAGGCTGTTAAGTTAAGGAGGCTGTGTGGTTAAAGAAACAGGTTTGTAACCAGGAGGTCCCCGGTTCAAATCCCACCTCAGCCACTGACTCGTTGTGTGACCCTGAGCAAGTCACTTCACCTCCTTGTCAGGCGCGTAGCGTCCATTGAGGCAGCCGAGACGGCCGCCTCGTTAAAAATCGGCTCAATTCTTAATTGTGAAGACGAAAAAAAACCAAAACGTACCTCCTTTATTTTTTAAGAGTGTAAAATTGAGATATATAAAATATTATTTTTAATTTCTTCACATTACTTTGATCTCGGGCTGTACAGACACTGGGCTATGTCAAATTCGTGCCACAAATACATTTCTCATTAGTCAGTTTCCCAAGTTACTCTGTACTCTGGTTTACAGTGCAGCATTAACATGCTGCACTGAGAGAAAAAACCAACCAGTTACACATTTCTTTCTAAAGAAGCCAACTCTTGGTAAGAATCAATGTTAAGTCATTTATATTGTTGTTTTCCCCTGTGCAATGTGAAGTTTAGCTGCAGTACATTTTGATAAATCCTTTTTTTTCCCATGTAGAATGTTTTAACGCCAGCACAGCAAAAATCCAAGTACCTGTTTTTATGATGACATTAAATGTGTAGCTAAACCGGGATAGCTGGCTGTATGGTGTTTTTTTTATCGTCACTTTAACTGGACAGTCAGCTCGTCCAAGTATCACCCTACCTGCCATAGCCTAGCGTTTTATTATAGCATAGTGGCTGTGTGGCTTGAGTGAGAAACTGTGTAAACGTTCAAAGGAGATCTGGCGTTCAGAGGTGGGAACATCACATTATTATTATTATTATTATTATTATTATTATTATTATTATTATTATTATTATTATTATTATTATTTTTGGTGAATTCCTTATCAAAGTACTAGAGAGTCATACAAATATTGTACGCGAACAGCACCAGTCCCAGTGTCAGTACCAGTCCCAGCAGTGTCAGCACCAGTCCCAGCAGTGTCAGCACCAGTCCCAGTGTCAGCACCAGTCAGTGTCAGCACCAGTCCCAGCAGTGTCAGCACCAGTCACAGTGTCAGCACCAGTCCCAGCAGTGACAGCACCAGTCCCAGTGTCAGCACCAGTCAGTGTCAGCACCAGTCCCAGGAGTGTCAGCACCAGTCAGTGTCAGCACCAGTCCCAGCAGTGTCAGCACCAGTCACAGTGTCAGTACCAGTTTCAGCAGTGTCAGCACCAGTCCCAGCAGTGGCAGCACCAGTCCCAGTGTCAGCACCAGTCCCAATGTCAGCACCAGTCAGTGTCAGCACCAGTCACAGTGTCAGCACCATTCAGTGTCAGCACCAGTCCCAGCAGTGTCAGCACCAGTGTCAGCAGTATCAGCACCAGTTTTACCAGTCAGCAGCAGTTACCAGTCCCAGCAGTGTAAGGCAACTTAAGTAGCAGTGAACCAAATGCAAGTCAATAAAGGTATGAACCCATCTACTTATTAATATTGATGTTATATTCTTGTCCTTTTAAAATTACCTTTACCTTTGTAACATGAACATGATCTGCAAGAGGTTTGTTCAACTTTTTTTTTCTTTTTTTTGCCTCAGTAAAAATCTAATCCTAGCTACGCCCCTGCTTGTGCTCCGTCTTTCGGGTGAGACGTAATTGTAAGTGACTCTGCAGCTGATGCATAGGTCACACACCCTAGTCTCTGTAAGTCGCCTTGGATAAAGGTGTCTGCTAAATAAACAAATAATAATAATAATAATAATAAAGGAAAGGCTAGGCGCTTCTCTGATAGGCCAGCTGCAGGTTCTAAAACACTTTGTCACGTAAACAATTGAGCCACTTGTTACACATCCTGAAATACATCAATAATCGCAAAGAATCGAGCAAAGAATCTGCTCTTCTAGGAGCTCAAGCAGCTAAAGGGTCCTAAAATCCACCGCTGTCATTCTCAGATCAACACACCGTCGCTCTGCAAATAGAATGCAAACCGCATCACGTGACACGTCTGTGGTAAATTGACAGGAAACTCCCTTCAACGTGGTGGTTAGTACTGGAAATGAAAGAGAAACTAAACTACACAATAGAGGACACACATTTTACAAAACGTTTGAGAATGCTACAGATTTAGGTATGTTCATTTGAATTTAAAATGTGTGTTTTGGAAGTTATCAAACTGTCTGCATGTTTGGAAAGTTTGGAAATGTCAGTATTTCTGTATTCTATGTGTTGTAACACGATACTGACCGCCAACAAAAATCAATTGCCAGCAATAGACAACATTCAATGAAACTTTGACTATGTTTAGTCAAAAAAAAAATAGACCAGTGATCAGTATTCGACCAGGGATCAGTGTTAGGTCCTCTGCTATTCCTAATCTACATTAATGCCTTAGATTCTGATATAGTAAGCAAACTTGTTAAATTTGCAGATGACAAAAAACTAGGAGGAGTGGCAAACACTGTTGCAGCAGCAAAGGTCATTCAAAATGATCTAGACAGCATTCAGAACTGGACAGACACATGGCAAATGACATTTAATAGAGAAAAGTTTAAGGTACTGCAAACAAGCATTACAAATGTGCATTATAAATATCATATGGGAGATACTGAAATTGAAGAAGGAATCTATGAAAAAGACCGAGGAGTTTATGTTGACTCAGAAATGTCTTCATCTAGACAATGTGGGGAAGCTATAAAAAAGGCCAACAAGATGCTCGGATATATAGTGAAAAGCGTTGAATTTAAATCAAGGGAAGTAATGTTAAAACTTTACAATACATTAGTAAGACTTATCTAGAATATTGTGTTCAGTTCTGGTCACCTCGTTACAAAAAGGATATTGCTGCTCTAGAAAGAGTGCAAAAAAGAGCAACCAGAATTATCCCGGGTTTAAAAGGCATGTCGTATGCAGACAGGCTAAAAGAATTGAATCTATTCAGTCTTGAACAAAGAAGACTATGCGGTGATCTGATTCAAGCATTCAAAATTCTAAAAGATATTGACAATGTCGACCCAGGGGACTTCTTTCACCTGAAAAAAGAAACAAGGACCAGGGGTCACAAATGGAGATTAGATAAAGGGGCTTCAGAACAGAAAATAGGAGGCACTTTTTTACACAGAGAATTGTGAGGGTCTGGAACCAACTCCCCAGTAATGTTGTTGAAGCTGACACCCTGGGATCCTTTAAGAACCTGCTTGATGAGATTCTGTGATCAATAAGCTACTAACAACCAAACGAGCAAGATGGGCTGAATGGCCTCCTCCCGTTTGTAAACTTTCTTATGTTCTTATGACCCTAACTTCCTGTTTTGTAGCTGCCTCCTTGTTCAGGGTTAGTCTTTCAAAATCATTTCCTTGAAAGCTACAGTGGTGAATCAGTTTTTCAGAAGACTGGGCAGTCCTGACATCTGTAGGAAGGTCATTCCACCACTGCGGGGCGAGGGTGGAGAAGGAGAGGGCTCTGGAGGCAGGGGAGCATAGAGGAGGTACAGCCAGTCTTCTAGTGCAGGAGGAGCGGAGAGGTCGGGTGGGGGTGTAGGGAGAGATGAGGTTCTGGAGGTAAATATAATATAATGTAAACTATTGACACTGGATTATATGACTGAAAGGCATTGTATTGAGGTATACATTTAGATTTAATCAAATGAGCCACATTAACCAAACACAGAACTGTGACATATGTAGGAAAATATGAATGTGACTATGTACACAAACTGGACTGCATAAAGGGGGTGTCTTTTGTACTGTGAACTGTGAGGGGTATGAAAGGGTTAAATTCACTCAGTACATGTTGTGTGAGTTTGCAGTTATCAGAAGCAGCTGTAGATGTACTGTAAGATCTAAGAAATGATTGTCACAAGTAGAACTAGGATATTCTGTTATCAGTACATTTCTTATTGGCTGCTTAGCAAATAATTTGTTTATGCAACAAAAAAAAAATGGTTCAGAGGAGGTGAAACAAGGTTATCGGTGCTTACCAAATGTTAGCAACTGATAATGGCAGACACTCTGCTAATCAGTTTGGACATGCATTAGGGCATTGGCTTAACCCTAAGACCATGCTTGTTTCATTGGGATGCTACGGAGCCCGGGAGGGGACATGAGAGAAGGCATATATATCTCGTACACACATCTTACTATCTCGTGGCCACAAGATAATATCTTTGTGTTGTGCTCTGTAAATACACTTAGGGGTGGATGTACTGAAGTGTTGCGCCTGTCGTAATAGTGGCAAACCAGTTGCAAACGAGTCGGAAGTCTGCGTGAAATATACTAAACAAACGCAATGCTGTTAGTGACTTTTTAGGGATGCTTTATGGCAGCAGTTTTTCTTTGCGGTTCAACCTTAGATGAATATGTAATTATGGGCGTTCCTGCATACATTTGCAAAAAGGGGGTGGGGCTAGTGCAAATGAGGGTCCTCAAATATTATAATGAGATGTACTAAAGCTGCGGGCAATTATTATTTGTTTATTTAGCAGACACCTTTATCCAAGGCGACTTACAGAGACTAGGGTGTGTGAACTATGCATCAGCTGCAGAGTCACTTACAACAGAGTCTCACCCGAAAGACGGAGCACAAGGAGGTTAAGTGACTTGCTTAGGGTCACACAATGAGTCAGTGGCTGAGGTGGGATTTGAACCGGGGATCTCCTGGTTACAAGCCCCTTTCTTTAACCACTGGACCACACAGCCTGTTGTTGTCAAGCAAAGCAGGCTTGCTGAGTGAACTAGTGATGACCGATCGTTGTTTTGTTATTCTCTCTCTGCATTATCAATTTTATAACAGCATGGTTTCAATGAGATTGTGAATATTCACTAAATAATCGTTGCAGTGAATATTCACAATCTCATTGAAAACATGCTGTTTTTACTATGTAAAACAATTGTGTAGTGTGTTTTTTGAGCACACTGTATTTTAAAGCAGTGCTTGAAATGGGAAAAAGTGGACGTACAATGCCCAGATGAGACTATATTGACTTCAATGTTGCAAAGTACAAATCCCCAGCTGGTAGAGGAGGTCATAATTATACCAGAGTCTGAAGTGGCAGCACGGAGCACCAACCTGGTTCAAACACTGATTAAACAGGAAAGAAACCCGCTGATTGTACATCTCTCTCTGTAATAACTATGTGCTGCTTTGAGTGGGTGAGATTTATTACATCTCTCTCTGTAATAACTATGTGCTGCTTTGAGTGGGTGAGATTTATTACATCTCTCTCTGTAATAACTATGTGCTGCTTTGAGTGGGTGAGATTTATTATTGAAACAGACAGTGGCCACATCTCCCTTTACAAGAGATGGTGTGGGGTGTAACCCCAAGCCGATGCGGTCGACCTGATCCCAATGGGGTCGTATTTCGGCTTGCAGTCCTAACATATACATACGACTCTAATACAATGATCTGTTCTATTCCAATAGGAAAGAGGAAGAACAATGGCTTCTACAAATGCAGCAGTTCTGAATATTTCAAAGGCTGAAGCTGTGAGGAAAGAAACTGAACTGCTGATGAAATGTTACGCTAACTAGGAGGAGTACCTGATGCCCGGGCCCCTCTACATAGCCATTTTAGGAGAGCTTTCTATATTTTTAGGAGAGCTTTCTATAAATAAAAAACCACCAAAGGATGGCTTCAAGTACATCCGCTACCCAGATTCGTTCCGAGCCTCATGCAGGTCAGCAATTCTGGGTGGAACGTTTTCAACGAGGCCAATAAGAACATGGACAAAATCCGGCTGCACTCCCACCATGTACCAAATTATACGACAATGACAGCGAAGACACTTCTTCAAGACAATGGTGAACTCATCGAGGCGTTACTCCCTAGTCAACTTCTAAACATATCAACGATAGCAGACGAGTGCAAATGGCTTGCAGAGTCAACAGAGAAGAAATTCACTGATGTTGTTCTCCTCATCCTGGAAATCCTAGAGGCCTGCTTGAATTCAAAAAAGTGTTACGAAGAAGAAAGGAGGTATATCAGTTTGAAACTGGAGGAAGCAAAGATGAAGAAATAGTCTAGTGAGCAAGCGACAAAACTCGAGAAGAACAACAAGGAACTGACAGAGATCCTGGTCACAATGAGAAGCTGTGAGATTAAGGAAATAGACTTCAAGACAACCGTGAAGATGCTGGTCAAGGGCCTTGAATCAATGTGTCGGGTTAAACAGCAATGGGAGAAAATGGTACAGTTCTTCCAGATGATATCCAATTTAATCGACTTGCTCAGCACGTCTCTTAATGAGTTTGTCTCTAATGCTGAGAACGTTAAAGAATTAGCAGGGTATTCCTTTAATGCTTTTGTAAAAGACATGATTTACAGCCAGGCTTTCCAGGTGTCTAACATTGCCAGCCTGGTCTACATGATTTCAGGGACCTACATGGAGGTCTCCAGCCAGTACCTCATGGATCGAGATGGATCGAGTCAGCAGCCTTGGGAAGCCCATGACCTTAGATCCCAGGGACCCTGTGTTTGAAAGTGAACGTAGAAAACTGGCAGATGCCTGTGTCGCCGCACGGGATGGGATATATGACCTTGCACTGATGAGGAAGAAGGAGTTTGAAAGGAGCATAACAATGAGAGTTGAGGAGCTCCTGGCTGTGTTGTCACCTGCTTCAGATAAAGAGCTCAAGGAAATCAAAGCCAATGTTTAAACAGGAATGAAAGAGCTGACTGCAGAAGAGGAGGATCAGTTTGTTTAAATGTCTTTTCTGCTTCTCTGCATTAGTGAGTGCATCATACACAGGCTTCGCAATCTTATAAAAAGTATTTTCCATGATTAAGCCTGGTTTATATATAAATCATACTTCTTTATTGAACTAAGTCTTGTGCCCAGGGTTTGAATTCCCAATTCCAATCTAAATTCCTTTGAAGGTCTTGGAAGGAATTACAGGTGATATTTCAGAGACATCATTGTTTTGATTGTTCACCTGCTTTCTATTGAAGCCAATTGAATTGACAGTGACTTCAATTGAAGTAATTTGTTGCCATTGTGAGAAGCTGATTTTAACAGAATACTGCTAATTGCAATTTTGATCAATCGTGTTGGAATTGATTAAAGGGAATGAGAATGGAATTGAAAAACAGCTCTTCTTGTGCCTGGACTAATGTCCTGAATTGAAAGGGGTCTTTATTTACCTGATTACTTTATTATTTAGTATCATTCTTTACTTTGATTGATTTTACAGTGTTACTATTAGTTGCTTGGTGATTTATGGTCTTCATCTGTCTAAGTTAAAGTATGTGAGTGTGGAGTAGTGGTCAGGGCTCTGGACTCTCGACTGGAGGGTCATGGGTTCGATCCCAGGTGGGGGACACTGCTGCTGTACCCTTGAGCAAGGTACTTTACCTAGATTGCTCCAGTAAAAACCCAACTGTATAAATGGGTAATTGTATGTAAAAAAATAATGTGATATCTTGTGTCGCCCTGGATAAGGGCGTCTGCTAAGAAATTAATAATAATAAAAAAATAGTTTAATAATGTTTCCTCCTGATAGGTGGAACACTGAAATCTCTGTATTGGAGCCGTCCAGTTTATTTACAGGTATTCGCTGCCAAAAAATTCCTTCCATCACCAACATAGATTTACACTGCAGTTCATACATCATCATCTCTACAACTGTCCTAATAAAGTCTGTGCTGTACCATATGTGCCCTGCATTGGCCTCACAAAGTCAATTTGAAATTATTCAAAACTGAAACTAACATTGCTTCTCCAATAACTGTTAACAGGTACACTCATACTGAAGCATGCTACAGATGACTGCTGCACATGACCATCTTCTTTATCCATCACCCCTTTGCGTGTCCATGGTAACCAGAGAACTACAAAGCCAGTCCCTGACCACCTTCCGGCGCCTCCTCCAGACTCACCTCTTCAGACAGCACCTGTAGAACTCCTCTTTTCCCTCTGGACACTTTATCACTCTTCCTTAAATGCAGTTTACCTGCTCTTATCTGCTCCCTATTTTACTGCATCTAATCCAGTACTTTAGAGTTCTGTACTCTGCCAAGTGTTATTTAATCTGTAGTATTTTGTATTTAATTATATCCTGATGTAACTATCACTGACACTGTTATCTGCTCCGTTATTGAATCGTATTTTGTCATACTTGTACGGTGATTCTTGAAATGTATTTTTGTTTACGACTGTAAGTCGCCCTGGATAAGGGCGTCTGCTAATAAATTAATAATAATAATAATAATAATAATAATAATAATAATAATAATAATAATAATCATCATAATAATCATAATATTAATAATAATAATAAACCACACATCTGACACTGTTTGAAACACCCACATATACTTTATTGATGAACCCCAAAACACCCCTGTATCTGTGTACCGGAGACTGGAGTTGCTTCCTGTCTATCCGGTTTCAAATCTTCTTTTGGTTAGAATTTCTTCACCTGCTGGCTGGATGACGAGGAGGAACTCACAACTTTCCCATCAACCAGCTCCTGCACGACAGTCACCACCTTCCTGGTGGAGCCTCCCCCTGAAACCACAGCAACTTCAATCAGCACACTGGTCATTGCTCTTTGCTGAAGAGCAGTGTGAGATATATTGAAAGACATGACCTGCCACCCAGTCCTGTCTCAAGCAGACTGACAAACTGCAGGTTTTACAAAACGTGCTGGAGTTGAACCTGGGCCTTCAGTGAAAGGCACACACAAACACACAACAAAATCAAAGCTTACCGGTTGTAGATGTCTTGGTGCTTTGCCTAAAGAAAATAACAAGAAGTCATTAATTTGTAGAATATTCTTCCAGACACAACCATGGTCTAACAATGCCAGATTCAGTCACAGGTCTCAAGCACTGACAGGCAAAACAGGCTAATTCCTTATCCCACTTGGGGTCCGGGTATATTCACTACACTCGCTTTTGCATTTTGAAACAAAAATTAGAAAGCAGAAATCGAGATTCTGTTTTTGAGGAGTAAAAAAAATAAATAAAGAGAAACCAGTTGTTTAAGCAATCCCCTATTTTAAAAGGATTTCCGTTGCTTTCTGTAATGCAATATTAAAAACAGTTTTTTTTAAATGTCTATCTTTCTACTTCTCTATAAGACAATGTTGTATTTTTGCCCCAGACATAGAAAAAGCTTAGTACTATTTAAGCACACCTAACCACCTAACCCCCTAACCCAGTGCTGCCCAAACACGGTCCTGGAGAGCCCCTATCCAGTAAGTTTTGAGGTCACCCTAAATCACTAATTTCTAAAGAATGGGAACACATGGAAGTTATTGATCAATTAAGCCAATAACTTGTTCAATTAAGGGAACTCTGGTCATTGGGCCAGTTTACATGCTGGGAAAATGTCATGACTTGTTTACTGTCATGACTTATTTAAGGTGGTACGGTCTGGGTTACAGTTAGTTTTGGTTTATGTTTAGTTTATGTTTGAATACAAATGTAATACAGTATACGAAAATCAAATACAACATGAAGTTTCAAAGCAGGAATTGTTAAATTAAACAAACCAAAATTATCTAAATTATCAAAATTATCAGCCGTACCACCTTAAATAAGTCATGACAGTAGACAGATAAGTCATGACATTTTCCCAGCATGTAATCCAGGCCAATGAGGGCTGAAAAGGGTAATTCATTTTTTGTACCAAATGATCTCTAAATGACTTAAATTTAATAAATCACCTGCTTAATTGATCACAATGAAATAGTTCCAGGTGTTAAAAAATTGATGATTACAGGTTACCTATAAAACCTGCTGGATAGGGGCTCTGCAGGACCGGGTTTGGGCAGCACTGCCCTAACCCATCTGGCGAATATCCTACAGAAATCTCAAGGTATGGGTAGATGTTCCTTCTCACCCGCCCTCCTCTCCATCCAGCAGCCTCCTGTACTCAGCAATCTCCAGCTCCAGACGGGTCTTGATATCCAGGAGGAGGCGGTACTGCTCCGCGTTGCTCTCCATGTCAGCCCTCATCTGTGCCAGCTGGCTCTCCAGCCTGGTCACCACGGCCTGCAGGTGGATGAGCTGCTCGGCGTAGCGAGCTTCGGTCTCCTGGAGGCTGCCTTCCAGGGACATTTTCTACAAGGGGGCAGTGAAAAGGACAGGAAGTCAGCTATTAGAAACTTCGGACTGGGGTGACGGACACTCTCAATCATTTAAATGTGTTTGGTAGCTTGGTGACAAGCAGGTTTGTGTTGGTGTTCATGCAGGGTTGCTGTGCAGGTTTGTGTTGGTGATCATGTAGGGTTGCTGTGCAGGTTTGTGTTGGTGTTCGTGCAGGGTTGCTGTGCAGGTTTGTGTTGGAGCTCATGCAGGGTTGCTGTGCAGGTTTGTGTTGGTGTTCGTGCAGGGTTGCTGTGCAGGTTTGTGTTGGTGCTCATGCAGGGTTGCTGTGCAGGTTTGTGTTGGTGTTCGTGCAGGGTTGCTGTGCAGGTTTGTGTTGGTGTTCATGCAGGGTTGCTGTGCAGGTTTGTGTTGGTGTTCGTGCAGGGTTGCTGTGCAGGTTTGTGTTGGTGTTCGTGCAGGGTTGCTGTGCAGGTTTGTGTTGGTGTTCGTGCAGGGTTGCTGTGCAGGTTTGTGTTGGTGTTCATGCAGGGTTGCTGTGCAGGTTTGTGTTGGTGTTCGTGCAGGGTTGCTGTGCAGGTTTGTGTTGGTGTTCATGCAGGGTTGCTGTGCAGGTTTGTGTTGGTGCTCATGCAGGGTTGCTGTGCAGGTTTGTGTTGGTGCTCATGCAGGGTTGCTGTGCAGGTTTGTGTTGGTGCTCATGCAGGGTTGCTGTGCAGGTTTGTGTTGGTGCTCATGCAGGGTTGCTGTGCAGGTTTGTGTTGGTGCTCATGCAGGGTTGCTGTGCAGGTTTGTGTTGGTGCTCATGCAGGGTTGCTGTGCAGGTTTGTGTTGGTGTTCGTGCAGGGTTGCTGTGCAGGTTTGTGTTGGTGCTCATGCAGGGTTGCTGTGCAGGTTTGTGTTGGTGTTCGTGCAGGGTTGCTGTGCAGGTTTGTGTTGGTGCTCATGCAGGGTTGCTGTGCAGGTTTGTGTTGGTGCTCATGCAGGGTTGCTGTGCAGGTTTGTGTTGGTGCTCATGCAGGGTTGCTGTGCAGGTTTGTGTTGGTGTTCATGCAGGGTTGCTGTGCAGGTTTGTGTTGGTGTTCATGCAGGGTTGCTGTGCAGGTTTGTGTTGGTGCTCATGCAGGGTTGCTGTGCAGGTTTGTGTTGGTGTTCATGCAGGGTTGCTGTGCAGGTTTGTGTTGGTGCTCATGCAGGGTTGCTGTGCAGGTTTGTATTGGTGTTCATGCAGGGTTGCTGTGCAAGTTTGTGTTGGTGCTCATGCAGGGTTGCTGTGCAGGTTTGTGTTGGTGTTCGTGCAGGGTTGCTGTGCAGGTTTGTGTTGGTGCTCATGTAGGGTTGCTGTGCAGGTTTGTGTTGGTGCTCATGCAGGGTTGCTGTGCAGGTTTGTGTTGGTGTTCGTGCAGGGTTGCTGTGCAGGTTTGTGTTGGTGCTCATGCAGGGTTGCTGTGCAGGTTTGTGTTGGTGTTCGTGCAGGGTTGCTGTGCAGGTTTGTGTTGGTGCTCATGCAGGGTTGCTGTGCAGGTTTGTGTTGGTGTTCGTGCAGGGTTGCTGTGCAGGTTTGTGTTGGTGCTCATGCAGGGTTGCTGTGCAGGTTTGTGTTGGTGTTCGTGCAGGGTTGCTGTGCAGGTTTGTGTTGGTGCTCATGCAGGGTTGCTGTGCAGGTTTGTGTTGGTGTTCATGCAGGGTTGCTGTGCAGGTTTGTGTTGGTGCTGTGCCTCACCGTGGTTTGGAGGGCCTGCAGCTCCATCTCCAGGTTCTGCAGAGTGTGTCTTTGCTCTTTCATCTCATTCTTGCTGGTCTGCAGAGTCTCCGTGTTCTCAGTCACCTGTTTCTGAACAACTTCAGACTGCAGGGAAATAAAGATTATCAGCGTTGTCCAGGTGACAAAAACAAACTGCACTTGCATAGTGATTTTACTATAGTGGTGGAATGACCTTCCTACAGATGTCAGGACTGCCCAGTCCCTGACCACATTCCGGCACCTCCTCAAGACTCACCTCTTCAGAAAGCACCTGTAGAACTCCTCTTTTTTTTCCCTCTGGACACTTGTCACCCTTCCTTAAATGCGCTTTACTTGCTCTTATCTGCCCCCTATTTTACTGCTGTGCTGTGCCCTGCTCACCTCGTTCTGCGTGACGTCGGCTCCCCTGATTGGCTGTGCCGTGCCCTGCTCACCTCGTTCTGCGTGACGTCGGCTCCCCTGATTGGCTGTGCTGTGCCCTGCTAACCTCGTTCTGCGTGACACGGCTCCCCTGATTGGCTGTGCTGTGCCCTGCCCACCTCGTTCTGCGTGACGTCGGCTCCCCTGATTGGCTGTGCTGTGCCCTGCTCACCTCGTTCTGCATGATGTCGGCTCCCCTGATTGGCTGTGCTGTGCCCTGCTCATCTCGTTCTGCGTGATGTCAGCTCCCAATTGATTGGCAGTGCTGTGCCCTGCCCACCTCGTTCTGCGTGACGTCGGCTCCCCTGATTGGCTGTGCTGTGCCCTGCTCACCTCGTTCTGCATGACGTCGGCTCCCCTGATTGGCTGTGCTGTGCCCTGCTCACCTCGTTCTGCGTGACGTCAGCTCCCAATTGATTGGCAGTGCTGTGCCCTGCCCACCTCGTTGTGCGTGACGTCGGCTCCCCTGATTGGCTGTGCTGTGCCCTGCTCACCTCGTTCTGCGTGACGTCGGCTCCCAATTGATTGGCTGTGCTGTGCCCTGATCACCTTGCTCTGCGTGACTTCGGCTCCCCTGATTGGCTGTGCTGTGCCCTGCTCACCTCGTTCTGCGTGACGTCGGCTCCCCTGATTGGCTGTGCCGTGCCCTTCTCACCTTGTTCTGGAACCAGGCCTCGGCCTCCTTGCGGCTCTTGTTGGCGATGGACTCGTACTGCTCTCTAATGTCTGCAATGATTTTGGACAGATCCACTCCTGGGGCGGTGTCGACCTCCACTTGAACCTGCCCACTCAGCTGAGAGCGGAAGGAGATCATGTCCTACAACAAGGGGAGGCACAAAGCTGGCTTTTATGAATGTATTTTTTTTAAATTGTTCTATTTTTTTTACAAACTGGCTTGTTATCTTAGTTTTCTCTAATTTGACCATCAAAACCACATTTTGTATCTCTTTTTTAATTTCTGTTTTTATCAAAGTTTAATTTAATGCTGTAATTGTTATTTTTTTGTGCGTTTGAAGCGTTTTGGATCCTTGTGATGAAAGGCGATATAGAAATGTGAATTGCTGTTGTAAAAGGGGAGATCATTTATTATTTAGCAGACGCCTTTATCCAGGGCGACTTACAATTGTTACAAGATAACACATTATTTTTACACACAATTACCCATTTATACAGTTGGGTTTTTACTGGAGCAATATAGGTAAAGTACCTTGCTCAAGGGTACAGCAGCAGTGTCCCCCACCTGGGATTGAACCCACGACCCTCCGGTTAAGTGTCTAGGGCCCTAACCACTACTCTACACTGCTGCCCGATTTAGAATTTTTCTAGAACACAATTTACAAACTGTTTTTGTAGAACACAATTCTAAGCTTTAAGAAGAGCTTTGTCGTACAAACCTGTCCTAAACATTCTGATTGGCCTGCTTGTTGCTTGTCATACTATTTCGATGAAGAAGACAGCTATAAAAATGGCTTAATATGGCACGGTACTCTGCAATAAAACTGAAGTCAATGCGATATTCAGTTTAGTTAACCTGTCCTGAATCTCCTGCACACTAGAGGGCGTTATCTGTTTTGTCACAGATTACTGCTGACATATTGTTTACACCAGAGCCTTTGAGGTCTTGACATCTTTAAATCAATTAGCACTATTACTTTGCTTGGCAGTGAAGAAGATGTGATATAATCCTGGTGCCCCGGCTAAACCCCAACAGCATACAGGTCAGATCCCACCATGTATTTCACTGGGGAGTATCATCAGTAGATTCGGGGGATCCCCTGACTCTCACCTCCTCGTGGTTCTGAATTCCCTGAGCACTCGGGGGACCCCCTGACTCTCCCCTCCTCGTGGCTCTGAATACCCTAAGCAGACTCGGGGACCCCCTGACTCTCCCCTCCTCCTGGTTCTGAATACCCTGAGCAGACTCGGGGACCCCCTGACTCTCACCTCCTCGTGGTTCTGAATACCCTGAGCAGACTCGGGGACCCCCTGACTCTCACCTCCTCGTGGTTCTGAATACCCTGAGCAGACTCGGGGACCCCCTGACTCTCACCTCCTCGTGGTTCTGAATACCCTGAGCAGACTCGGGGACCCCCTGACTCTCACCTCCTCGTAGCACTGAATACCCTGAGCAGACTCGGGGACCCCCTGACTCTCACCTCCTCGTGGTTCTGAATACCCTGAGCAGACTCGGGGACCCCCTGACTCTCACCTCCTCGTGGTTCTGAATTCCCTGAGCAGACTCGGGGACCCCCTGACTCTCACCTCCTCGTGGTTCTGAATTCCCTGAGCAGACTCGGGGACCCCCTGACTCTCACCTCCTCGTGGTTCTGAATACCCTGAGCAGACTCGGGGACCCCCTGACTCTCACCTCCTCGTAGCACTGAATACCCTGAGCAGACTCGGGGACCCCCTGATTCTCATCTCCTCGTGGTTCTGAATACCCTGAACAGACTCGGGGGAACCCCCTGACTCTCACCTCCTCCTGGTTCTGAATACCCTGAGCAGACTCCGGGACCCCCTGACTCTCACCTCCTCGTGGTTCTGAATACCCTGAGCAGACTCGGGGACCCCCTGACTCTCACCTCCTCGTAGCACTGAATACCCTGAGCAGACCTGGGACCCCTGATTCTCATCTCCTCGTGGTTCTGAATACCCTGAACAGACTCGGGGGAACCCCCTGACTCTCACCTCCTCCTGGTTCTGAATACCCTGAGCAGACTCCGGGACCCCCTGACTCTCACCTCCTCGTGGTTCTTCTTGAGGTACAGCAGCTCCTCCTTCACACTCTCGATCTGCATCTCCAGGTCAGACCTGGTCAGAGTCAGCTCACTCAAAAGCTTCTTCAGTCCGGCGATGTCATACTCCACAGACTGCCTCATTGTCAGCTCGTTCTCATACCTACAAGTTTAAACATGTATTCATAGTGACGTGCGCACTGGAAGTGTCTCTAATCACTGTGCATTTACACAGCCATTAATTAGTAAATGCATGTGTACTTACACATAATTACAATGTTATTATCGGAGGCGGTGTGGTCCAGTGGTTAAAGAAAAGGGCTTGTAACCAGGAGGTCCCCGGTTCAAATCCCACCTCAGCCGCTGACTCATTGTGTGACCCTGAGCAAGTCACTTAACCTCCTTGTGCTCTGTCTTTCGGGTGAGATGTAGTTGTAAGTGACTCTGCAGCTGATGCATAGTTCACACACCCTAGTCTCTGTAAGTCGCCTTGGATAAAGGCGTCTGCTAAATAAGCAAATAATAATATTATGTGTATTTATAATGTGCTTAATGTGTAAATTATATGTGTAAATCGCTATAATCCTAACCCTAACCCCGGACCTGAACCCTTTTCTGATACAATTGTGTTGTTACATAAATCATGCAAAAAGATTTACACATTCTGACTATGCATAGTGTGGAGTAGTGGTTAGGTCTCTGGACTCTTGACCGGAGGGTTGTGGGTTCAATCCCAGGTGGGGGACACTGCTGCTGTACCCTTGAGCAAGGTACTTTACTTAGATTGCTCCACTAAAAAAACCCAACTGCATAAATGGGAAATTGTATGTAAAAAGAATGTGATATCTTGTAGAAATTGTAAGTCGCCCTAGATAATCAAATAAACTACAAATTGATATCGCAAAAGTCTACCGGAAACCATAATAATGCTGCACTATTTCATATTGGATTTCAATGTCACATTTTTTGTCATTTTTTTCTGAATATGAAAAACCACGAAGTGATGTGTAATTCAATATGTTAACGTAACATTATTCAGCAGGTTTCGTTCGACTTTATGAAGCAAAATGAGTTCATTCTATAGGGGGATGCAAAACCATTTGCCAGAGCTGTACATATGTATTTGCTATGTAACTACTTTGTGAATACACAGTAATTAGACACACTTAATGCAAAGTGTTCACTAGTCCACATAACAATTTAAGAAACTGTACTGGTTTGAGGGCATTTGTTGCCTGATTTACTAAACTCACTCACTTAATATCTTGGTATTTATTATACAGGATGAGCAATCACAGCCACATGCATACAGCACACATTTGGTGTAGCTTGTCAACTCAGCCAAGCAACTGTTTTATAGTGGGGTCTTGTGCTGCAGGTCAATAAAACAAATAAGGAGGGAGGAATCTAAGACAATAATCTCACCAAGACAATAATAATAATCAGCTCATATCCATAATCATAGTTGGTGCAACGAGAAGGGGGGAGGTGTTAGAAACGGGGGTGAATAAGAGAGAATGTTGATGCAGTGAAGTCCAAAGGGCAGTATTTATACAGTGTATAGCTGCCCACTCTTCAAAGCCATGTCACAAGGGCAGTGGAACCTCAGAATGTTTCATCTAGGAGTGATGAAGCATCTGGAGGTGGGGAGGGTTTACATGAAAGGGTTGCTCTATGTTAGTGAGCTTTTAACGACTTTTGAAATACTCACTTGACTCTAAAGTCCTCTGCAGCCAGCTTGGCATTGTCAATCTGAAGAACAATCGAGGAATTGACAGCAGAGGCAGCCAAGATCTGTACGGAAATGCAAAATATTAGTAAATATTATTAACATTTGAATTACTGCTGAAAACACATACCTGTATGATCTTAAAAAAATCTAGACTTGTATCCGGGCTCAGTTCTATGTTGTGTTATTAGCACAGCTCCCTGGGGCATTTCATTATGTGAATGTTGTAGTATTGTATTGCTGTGTTGAACCACTATGTAGTTCTTGCAGATTATAATCTCATTTGATGCCCTGTGCAATCTAGATTTCCAGCATAATCCACAACCGTCAAGATTATATTATTGTGCTAGGGAGTATAGAGGATAGTCTTATCTCACTAATCAAAGATGTTCACAGGGGTGGGATAATATAATATAACTGTAGGTCCTGAATTAACTAGTTGCCATAGGGACAGAACAGTTTTGTGTCTGCTTATTCAAAAAACAATTCTGACATTTGGAATTTTAAATATGATACTACAGTTGGTTGAAGGTATGACTATTATTATTTATTTCTTAGCAGACGCCCTTATGCAGGGCAACTTACAATTGTTACAAGATATCACATTATTTTTACATACAATTGTTACAAGGTATCACATTATTTTTACATACAATTACATTATTTTTTACACATAATTACCCATGTATACAGTTGGGTTTTTTACTGGAGCAATCTAGGTAAAGTACCTTGCGCAAGGGTATAGCAGCAGTGTCCCTCACCAGGGATTGAACCCACGACCCTTCGGTCAAAAGTCCAGAGCCCTAACCACTACTCCACACTGCTGCCCCATGACTGATGGAGATGTGCAACCAGTTACTGAAACTCAACGGTCTTACAAGGAAAATTCATGTTAATGATTTCATGGTAATAATTGGCTTAATAATGCTGATTACCTGTGTCAACATAGGATAGCATGGTTTAAAGAAAAGATATCTAGGTGGTAAGAGTAGGGGACTTGTTAGTGGAGGTGACCCCCAAGATGAGCTTTACCACCCCCATGCAAACGTAGCACCATCCCTACCTGGGTGCGGAGGTCCTCGATGGTGGCGTGATAGGCGCTTGTGTCGTGGGAGATGACGGTGCAGCTATCGCACCACCCGTGGATCTGCTGCTCCAGCTTGGCGTTGGCGCTCTGCAGGGTGCGCACCTTGTCCAGGTACACGGCCAGGCGGTCATTGAGGTTATGCATGGTCTCCTTGCCGTTGTTGCTGAAGGCTGAGGAGCTGCTGCTCTCCAGGTTGAGGGCCCCGAAGCTTCCCCCAGCAGCGCCACCATAGCCCCCAGCAGAGGCACCGAAACCCCCACCGACGGCGGACCTCAGCCCGGTGACCGAGGCGGAGGAGATGCGGGTGCTCCTGCCTCCAGCTCCTCCATATACACTCTGGGCTCTCAGGTCCATTCCACCTGCCCCGCTGCGGGCGGAGAACGAAGATGAGCCGAAACCCATGGGACCAGAAGACATTCTGCCGCCGCTGTGACCAGCGGAGCTGCTGCGGCTGGAGAAGGAGATCATGGTATCAGCTGAGCTGAGGAAGAAGCAGGAACCTGTGCTCTGGAGCTGAAGGACTCAGATGAGGATGCACTCTGCTGTCCCTCAACCCCCAGACATATACTCAGCCTGGTGGGAGTGGCTGCTTGGACAATGCTGCCTGATTGGCTGATATTTCATTTTGCAAAAGGAATGCGCTGGCAGATATTTTCCACTGCCCTCTGCATGGACTTGTATAGATTCTGTCTTAAGAATGTAGTGTTATATATATTCTGCAAGCAATAAAATCATTACTTTTTTAAAACTTAGTTTAGGGTGATAAATTACTGAGCATTTACTCCTGTCCAAAGCGGACTAGTAAAATGTTAAAGAACATTTTCTTACTGAGGGATTATGTTCATAAAGGAGCATACTTTATTCAAATGTATTTTGTTATTGCTTTTAGAAAAAAAATAATGTAAATCTTAATAGCAAACATAATCTTTGACTTTTGTGCAAAGCGGGTTGCAGATTGGAGCCCCAGTTTGATACTGGAACGAGATAAGATGGAGTTTGCAGACTGGTTTCACGGTGCAATGTGGTATTGTTGAGCCTGCCACAGTATTAGCAGTACAGATTGTATTTCGATTCTGTGTCAAATATATTATGTGGCAAACTCAATTGATCTAAAGTTGATATAATTAACAAAGGGCACGTGGTTATGAAAATCAAATATCCCACAGAGCATGTTCTGTCAATAATAATCCGAAAAATAAGATTCTGATTTGAATCAGGACGGTGCTTCTGCTGCTTAATGCAGTGTGAGACGAAACCTGTAATAAAATGGAGAGGCTGCATGAAAGGGACAATTTATGAGCATCCCTGCCAATCTGACCTGTGGAGTAGTGGTTAGGGCTCTGGACTCTTGACTGGAGGGTTGTGGGTTCAATCCCAGGTAGGGGACACTGCTGCTGTACCCTTGAGCAAGGTACTTTACCTAGATTGCTCCAGTAAAAACCCAACTGTATAAATGGGTAATTATATGTAAAAATAATGTGTAAAAAAATAATGTAATTGTATGTAAAAATAATGTGATATCTTGTAACAATTGTAAGTTGTTCTGGATAAGGGTGTCTGCTAAGAAATAAATAAATAATATCTGGTAAAGGCACAACTGTGTGGTGTGTAAAGTTAGAAGTGTCTTTTTTTTTTTTAAATGATGCTCTGTTCGTATCTTGCTCAGTGTGTTTTTACCCTATTTCAATACAATCTAAAACCATAACGCTTGAACTGACGGCTATGCACCTCAAGGCTCTCTGCAATGTCAGCTAAAATAACATGTTTTCCTCTGGATTTCAGATAATGATGGATCCTACACCTGGACTGCCCAGGGAAAGGAATTCCAGTGGGTGGCAAGTAAGAGAACGGCCCCAGGCATGGTACATACAAACTGGAGCTTTATCATTCTACTAGGTGATTCCTGGCATTAACTCTTTAATGTTGGTGCTGGGGTAAAGTGACCCACTGAAGACTGCAACAGGCCCTGCAATGGCATTTAACAAGGCATAAGAAGGGCAGCGTTCATTTCTACAAATCTATGGCAGTTCCATTAAAGGTGAAAAAAACGTCCATAGAAAACAATTGATGTCTGGCCATCCCTTATAGAAAAACATGCTTTTGCACTCCTCCTCCACACAATGCTGTGCAGCTTTACGATGGCTGTTACAGTAAATCCAGTTCTTCTGCTGTTTTGCCTTATTATTATTATTTATTTATTAGCAGACGCCCTTATCCAGGGCGACTTACAATTGTTACAAGATATCACATTATTTTTACATACAATTACTCATTTATACAGTTGGGTTTTTTTACTAGAGCAATCTAGGTAAAGTACCTTGCTCAAGGGTACAGCAGCAGCGTCCCCCACCTGGGATTGAACCCACGACCCTCCGGTCAAGAGTCCTAACCACTACTCCACACTGCTGCCCCAAAAGTTTGGTTTGTTTGTTTCTTCTCAAACCACACTTGCTCGTTGATCATTTGGCTCCACCTCTTATCTTTTTATGACGTGTGTAATTATTACTGCTTCTTAATACAATTATTCAAATGCTGTGCTTTCAGGAGCTGTAACCAAGGCTACAGCAGAATAGGCTTAAGTGTCATTTCGAGAAGAAAACTCCAGCTAGCACTGTCTATTGACTGATAAGAACATCAGAAAAGTTTGGGAACATGACAAGGACATTCAGCCCATCAAGTCTCTTCCCTTTAACAGCACAGAATCTAAAAAATGTTTCCAGTGTTTGAGATCCGACTACTTCACATGGAAGGCTATTCCATGCATTTATAACTCTCTGTGTAAAAAAAGTGCTTCCTCCCTTCTGTTCTAAACTCTACTCAGCTTTCATTGATGCCCTCCTGTTCTTCTCTCTGTGCTAAACTTGAAGTCCCGTCTTGGGTTCACTTTATCTCGACCATTTAGGATTTTAAAGACTTCACTCAAGTCCTCTCTCCCTTCTTTTTTTCTCAGCTGAAGAGATTTCATTATTTTACCCTGTCCTCCTCACTCAGGTCACTCAGTCCTGGGATCAGCCTAGTTCCCTTCTCTGTACCTTCTCGAGTGCAGTGATGTATTGTTTGTAGTGAGGTGACCTGCACACAGTGTTCTAGGTGGGGTCTCACCAGGGCATAGTAGAATCTTAGCATCACCTCTCTAGAATTGAATTCCTCGCTTTTTGCAAAACAGCCTAACATTCTATTAGCCTTTTTAATTTCCTCATTGCTGAGAAACTTTTAGTGATGACTCCACTATACCCCCCGAGATCCTTTTCAAAGTATGCATCCTCTATCACTGTCCAAAGATTCTTTTTAGTAAGAGCCAATGTCTTCTTTTCAATAGATACATATGTCTACTGATGATACAGTAACTGGGAGAGAAAGCACCCTCTGTATGACCTACTAGCAACGGGCAAATACACATTCTGAGTGAGCTTGAACAAATGATGAGCAAGGCACATAATAATATGCTTATCCCAGCATTGGAGTAAAGCATGATGGATCTAACCAGTCCAAATGTAGAAGAGGTGTAATTATTAGTTTAATTCACAAAATGAGAACAACAGAACACTGAGCCATTCAGAATGATAGTAAATCTAAGTGAGGTGGGAATGCATACAATGCAATGCAATGATACTTCGCTAAATGTTCCTAAACCCTGTGATGCCCAAGGACTTTTTAAATGAGAAAAGCTACTGTATTTATCTAAGTAGATTCTGTTTCTGGACTGGCGTCCCGTCCAGGGTGTAGTCTCGCCTTGCGCCCTGTGTATGCCTGGTTAGGCTCCGGCTCACCGCGACCCTGTAAAGGAGTAAATGGTTAATGATAATGGATGGATGGAATGGATTCTGTTTCTTGTACAAAATGCTTTTTTTTATTTTTCTTTCCTGTCTGGCAGCACATAATGTTCTGCATATGAACAATCCTGGCTTGTGAGGCTGGATTTGAAAAATAATAATATAGAGGGCTGGCTTGTATCACATGTGCATTACAGCGTTAATTAAGAACATAAGAAAGTTTCCAAACGAGAGGAGGCCATTCGGCCCATCTTGCTCGTTTGGTTGTTAGTAGCTTATTGATCCCAGAATCTCATCAAGCAGCTTCTTGAAGGATCCAAGGGTGTCAGCTTCAACAACATTACTGGGGAGTTGGTTCCAGACCCTCACAATTCTCTGTGTAAAAAAGTGACTCCTATTTTCTGTTCTGAATGCCCCTTTATCTAATCTCCATTTGTGACCCCTGGTCCTTGTTTCTTTTTTCAGGTAAAAAAAAGTCCCCTGGGTCGACATTGTCTATACCTTTTAGGATTTTGAATGTTTGAATCAGATCGCCACGTAGTCTTCTTTGTTCAAGACTGAATAGATTCAATTCTTTTAGCCTGTCTGCATACGACATGCCTTTTAAACCCAGGATAATTCTGGTTGCTCTTCTTTGCACTCTTTCTAGAGCAAGAATATTGCTTTTTGTAATGAGGTGACCAGAACTGAACACAATATTCCAGGTGAGGTCTTACTAATGCATTGTAAAGTTTTAACATTACTTCCCTTGATTTAAATTCAACGCTTCTCACAAAATATCCAAGCATCTTGTTGGCCTTTTTTATAGCTTCCCCACATTATCTAGATGAAGACATTTCTGAGTCAACATAAACTCCTAGGTCTTTTTCATAGTTCCCTTCTTCAATTTCAGTATCTCCCACATGATATTTATAATGCACATTTTTATTGCCTGCATGCAATATTTTACACTTTTCTCTATTAAATTTCATTTGCCATGTGTCTGCCCAGTTCTGAATGCTGCCTAGATCATTTTGAATGACCTTTGCTGCTGCAACAGTGTTTGCCACTCCTATTTTTGTGTCGCCTGCATTCATATTTTCTTTATCCTGCTGAATATATAACTTATTAGAGTCCCAAAGAGAAGACAGAACAGCTGACTAAGCATTGTAGCATATGTGACACAGAAATAGGCATTACAGGGTGTCACAAAGACGGCCAGAGTGGGTGATGTCAGACCAGAGCCAGGAAAAAAATAAACAAAGACTTGGGGTTTTGATGACGCTGAGCGCGTGATCGCGCTCAGCATTTAATAATTAAACAGAAAATAAAAGGTTTGTACACAAAACAGAAACAGGACACGGCACTTTCGCCAAAATAAATATATAAACAAAACAGACTAAACAGTAAACAGACAGACAAACGGTGAGTGAAGCAACACAAATCTCTCTCTCTCTCTCTCTCTCTCTCTCTCTCTCTCTCTCTCTCTCTCCACTCACGAACACCCAACCCCGAAAGTGAGTGAAAACATGCTGCTTTTATGCAGTTGTACCGAGACTCGATTGCTAGTCAATCATTCAATTGGAATCTCGGTACAACTGCACGGAATTAATTAAAGTGCAATTCCCGTGCTCACATATTACATTTTAACCAGCACGTGAAAGTGATTTGTGCCATCCTCGTGCCTAAATACAAATCTACAATTTAAACACACGTGAAACACAGACCTGCTTATATCCTGTGTACCAATGCCTATACACCAACACTTACACACAACACGTAACATATAACATACACAGGGGGCACTTTGCCACATATACCCCCTTGTGCAAAGCACACATGGCCTCAATGGCCACCTCCCCTCAGTCTTAAAGTCCCGGAAGAGGGGAAGCAAGTTGTTTCTGGGGGTGGCCATGGTGGAATGTCTGGCACCCCAATTCTTCGTGGCTGGCAGCTCCCTCTTCCGGGCTTCAGCCACACTATCTCCTGCCGCGCAAGTGCAGCTGGGGGAGCTGGTCTCCTGACCTCCCCCCCCTTCTTCATGGCTGGCAGTTCCCCTCCGTGGGGCTCCGACCACACAATCTCCAGCAGCGAAACTGCTGAGGGGGAAGCTGGTCTCCTGACCTCCCCCCCCTTCTTTGTGGCTGCCAGCTCCCCTCCGTGGGGCTCCGGCCACAGTGTAGCGACCCGAGGCAAAGCAGAGGCCCCGGCGACCCCAGGCGAAGCAGGATCCCTGGCGACCCCAGGTGACAGCAGCAGCAGCGGACCCTCGGGAGGCGACGGCAGCAGCAGCGGACCCTCGGGAGGCGGCAGCAGCAGCGGACCCTCGGGAGGCGACGGCAGCAGCAGCGGACCCTCGGGAGGCGAACTCGGGAGGGGAGCCCCTGGCCATAGAGGCGGCAGCGGGAGCTCCACTTCTCCCTCGCACCCTGCACCCTGTGTGGAGCAAAAGGCAGCCCCAGGCGATGCGGAGCGGCTGGCAACCCCAGGCGATGCGGAGCGGCCGGCAACCCCAGGCGATGCGGAGCGGCCGGTAACCCCAGGTGATGCGGAGCTGCCGGCAACCCCAGGCGATGCGGAGCGGCCGGCATCCTTGGGCGGCGAGGCAGGCATCCTTGGCGGCGAGGCAGGCATCCTTGGGCGGCGAGGCAGGCATCCTTGGGCGAAGTGAGGCAGGCATCCTTGGGCGAAGCGAGGCAGGCAGTCAGGACAAGCTGGGGTGCGGGTGTTGGCCCTCTTCTCGGCCTCTGCGGCCGGGCGGTTCTTCCCCGTGCTTCCCTCAGCAGCCTATGCAAGGGCTGCTGAGGACCGCCAGCATCTAGTCCTGGTCCTTCTGGTGAAGGGAGAGGCAGCTCCTGCTCCTCTCCCCCTGATGGTAATGGAGACAGAGACAGCTCCTGCTGCTCTGCTCCTGGCGGTGGAGGTGGGAGCAGCGCGTAGTCTCCTGGCGCCGGAGGTGGGAGCAGCGTGTAGTCTCCCCCTTTTGCAGGGGACTGGTGCTGCTCTGCCTCTCTTGCAGGGGACTGGTGCAGCTCTGCCTCTCTTGCAGGGGACTGGTGCGGCTCTGCCTCTGAAGGGGAAACCAGCAGGCATTCTTCCTCTGCTGGTGGAGATGGGGACAGCAGGCATTTTCCCTCTGCTGGTGGACATGGGGACAGCAGGCATTCTTCCTCTGCTGGTGGAGGTGGAACCAGCAGGCATTCTCCCTCTGCTGGCAGCTTGGGTCCTAGGGCTGTGGAAGCCCCGACTTCCCTCTCTTTGGGCTGTGGACGCACAGACTCCTCCCTTTTGTGCCGTGGACGCACCGACTCCTCCCTTTTGGGCCGTGGACGCACCGACTCATCCCTTTTGGGCCGTGGACGCACCGACTCCCCCCTCTTGGGCTGTGGATGCTCGGGCTCCTCCCGCTTGGGCTGTGGACGCTCAGGCTCCTCCCGCTTGGGCTGTGGACGCTCAGGCTCCTCCCGCTCGGGCTGTGGACGCTCGGGCTCCTCCCGCTCGGGCTGTGGGCCTTTCGGGCTGTGGACGCTTCGGGCTCCTCCCGCTCGGGCTGTGGACGCTCGGGCTCCTCCTGCTCGGGCTGTGGACGCTCGGGCTCCTCCCGCTTGGGCTGTGGACGCTCGGGCTCCTCCCGCTTGGGCTGTGGACGCTCGGGCTCCTCCCGCTTGGGCTGTGGACGCTCGGGCTCCTCCCGCTTGGGCTGTGGACGCTCAGGCTCCTCCCGCTTGGGCTGTGGACGCTCAGGCTCCTCCCGCTTGGGCTGTGGACGCTCAGGCTCCTCTCCCTCCGGCTCCGGAGGCGAAACCAGCAGGCATTCTTCCTCTGCTGGTGGAGATGGGAGCTGCATGTCGTCTCCCTTCAGCCCATTGAGGAGGCAGGTAGGCGTGGCTCTTCCCACTTGGAATGCAACCTGCTGGGGCAGTCCCATATTGGCAGCCAAGTAGTTAATCACCACGGCTGCTGGGTTCACGAAGGGCACTGGGTAGAAATGTTGTTCCCAGCGCTCCCAACGTTCCCCATCTCTGGCCCACAGCAGGTCAACAACCAGTGGGAGGTCCTCCCCGCTCCACTCCGGGTCCGACACCCAGTCTAACATCTCCTCAGAGGACGGGAAAGGCTCTGTTTCCTCCCTCCTGGGCTCTGGAGACAAAACCAGCAGGCATTCTTCCTCTGCTGGTGGAGACTTGGGCGGTGGAGGCTCTGCCTTCCTCTTCCCGTTTCCCCTTCTCTGCCTCCTCCTCACCTTCCTCTCCTGGGCCTGTTCCTCCTCTCCCTCTTGGTAGGGGCAGCGCACCACCGGGTGCCCGAACTCCCCACAGGTAAGGCACCAGCCTTGGTCCTCTAGACCACCGAGGAGGACCCTGGCAGCCATCTCTCCAGTTCCAGCCTTCCATTTTTTATTTATTTATTTTTTTGTTGTTGTTGTTGTTGGTTTTTTTTTTTTTTTTTTTTAAACAACAAATTGCGGTTCCTGCTCTGGCCTGAGTCCTGGAGGCGCTGTAGATCCCACTTCTGACACCACGTGTCACAAAGACGGCCAGAGTGGGTGACGTCAGACCAGAGCCAGGAAATAAATAAACAAAGACTTGGGGTTTTGATGACGCTGAGCGTGTGATCGCGCTCAGCATTTAATAATTAAACAGAAAATAAAAGGTTTGTACACAAAACAGAAACAGGACACGGCACTTTCGCCAAAATAAATATATAAACAAAACGGACTAAACAGTAAACAGACAGACAAATGGTGAGTGAAGCAACGCAAATCTCTCTCTCTCTCTCTCTCTCTCTCTCACCCGTTCTCCACTCACGAACACCCAACCCCGAGTGAGTGAAAACATGCTGCTTTTATGCAGTTGTACCGAGACTCGATTGCTAGTCAATCATTCAATTGGAATCTCGGTACAACTGCACGTGAATTAATTAAAGTGCAATTCCCCGTGCTCACATATTACATTTTAACCAGCACGTGAAAGTGATTTGTGCCATCCTCGTGCCTAAATACAAATCTACAATTTAAACACACGTGAAACACAGACCTGCTTATATCCTGTGTACCAATGCCTATACACCAACACTTACACACAACACGTAACATATAACATACACAGGGGGGGCACTTTGCCACACAGGGTTAATGACTACCAGTAGAATCACTGCATACTTACGTATTACAATCAATCTTTATTTACTGCACTGCTCAGTACTTTGTTTCTCCTATTACTATACTGTCCCCCGGGAGCCAGTATGAGTTTAAACCCAGCATGCATATTTTTTTAAATGTCCCGAAGCACAATCTCTTGCACTTGAACCCCAAGCGTTAAGAACAAGTATCAACGAATCATCCAATCTGCAGACCGTCCGTTAATGCTGCATGAAAAACGAAGGAGTGGACTTCTTTATGAAATGCAAATACTTGCAAAAAGACTACTAAAACAATTGAAATACATCTGATTTAGAGAAAGGGTTTGTAAAGCAAATTTTGCAAACTACAGGTGATCTCTGGTGACAACATCCACACAACCCAACCTGAAGTTCACATTCTGACTGGCGATTGTGCTCTAGTTTCTAGAGTCATGCTGAATACAATACAGACTGTACACAAATAAGTTTGGATTATTTCAGAGTCGACACGCTTCAATATAAAGCCCTGTGTACTCTAATTTCGGCACCAATATTTGCTGCAATTTAGCCATCTAGCATACATTAAACAAATTAACTTTTACAAAATGAAAGAATTGAACACATATAAAAAAGTGACTACAAACACATTTATTAATTTTGTTACAAACATCAAGTAAATCAATTAACAAAAAATAGCAAGAATTACTGACAAATCATCTGTAAATATCATAAATCGTTTAAATAACAAACTTTTAGCTATTTATTTTAAATGATTTTACATTACTCAAATTACTTAATGGCGTTTCTCATTGTGCAAGTTTTTATTTTATCATAATTAAGATGTATAATCACATGCGTTTCACTACCTAAGGGACATGTTATAGAGCACATATTGCTATGAACTTTGCTGAGCTCAAACTTTGTAAAAATAAGTTTCAAGGGCGCGATTAAAAAAACGGAAACACAGTAAGAATTGGAAACCAAATCCCATGACAGATGAACGAGAGAATAATTTCATTTTTAAATCGTTGTTCTACCTTGAATGCCTACGCTGTCAGAGGGGTCACAGTGATCTGGCTGTCTATTGTCAGGACACAAGAAAAAATACATAGAAGCTAGATTTTCAAATCTATTAACCCCAAGACGTCATTAGCTCTTTTCAGACAGTAAAAACACACCTAATAAAGTTAGCAAACTGGAAATAGGAGCTCAAGACTATTTAGATTCTTCTGAATAGTCTGAAGGTGTTTCAGTAGCCTTACATTAAATGTATCTAATATTTGCATAGTAATTACTTAGTAAATAAATGTGTACTTACACATAATTAAATGCTATTATGCATAGTTAAAAATGTACTTCATGTGTAAATTGTTTTGCACGATATATGTAAATACATAATTGTAGCAGAATAGGGTTCGGGTTAGGGATTAGGTTTATACCGTGCAAAAAAAAAGTACATTTTAACTATGCATAATAACATTGTAATTATGTGTTAGTACACATGTATTTACTAAGTAACTACTATGGAAATAACACACAGTAATCAGATACACTTAATGTAAAGTGTTAATCATCTTAGAAGTATAAATGGTGTTTTTTTTTTTCTTTCAGACAAAAATAACCCTAATGACGGTTTAGAGTCCATAGCTCTGAGCCAGTATTTTTCCAGCTGTACTGAATTTCCGTCTTTATTGGTGAGCTGCAGCACTCCTCTGTTTCCTCAGAGGGAACACCCATTATCGAATATACTGATAGCTGAGCCATATCTCTGCTTGAGATACATCTCCAGTGTCTTCAGTGACATCCGCCTCACATCGTAGCCTCTCCAGCGTTTGCCCTTCTTCTTGTCTATAGGCACGATCTCCTCAGTGCTGTTGGGGTCGTTACGGCCAATAGCAGCGAGGGTGGAAAGACCGAGCAATGTGAGGTTTGTAATGGGAACATTCTCAACCCTGTAAGAGGGGCAGCAGTAGGCAGACCACAGATACTCGGGGATGGCTACCCTGTCGTGCTTGATCCAGTGGTCGGTTTCATAAGGAATGACCCCGGTTACAATATAAGCTTCCTTTTCACAGTGTTTAGTCAGCAGACTGCTGGTTTGCCCCTCGAAGTCAGCCCACGGCCCGTCGTTGGAGCCTTCTTTCTGGGGCACGATGTTGGTGAGGGTGAAGGTGGCGTTTTTGTCCCCGACGTCACTGTGGTGCAGGCTGGGGTTCAGGTGACCCCTGGTGTATGAGGAGTTTGTGTAGTCCAGGATCACAGCTTGGCTCTCTACAACGTTTTGATCAATGGGGCCGCGTGGAAAGGGCATCATATCTGGACCTGCTTTGGAATAAGCAAGCTGGGAAACAAGAAGAGATTGTGCACTGTGAACAGGGGTGAAACAATTGAACTATTTAGATAACCGTGCTATAATGGGCATTCCAAGCATTTTTGAGCTATTAATTTTGACCATGTCCCAAGTTCCATTTGTGAATCATGTATATCATTATAGGGGCAGCAGTGTGGAGTAGCAGGGCAGCAGTGTGGAGTAGTGGTCAGGGCTCTGGACTCTTGACCGGAGGGTCGTGGGTTCAATCCCAGGTGGGAGACACTGCTGCTGTACCCTTGAGCAAGGTACTTTACCTAGATTGCTCCAGTAAAAACCCAACTGTATAAATGGGTAATTTTATGTAAAAAATAATGTGATTATATATACAGTATATATATATATCACATTATATATATATATATATATATATATATATATATATATATATATATATATATATATATACAGTACTGTGCAAAAGTTTTAGGCAGGTGTGAAAAAATGCTGTAAAGTAAGAATGCTTTCAAAAATAGACATGTTAATAGATTATATTTATCAATTAACTAAAAGCAAAGTGAGTGAACAGAAGAAAAATCTAAATCAAATCCATATTTGGTGTGACAACCCTTTGCCTTCAAAACAGCATCAATTCTTCCAGGTACACTTGCACAAAGTCAGGGATTTTGTAGGCATATAGTCAGGTGTATGATTAAACAATTATACCAAACAGGTGCTAATGATCATCAATTCAATATGTAGGTTGAAACACAATCATTAACTGAAACAGAAACATGCGGTGTGGGAGAAATAAAACTGGGTGAGGAACAGCCAAACTCAGCTAACAAGGTGAGGTTGCTGAAGACAGTTTACTGTCAAAAGTCATACACCATGGCAAGACTGAGCACAGCAACAAGACACAAGGTAGTTATACTGCATCAGCAAGGTCTCTCCCAGGCAGAAATTTCAAGGCAGACAGGGGTTTCCAGATGTGCTGTCCAAGCTCTCTTGAAGAAGCACAAAGAAACGGGCAACGTTGAAGACCGTAGACGCAGTGGTTGGCCAAGGAAACTTACTGCAGCAGATGAAAGACACATCATGCTTACTTCCCTTCGCAATCGGAAGATGTCCAGCAGTGCCATCAGCTCAGAACTGCAGAAAACAGTGGGACCCTGGTACACCCATCTACTGTCCGGAGAAGTCTGGTCAGAAGTGGCCTTCATGGAAGACTTGCGGCCAAAAAGCCATACCTCCGACGTGGAAACAAGGCCAAGCGACTCAACTATGCACGAAAACACAGGAACTGGGGTGCAGAAAAATGGCAGCAGGTGCTCTGGTCTGATGAGTCAAAATTTGAAATATTTGGCTGTAGCAGAAGGCAGTTTGTTCGCCGAAGGGCTGGAGAGCGTACACGAATGAGTGTCTGCAGGCAACAGTGAAGCATGGTGGAGGTTCCTTGCAAGTTTGGGGCTGCATTTCTGCAAATGGAGTTGGGGATTTGCTCAGAGTTAATGGTCTCCTCAATGCTGAGAAGTACAGGCAGATACTTATCCATCATGCAATACCATCAGGGAGGCATCTGATTGGCCCCAAATTTATTCTGCAGCATGACAACGACCCCAAACATACAGCAAAAGTCATTAAGAACTATCTTCAGCGTAAAGAAGAACAAGGAGTCCTGGAAGTGATGGTATGGCCCCACAGAGCCTGATCTCAACATCATCGAGTCTGTCTGGGATTACATGAAGAGAGAGAAGCAACTGAGGCTGCCTAAATCCACAGAAGAACTGTGGTTAGTTCTCCAAGATGTTTGGGCCAACCTACTTGCCGAGTTCCTTCAAAAACTGTGTGCAAGTGTACCTAGAAGAATTGATGCTTGATGCTGTTTTGAAGGCAAAGGGTGGTCACACCAAATATGGATTTGATTTAGATTTTGCTTCTGTTCACTCACTTTGCATTTAGTTAATTGATAAATATAATCTATTAACATGTCTATTTTTGAAAGCATTCTTACTTTACAGCATTTTTTTCACACCTGCCTAAAACTTTTGCACAGTACTGTATATATATATATATATATATATATATATATATATATATATATATATATATATATATATATATATATATATATATATATATATATAATGTATAATGTGATATCTTGTAACAATTGTAAGATGCCCTGGATAAGGGCGTCTGCTAAGAAATAAATACCTATCTGTAGGCGTAGTAGCACCAGATGGCATATTGAACAAAAGAACCAGATTTGCTGTCTAACACGATATTGACCAATAAGTGAAATGGTTTTTCATCATTTGATTTGACAAAGAGGGTGTTCCTTATAAAAGTATTTTTTTTGCACAGCGTTGTGCATTTTTACCATGCTTTCCCTATGCATTTACCATAGTAAGCCATGGTTTTCAGTATGCTTTACCATACCTCTCTAGTCTTTACAGTGCTTCTCTATGCTTTACCATGCTTTCACTGTGATTTATTACACTGTATTATGCTTTTACTATAGGAACCTTTATAAGGGATACACAGTGGTGGCACCTGGCTCTCCCTGGTGAGAGAATTATTTTTTTATTATTTTCTCCCCAATTTGGAAATGGCCAATTATTTTTAGGCTCAGCACACCGCTACCCCCCCTGCGCTGACTCGGGAGGGCGAAGACGAACACACACTATCCTCCGAAGCGTGCGCCGTCAGCCGACCACTTTTTTTCACACTGCGGACTCACCATGCAGCCACCCAGAGCTACAGCATCGGAGGACAACGCAGCTCTCGGGCAGCTTACAGGCAAGCCCACAGGCGCCCGGCCAGACCACAGGGGTCGCTGGTGCACGGCTGGTTACACTGTAATAAAACAAGCAGTCACAAAGTAGACAAACAACTGGAACATTTATAGGTTATATTTAAATATTTAAGCAAGGGGTAGAAGAAACAATTAGAAACTTGAAATAACACTGAAAGTTAAACTAAATATAACGTTTTAAAATAAACCAAGAAGAGTTGCTAAACGTGTTTTTAAAAAAAATATAAACTAATAGGAACTTTTGAACATAGTGAAATGGAATCAACACAAGAGATTGTGAGCTAGCATCTCCTGGAGGGAATGTTTAGTAGCAACGCAGTTCCTGTTGGTCCCTGATTAAAGTCGTTGTGTTGAAGACGATACCTGGAATGGTTTTTGATTGTTGAAACCCACATGAAGTCTCCGAAAAGTCTTACACAACTAAGTCACGTCGATAAATCATAAATTTGAGATATCCGTTTTTAATTTTTCGGTGGCGGGGCTACGGGGGTAAGTTCAGTCCCCCCTCCTCCTCTCACCCCTGGGGATACACCAAAGCATATTATTATTATCTATTTCTTAGCTGACACCCTTATCCAGGGCGACTTACAATTGTTACAAGATATCACATTATTTTTACATACAATTACCCATTTATACAGTTGGGTGTTTACTGGAGCAATCTAGGTAAAGTACCTTGCTCAAGGGTACAGCAGCAATGTCCCCCACCTGGGATTGAACCCACGACCCTCCGGTCAAGTGTCCAGAGCCCTGACCACTACTCCACACTGCTGCCCATATGCTTCTTAGATGACGAATAACTTTGATTTGTTTATACAAAAGATCAATAAAAAAAGCCAACATGATGGATCCACTGCAATATTTTAATGAATGCATTCAGAAGGAATAAAACAGTTTGTAATTCTATTAATCCAAGCCTACATTTCAACCTGTACAAGTCTATTTTGCAAATCAAATTCCTTGGGGGGTCGTATCTCAAGAAGGGGAACTAGCAATCACTGTAGAAGCTTCTGTATGCAAAAGCACCCAGCTGTGTACTGAGGCAGTTCACTGAACAGAATCAAATAAGCTACCAGCTATATGAATCATTGATGACCCAGTCTCTAACATTAAACATTAACAATGTCAGTGCTGTTTAACCATCCACCTTCCCCTGCCATGATGTGGCACACTGAACCTGTCTTCATGTTCGTTATCTCAGGGCAGAGTGTAGTAGAGTGTGCCAGTCCAGGGAGAGCTATGTCACAAAGTCGAGATTAACTGAATCAGTCAGAATTATTATTTGTTTGAAAGAATGCACGTGTGTGTGTGTGTTTGTGTGTGTGTGTGTGCGTTTGTGTTTGAGAGCACTCAGGAGATAAAACCTTTCTTTGTTGAGAATGATGGCTGCTTCAGAGAGATTCATAAAATAACTTTTTCTTACAGTTCATGGGCAGGAGCTAGGGCTGTGTGAAGAATATAAGGTAGTATTTAGAGCAGGGGTGTCCAATCCTGGTCCTGGAGGGCCGGTGTCCCTCCTGGTTTTTGTTCCAACTATACACTAAATTGCTTAATTGGACCAATTAAGCTTCTAATAAGTGCTTGATTCGTCCAATTAAGTAATTTAGGGGACAGTTGGAACAAAAGCCAGGAGGGACACCGGCCCTCCAGGACCAGGATTGGGCACCCCTGATTTAGAGGCTTAGCCTCGAGGGAATGGTGGCCTGCAGGCCGGGAGCGCTTGTTTTGCGGTTAGTGACCAGGGAAGGTTTGAGCTGTTAGTGGCCTGCGGACCAGGGCAAAGGACGGGGTCCGGACTTTATACCACAAGCCCACGAGGCCCCCGGGACCCCCTAAAAACAGAAAAATCCTCAGACTCTGCAGAGAATCCTGGTGGCACTGCCTCGTGGACTGGGCCATGCCCCCCAGAGGACGGAAAGGTTCATAACCTGGAAATAAGGAAGGAAAGAGAACCCCTGTCTCCGGGAGCTGCCCTCGAAGAGGTGAGGAAAGTCCTCCAAGGCCAGGCACTGGAGTGCACCCGCGGGGGTATCTGAAGGAGTTTTGTTAGTATTTGGACTTTAATACTTAAGGATTGTTGATGATTACTGCACTTACTGGTACAGTGAGAGAGATACAACAGAGTCTCTGGGTGAGACTAGAAAATAGTGCATGAGCTGCGAAAGATAAGTGTGGGAGGTGGTCCCCTCTCTCGCTGTGGCGAGGACCCCCCTTTGAACGAAGGCTGACTCGAGGCCGGGGAAGTGAGACTCACTAATCCCTGTAGAGGAGACCTGTACAGAGGCAAGAGAAAGAACATAGATTGTGATGTGGATTAAATAGGTAGAGAGCTTTGACAGGCAGGAGAAAATAGGAGAGGCAGAGCCCTAGCTTCTGCCCCTGAACCCAACTTTAAAGTTAACATCAAAAAGATAAAAATGAAGGTGTTTACCAGGGATGTTCAATTCTGGTTAATTACAAACACACTATATGCTGTGAAGGAAGTGCTCCCTCTCTGTTTTTTATCAGTTCACACATCCTGATTTATATTTGTATTTAAGAATACCACTGTTTTGGGAACAGTTTTCCTTGATAACTGTATTCAGATTATTTTTGCATTTTAGGTGATGCATCGATTCCATGAATACTTGCTATCTGTGATTGTAATGTGCTGAAATAATAAGATTTGCACACTACATATTTCACTGGCTAGCCTGATCTGCAGTTTGGCATTTCTGTTAAACTCAAAAGTAACTGTGGGTTACAATAGACTCACTGCTTCAGTGAATCAACTCTTCAAAATGAGGAAGTCTGAATGCGATTGCACTAACACGATTCCACTCTTTATCTCGAATGCACTAGCACTGCACTAAGACACTGCGGGTGTTAAGAGAGAGAGAGGGTGTTTGCTTTCTGTTTTGCAGTTCAGTTAAGAATAAAAAAAGGAACTAGATGATCTGCAAACAGTAGCTGCTTCCCCGTTCAGTTATTGCTCATGCTTAGATAAGCAACATTTCAAGATACACAACAATAAAGTGGATCTATACCTCAGCAATGAAAAGTTGCACAACCAAATAGAAGCTGAACCAAAGAGCCTGTGACATATTATTATTATTATTTATTTCTTAGCAGACATATCCATCTCCTGAGCAGCTGAAGTCAATGCAACCCTGGAAGACATCCCATCATGAAGGGCATCGGGAGGTACAAGTTACCTGAGCTGATTGCTTGAAAGTAGAACCCAGTCATCCAGTTTCACAGTCTCTTTCAAATCGCTGACAACACGCACACCTGTACTAGTGTCTGCTAATAATTGCCACTTTCAAATGGATCAGTCCAAGGGTACCGGTTCTTACAGAGGGGTCTTCAGATTTGCAGTCCGTGGGAGTTTGTTTATTATTATTTTTTTATTATTTGTTTATTTAGCAGACGCCTTTATCCAAGGCGACTTACAGAGGCTAGGGTGTGTGAACTATGCATCAACTGCAGAGTCACTTACAATTACGTCTCACCCGAAAGACGGAGCACAAGGAGGTTAAGTGACTTGCTCAGGGTCACACAATGAGTCAGTGGCTGAGGAGGGATTTGAACCGGGGACCTCCTGGTTACAAGCCCTTTTCTTTAACCACTGGACCAGAGAGCCTCCTAAATGCAGAGCATTTATCAACACTCTGCAATACAGACTTATTTAATATCATGTGTGTGGTTTCTGCTTACATCGCTATATACCAGTCTTAAAGGATGGGTGCATGTCCTGCAGTTTGAAATAGGACCTCTAGGGGTCATTTCAGTCCACTCTGAAATTGAGTTTGTATGGAGCGTTTCAATTGACCTGTTCCCAGTTACAAGGGCAGAAATAACACGCTGGTGCTCGGTTGAAGCAGGGAGCTATGAGCAGAAAATCTATAGTGGAGCAATGAGCAACCAATTCCCTAATCGCGGACTGCTAATCAATCAACAACAATCGAGAAAACATTAGCATTGAAAAAGCAAGCAGCAAAATAAGAGTGTAGTCTCTTCACCAAACCCTTCAAATACAATTTAAAGCATGCAAGCGCTAAGAATGTAATGCAGGGCACCAAAGCAATTCATTTCACTTTGAATTGTGGCTCTCGAATTAAAAGCCATGCCGTTAAATAGTGGATAAATGGTTTTCACTGTTGCATTTCGAAACAAACACAAATTAACATGCACTCCCATATGGCTCCTGCTGTGGAGAGGATACATGCAGACACACACACGCACGCACGCAGGCACGCACGCTGCTAAAGATAAGGCAAGCCCATTACTCTGAACGACTCGCTCACACAGTAGCTGCCCTGCTAGAGAGGAGACAGCAGCCCAAACTGAGAACTGAATTGGCCTCTTTGACCTTATATAAAAAAAAAAAAAAAACAACAACTTTATTTTAGGAGAATAACGATCAAATATTACCAAACTAGGCAGGAAAAACACCAAAAGGCTACTTATGTTTTACACTGACATTACACAGTGCACCTTGAAGAAATACATTTTAACTAGCAGAGGTCTGAGGAAACGGTCTCGCTTCCTTCTTCTGTGCAGCCCGGTTCTGCATGGCTAAACACTGACTCACACAGTAAGTAAAGAAGCGGATCTACCGCTACTATCAGTATCTACAGTTTATAAAGAAGCTGGTTTAGTCCATGGTAACAATGCGACACAGAAGACCAGACACTCGAGTTTAATGTGATGTTGCTTGAATTTGGTGCCTGTCTGTCAAAGTGGGATTCGTTTGGTCGTCTCGCTCCCCAGTTGATAATGCTGAGGGGTCAACTTTTTCGGTTTTTATTTTTGATCACGTGATGTCGCCCCCTTTTTTCCTGAGCCGATTCCGCTCATTTAAACTCTTGGAAAAGTGTTTATTGTGAAACAAGTTCACTTTAGTTTTTTTTTCCTCCCGTAACTTTATTGAGACTATGATTCTGTGTCATTACTTATGTAAAAAATAAACGACAGCTCCTTATTTTTTTTATTCAAACCGAACGCAAACAGCGAGTGAAGTTAAATTGATTTAATGAAATCGGAATTAAAAGGAAACTGTTTTTTAAAAACAGGTCATTGAGATTTTAAATCCGGGAAAAAAACAATTTAACATTATCAATGAAACAGAATCATTGTCTCATTCAAGAAAAAAAAAAAAAAGTTATCTTGTTTCACAACGCGTTTCCAAGAGTTGATTAAGAGTCGGCTCAATATAACTTTATAAGGTACATCACATGACCAAAAATAAAAACTAAAAACTGAAGCGCCACATTTAATAACGCTATAATTCACATCTTAAAACAAAATGCCAGCACACACCGGCACAGTTTATCCAGGACAAGAATCTCTGGTGTGTGTTTCTGTTGTCTGCTTAACTTTAATGAAAAAAAAGAAGACGAACATACCTGCGGTTCATACATCCAATTAATTTTGGGGCGCGTTCCCCCCTCCGGTGAAAAGACATAGGCAGAATACAGCGGAGTGCGTCGCCTCCTGTCGTACAGGCTGGCGAAATGGTATCGGTTCCAGTAGCGCTGGCAGATCTGCGCTGTGCCTTCGCTCTTCAGTCCTGTCGGGGGTTGCTTATTGTAGAAAAACTGGGAGCATGCCGTGAACCCCCCGACCTCCGCCCTGCAAATCCAGAGCGAGGCGAGAGCCACCACCACAGGCAGGGCTAGGAGGGAGCGGGGTGCACTGTTCAGACACTGCATCCTCCTCGCTCATGCAAACTGGCGCAAAGGGACGGAAACAAAGTCCTTTAGTGCTAGCTACGTCAATGACTTCCTTTAATGCGAGCTAACCACACTGCATCTACAGTAAAGAGACCGGACCCCCCCCACCCAATAAAACTCGAGCTTGCTTGAGCTGAGACATAGCGATGCTGTGACAAGTAAACAAGTTCGCGTGATTCACAACCAGTTATTGCTTTCATAACAGTCTGTCTTTTTGTCCTTAATCCTTTGATCAGCTGTGCGCTGCTTCAGAGCAACGTTAGCGTTTTTAATTTACAAAGCTACAATGTCAGCATTCTGTTTCAGTTTATAATCGCAAGAGGGCCCTTTTGGTCATAATGATTTGGGTAAACATGTTTAAATGTGTTTTCAGTGCCATGCTTTTTAATATACAGTACTTGTATTCAAATTTGAAATGCGTTTACCAGCGTATGCTGCACTGTGCTCTTGAAAAGTCTGTACTTCTGTAAACTCATCTCCAACATCACAGTGTAATAAACAATTAAACGATGAAGAAACTCCAGAGCACAATGGAAGCCACTAAGAGGAAGCAGCTACTGTACTTTGTACACAGTTTCTGGCTTAATTTACAATCCTGTTAACTAGTAATAAGTGATACCCTAAAAGTTTACCATAGTAAAAGTACAGCAACGTTTAATAAAACCCAGTGAAAGCATGTTAGAGGATGGGCAAGCATTGTAAAGAAGCATGAGGCATTGCAAAGTATGTTACAGCAGCAGTGTGGAGTAGTGGTTAGTGGACTCTTGACCGGAGGGTTGTGGGTTCAACCCCAGGTGGGGGACACTGCTGCTGTACCCTTGAGCAAGGTACTTTACCTAGGTTGCTCCAATAAAAACCCAACTGTTTAAAAGGGTCATTGTATGTAAAAATAATGTGTAAAAAAAATGTAATTGCATGTAAAAATAATGTGATATCTTGTAACAATTGTAAGTCACCCTGGATAAGGGCGTCTGCTAAGAAATTAATAATAATAATAATATGCTTTGGTGTATCCCCACTGTGGGGGCTGAACTTAGCCCTTCCTGTAGCCCCGCCACCGAAAAATTAAAAACGGATATCTCAAATTTATGATTTATCGACGTGACTTAGTTGTGTAAGACTTTTCGGAGACTTCATGTGGGTTTCAACAATCAAAAACCATTCTATGTATCGTCTTCAACACAACGACTTTAATCAGGGACCAACAGGAACTGCGTTGCTACTAAACATTCCCTCCAGGAAATGCTAGCTCACAATCTCTTGTGTTGATTCCATTTCACTATGTTCAAAAGTTCCTATTAGTTTCTATTTAAAAAAAAAAACACATTTAGCAACTCTTCTTGGTTTATTTTAAAACGTTATATTTAGTTTAATTTTCAGTGTTATTTCAAGTTTCTAATTATTTCTTCTACCCCTTGCTTAAACATTTAAATATAACCTATAAATGTTTTTTGTCCACTTCATGACTGCTTGTTTTATTACAGTGTAGTTATTTCAACATTGTTTCAATGTGCGACATTAAGTGGGCAGTAAAAGTGATCCGACAAAGATGGTTGAAAAGGCGACAAGCTTTTCAATATAGGAGAAAAAAGTGCTCAAAGTATTTGCCCAACTGTATAAATGGATAATTGCATGTAAAAATAATGTGATATCTTGTAACAATTGTAAGTCACCCTGGATAAGGGCGTCTGCTAATAAATAATTAAAAATTACTAAACATGGCAAACTATACTATATAAGCGAAATACCGCTATTGTTTTCTATATAGCCGTCAATTTGACAGCGTCTGGCGGTTCTAGGTAGGAGGCGATTATAACTTTTTAATTTGTGCGATCCTGCCTTTCAAATAATACACGTATTTAGCAAAGGTCAAGAACGCACAAACTCGTATCTTTCACATGCGTAGAGTAATTTAAATTTTAAAAGTGAAAACCGCCAAATTGACAGCCTTGGCGGTTCTAGTGTTAATTTGTATTTTTTTTGTTGTTAACACTACCAAATACCTAAACGGAGAGAAAATACTTTTAATATAATTTCTCTTTCTACACCTGCTCCCTGGGCGCCCTCATCGCATCCTATGGTTTCTCATACCATTTCTATGCTGATGATGCTCAGATTTTCCTCTCATTCCCCACCTCTGACTCCACCATCCCCTCCCGTATCTCTACCTGTCTGTCTGCTATCGCCTCCTGGATGCACTCGCATCACCTCAAACTCAACCTCTCTAAATCTGACCTCCTTTTCTTTCCCTCCTCCTCCTCCCCCTCCTCTGGTCTCTCTATCTCTGTTCCTCTGGAATCTACCACACTCTCCCTCTTCCTCCGCTAAGAACCTCGGAGTCACCCTGGACCCCTGCCTCTCTTATTCCCAGCACATCTCCACTCTGGCACGCACTTGCCGAATCTTCCTTAGCAACATCCGAAGAATCCGACGCTTCCTCACCAACTACGCCACCCAGCTCCTGGTCCAGGCCTTGGTACTCTCCCTCCTAGACTACTGCAACTCCCTCCTCGCTGGCATCCCTGCGTCCACCACCCGTCCGCTCCAGCTCATCCAGATCTCCGCCGCCCGCCTGGTGTTCTCTCTGCCTCAATTCTCCCACGCAACTCCACTACTCCGCTCACTCCACTGGCTCCCAATCACCGCTCGCATCCAGTTCAAGACTCTTGTACTCGCCTACAGATGCCTTGACCAGACTGCACCCAGCTACCCCCAGACCCTCATCTCTCTGCTCCTCCTGCACTAGAAGACTGGCTGTACCTCCTCTACGCTCCCGTCTCCAGAGCCCGCTCCTTCTCCACCCTCGCCCCGCAGTGGTGGAATGACCTTCCTACAGATGTCAGGACTGCCCAGTCCCTGACCACCTTCCGGCGTCTCCTCAAGACTCACCTCTTCAGACAGCACCTGTAGAACTCCTCTTTTCCCTCTGGACACTTTATCACTCTTCCTTAAATGGGCTTTACTTGCTCTTATCTGCCCCCTATTTTACTGCATTTAATCCTGTACTTCAGAGTACTGTAATCTGCCAAGTGTTTAATCTGTAGTATTTTGTATTTAATCATATCCTGATGTAACTATCACTGACACTTATCTGCTGTATTATTGAATCGTATTTTGTCACACTTGCTTGAACCAAAGTCATTGTATTTATCTTGCTCTTAATTGTATTATTACTTGTACTGTGATACTTGAATTGTATTTGCTTACGATTGTAAATCGCCCTGGATAAGGGCGTCTGCTAAGAAATAAATAATAATAATAATAATAATAATAATAATAATAATTTCATATAGATAGGTACCCAGATATTTCACAGCCGTGTGACGTGTTTGATCCGCTGCGTGAAATCTGCTCTCCTTTATGTAAGCCACTCCCCCCTGCACTAAAATCCAATTAAATTATATGCACCGTTTAACGTCACATGTTCCTGGTGTGATAATTGGCTTGTTTCTATTTTAAAAAGAAAGCGCATCATCCAACTGGACGAGGTTCATTGATTGACACTTCACAGCTACCAATAAACACTCGGGATTCTACTTATTGATTGGTAGACACATACTTTTTGAAGTATCACAATTAGTTAAAACAACGCGGATCTGGCAGTTCTTTTTTTTTTGTTCTCAACAGTAGTAGGCTAGCAACATTCGCATGATTTCCCTTACAAAAAATTTTAAAAAATATTTTACTGTAGAAAACATTTTGAACATAATGTACATTTAATAAACATCTTCATCAATAAATAATTAAATCAATAAGTTCAATAAAATCATAATGAAGCATGTTTCAACTGGACGGTGCCTGTTTTCAGCCACGAAAATGACTTGCGCATGCGTGACCAGTAACTGGGCAAGCCCAGTGGTTGGTATACCAGTTTCGGGGGTATACGAGAAATGACGTGACATCGGAAGCAGGGATACATGATGGCGAATAATAATAATAATAATAACAACAACAACAATAATAATAATAATAATAATAATAATAATAATAATAATAATAATAATAATAAAACTTAAACACACAAAATACTTTGAAGGAAATTCGACCATTTTTTTCTTCTGAAAAATTCGAGGGTACTTGTTTTTTTGTTTTGTAACAGTAACAGGTATTATTCAGAAAAAAAACAATGCAATTGACTGTTTGAAATAGAAGGTGTTGTGAATTTCCCTGACAAGTTTAACCATAGTCTGTGATTTGGATTCCAGTGTCCTCTGCTGCCATCTAGCGTTCTTACTGTATATAGTGGGTTGAAAGTCTGAAGCATGACACACATATTTAACAGTATTAAATCTGCAGAGAAAAGAAAAGGGTCCAAATTGGAGTTCAAACCCTGTTTATTTATTATAATAAACGAATGCCAGCTTTATACACGTATAGAATTGTTTAATCTTTTATCTTCCAACTTGCATTTAATTCAGAGTGTAGTGTAGTGTGGATCTCCTCCTAGCTGCTGATAAGTTAATAATAAGACATGTACTGACCTCTCCACTACAGAGCTCGCTCTTCAGTTCAGTGGTAATAAACATTCTTTAAACGCGAGGTTAGCGGCTCACACACAGACCTTGCTTCTCCATTCAATTCAATGAGCTGAGAGGCCAAGCTAGTAGGAGTGCTTTCCATCTCCAGTAAGCAAACTCCATGCGCTGTGGTATATCTGATGCAAACTCCATGCACTGTGGTATATCTGATGCAAACTCCATGCGCTGTGGTATATCTGATGCAAACTCCATGCGCTGTGGTATATCTGATGCAAACTCCATGCGCTGTGGTATATCTGATGCAAACTCCATGCGCTGTGGTATATCTGATGCAAACTCCATGCGCTGTGGTATATCTGATGCAAACTCCATGCGCTGTGGTATATCTGATGCAAACTCCATGCGCTGTGGTATATCTGATGAAAACTCCATGCGCTGTGGTATATCTGATGAAAACTCCATGCGCTGTGGTATATCTGATGCAAACTCCATGCGCTGTGGTATATCTGACGCAATTCCTCATATTTAACATTAGATGAACCAAGATTCATATTTCTGCAATATTCACATATATAAATGTCAAATTGTCAATGGATAGTGTGTAGCAATTCCCATGCTACATAATGTGGGTGTAAGTCTCACCCACCTGTCCCTTTAATTAGGGTCAGTAGCCTGGCCAGGTTAAAACTTCATTTCCCATAGTTCCTTGCAACCACCCTCTGTTCATCCTCTCTCCCCATTGGCTCATTCAGATTTTCACTCCTCCAATCTCAGAGCTCCTTGTAAGCCAATACCTGTTTAAAGCTGGCTGGCTAGGCCAGGAGAGGGACTCCCTTTCTCAGAGGAATCCATTAAACTACAGCATTTTCTCTACTTAAATTTCAGTGAATCTATTACCATCCTTAGATAATTCCAGTGCATCCGTTCATTTTCTTTTGTTGCTGCGCTTTGTCTAAACTGGTCTTTTTGTTTTCACTGTTACTTGTTTAAGTTTAGCTGTTTTTCTAGGTCTGTTTAGTGTTTGTTGTTTTATGTGTGACAGCCTCCATTTTTTCCTGATCCTCCTGATTTTTGCCAAACAACTGTTCACCATTCAACTCAACACTACTGGACAGTCTCAACAATTTCAACGTACTCAATGTTTTCAACCTTCTACAATCACCATCATTTCGGGACACTTTGCTGGACTGCCTTATTTGTGGGTGAGATCATTTCTTTTTGTTTGGATTTTTTCTACTTTAATTTGATACTTTGTTTCCTGTATTTTTCTGTTACTTTGTTATTTTGTTACTTTGTATGGATTTCAATTACCCTGCTATTACTGGACTTGTTGGGCCTACCTGTCATTCTCCCACCATTGCCACAGAGACTGTTAAATGTAATTGTTTCCACAAGACACTGTTTTCATCTATCTATTTATTTATCTTTTGTCTATCTGTGTGGGTTGTGTTTGTGAGTGTGGGTTTATTGGAGACCCTCCGGACACCATTCATTTCCACTTTGTGAAACTGTTTAGCCTTCTGTTTGTCCCTACATACTTATCTGTACCATCTTATTTCTTACCTGTTACCTGCAATTATTTGAATTCCTGTCTTATCATTATTCATTTAATTCAGTTCATTTTTTCATTTGTTGACATTATTGTTCAGAATAATAAACTGGTTGTTCGTGAAATTGACACCTCTGACGTCCCTGCTTTTGCTGTCTGTCACTCTTGCTGACTTATTTAACTATAGGAATAGGGCCAGTAGTATCTCCTTAGGGAGGACAGTGCAACTGCTTCTCAGTTGTGCAGAGTGATCGTTACAGAATTGGTGGCCCGTACGGGGACCCTTTGTGTCATTAAATTCAAATCTAAATTCATCAGTTTAAATTGTTGGGAACTTAATGTCAGAAATGGAAGATCAGACCTTGACTTCGCTAAACTTCTCTGAGATTGGAGATAGACCCCATGTGACTATCAGAGAGCCTATCACAGAGAGAACTACCCGCCTTAGTGATTTGTACATTACCCAAGAAGGGGCAGAGCTTTCTGGAGGCGATGATGATGAAGGGAACCTTACTGACAGTGTTGCGATAGGGCAATTGACTGAGCACTGTTCCCATCTCACTGACCGTGTTGAGCAACTGGAAACACAGCTGTCTGAGTTACAGGAGAGCAGCATTAATCGTGAACAGGTCCTGCGAGGTTACATCGAAGGACGCTTCGCAGATATGGAGAATCGAAGGCAAGAGGCCCTCGACGAAATGGATCTGGAAGTGGTGAAGTGCCTGAAGCGCCGCGATGTGCTGTGGGGAGAAGAGCTGAAGAAACTCTTCAAAAGACCAGCACCCCTCGTCTGCCACTTTCTTTGCCGTCTCTCTCCTCTAGAAAGCAGTCTGCACCACAACAATTCTCCTTTGACAGTGGGTCTGCTGATTACCATGGCTCCAGAACTGAAGGAAGTCTTTCCCAAGCAAAGCTGCCCATTAAAATCAACTTCCCAGAGTTTGGCGGGAGGCCAGCAGTGATGCCATTGACTTCCTGGACAAATGTGATGAATTCCTAGCGCTACGTCCCATGACACCCTATGAGATCATGGCAACCATGTCCAGTGTGCTGAAAGGCTCAGCAAAGAGCTGGTGGTTTGCAGAGCGCAAGGGAATCCACTCCTGGGAACAGTTCAAGACTGCCTTCCGTCAAGCCTTTCTGCCGTCTGACTTCCAGACCGAAGTGGAAGACCGACTCCGCTCCAGAGTCCAGCTGCCTGACGAGCGAATCCTTGACTTCGCCTATGACTATCGTGCCCTATGTCTGCGCTGGAAGCCAGACTTGGAGGAGTCTGAAGTGGTTCAACGGATTCTCAACAGCTGTAATCCCAAACTGGCAAGCTGTCTAAGGGGAACGGTGAAGACAGTGAAGGAACTGGTGCGCATCGGGACCCAGGTGGAGAAAGACAACGCTGCCCAGCGGGAATACTGGGTCAAGGCAAACTCCAGCAAAGCCGTTCAGGACAAGAGGAGCCATAAAGGAGCTACGAAGAAGCCGGCAGAGGTCAGTATGGTGAGAAGCCAGGAGAAGAATATAGCTCCTGCTGCAAGCCTGACTCTGCTGATCGTAGATGTGGGCGTTCGAGGGCTCCAAGGGCCTGCAGTCCTGGACACTGGGAGCACCTTCACTCTGATGAGAGAGAGTCTCTGGAGGAAGATCGCTCATCCAGGGGAAGAGCTGGAGTCTGCACAGGACCAGTATTTCATGCTGGCGGACGGACAGTCACACCAGGCCAAAGGTCAAGTTCGCCTCACTTACCTTCTCCACGGGGAGATCTGGTTTCTAGGCACATATATCCTACAGGATCATCATCTAACATTTCCCCTAGTTCTAGGCTTGGATTTCCTGGAGAAAACTCATACCCAGATTGACATTGTCAATAGGCAGTATGGTGTCAAACATCAGAAGGATTTCTCCTACCATCCTTTTTTGCCACGGTATGAGGGGGAAGCTTCCTGGGACAGGTCGTTATCGAGTGTCAGCCTCTACTTCCATACATCTTGCCAGCCACCTACCACCTCTGATCCAAAACCATGCCAACCGGCGAAGGTGACCATGACCATCACTTCAGCTGAACCATCTCCTGTTGAGCAACAACTCCAGAACCTCCAGCAAAAGTGGTCATCGGTCTGCACTGATCAGTTGGGAATGACAACAGTCACCCGTCACTCCATCTCCACAGAGGACGAAGTTCCTGTCCGGGTCGACTGTATAGAGCATCTCCACTGAAAAAGGCTTTAATCAAGGAACACGTCCAAGACATGCTTCTGGACGGAGTTATCGAGCCATCTACCTCCCCATGGTCCTCTCCAGTGGTGCTCACAGAGAAGAAAGACGGAGGATACAGGTTCTGTGTGGACTACAGGAAGCTGAATGCCAAGACCATCTTTGATGCATATCCCATGCCCCTCATTCATGACATCCTGGAGTCCCTGAGTGGTGCCACGGTATTCAGCTCCCTTGATCTACGCTCGGGTTACTGGCAAGTGGCGATGGACTCAGGAAGTAGAGCGAAGACTGCATTTTCCACACCCTTTGGTTTCTATCAGTTTAAAGTAATGCCATTTGGGTTAAAAATGCTGCAGCCACTTTTCAACGGCTGATGGAGAGAGTGTTAGGAGACCTCCGAGGGAAGATCTGTTTCGTCTACATAGATGACATCATTGTCTATTCACCAAACTCAGCGCAGCATCTTCAAGACCTCGAAGCTGTCTTCCACAAACTTCATCTGGCCCGTCTTACTCTCAATCTCAAAAGTGCCACTTCTTTAAACACACTCTCCATTTCCTTGGTCATGTGGTTTCAGGTGAGGGTGTAGCTGCTGATCCCCACAAGCTCCAAGCCATCCAGGAATATCCCATTCCTACCAACTTGAAGGAGGTTCAACGGTTCCTAGGTTTGGCAGGGTGGTACCACAAGTACATCTCCAGGTTTGCGGATATTGCTGCCCCACTTAACAACTTGAAAAAGAAAGATGTCCCCTGGAAATGGACAGGAGAGTGCCAGAAGAGTTTCAAACTCCTCCAAGAAGCTTTGATCAGTCCTCCAGTCCTTGCTCACCCAGACATCAACAAGACGTTCCGAGTCTTCACTGATGCCAGCGATGTAGGACTAGGAGCAGTTCTGACCCAGCTAGAAGGAGAGGATGAGAAAGTAATAGCCTACGCCTCAAAATTACTGAACTCTGCCGAAAAAAACTACTCCACATCTGAAAAGGAGTGTCTCGCTGTCGTGTGGGCAGTAGAGAAATGGCGGCATTATCTGGAGGGGATGGAGTTTGAGGTTGTCACTGACCACGCTGCACTCTCCTGGGCATTCAATAACCCAAAAACCTCTTCCAGACTGACCCGCTGGACTCTTCGCCTACAACAATTCACTTTTACCGTTATTTACAGGAAAGGTAGTCTGAATCTTGTGCCTGATGCACTCTCCAGAGCTCCACTTGTACCACCTTCAACTCCTTCTGCATCAGTGTGTGCTAGCAATGCCCCTGCGAGTAGCATGGATCTTCCCACCACCATGGACCAGATTGCGGCCGCTCAGTCCAAAGACCCAGCTATCGCTGATATCCTCAATGACATTGCTTCCAATACTGCCAATGATAACCGCATCTCCTTCATCCAACAGCAGGGACTTGTGTATCGCCGGGTGCCCATTCCTAAACAAGGATTCCGATACCAGCTGGTTATTCGGAACAGCTGACGGATTCCTTCCTCCACCACTACCATGACAACCCTTTGGGAGGTCACCTGGGCAGGATGAAGACCTTGTTGCGCATGTTGGAGGTTGCATGGTGGCCCTCCATCCGTAAAGATACATGGCGCCACATAAAGGAGTGTCAAACCTGCCAGAAGTACAAACCGTCCAACACCAAACCTGCAGGTCAACTCCAGTCCACTACTGTGAAGGAGCCTGGAGAGATGCTGGGTCTGGACCTAATGGGACCTTTCCCAAGAAGTAAAAAGGTAATACTTACATCCTGGTCATTGTTGATTACTTCACAAAGTGGGTTGAGCTGTTTCCATTGCGGGACAGTAAGACCACCAAGATTGTGAACATTTTGACGCAGGAAATATTCACTCGATGGGGAACACCGCAACACATTCTTTCAGACCGTGGACCTCAGTTCACGAGCCAGCTACTCGCAGAGGTGTGCAAGACCTGGGGAGTCGTACAAAAACTCACCACCAGCTACCACCCACAGACCAACCTGACAGAACGCGTGAACCGCACCTTAAAGACCATGGTTGCATCTTTCGTCGGGAAAAACCATGAGCTGTGGGATCAGTGGCTACCTGAGTTTCGTTTCGCCCTCAACACCGCCAAACATGAAACCACTGGCTTCTCTCCTGCAGTACTAGCGCTCGGAAGGAGCATCAGAGGCCCATTGGACCGATTAATCGCTGTTGCTCCTGCTCCATCCACCGATCCCTACCAACTGCTAGATCGCCAGCAGCAGATTGCCGAAGAGGTGAGGGATCACATTGCCAAAGCTCAGAAACGGCAAGCTCGGAATTACAATGCCCGGAGAGCACACTGTCAGTATGAAGAAGGTGAGTTAGTCTGGATAAGATCTCACCCCTTATCTGATGCCTCCGGAAAGTTTTCCGCAAAACTTGCCCCTAAATGGTTTGGGCCAGCTCTTGTCACCAAGAGACTTGGACCCAACAACTACAAAGTCAAGTGGGGAGCCAGATTATTTCAAAGAGGATACCGTCAATATTGTTAATTTAAAACGCTACTATGGCGTTCGTCCCTTGCACCTCCAGTGTGGGGGAATATGTAGCAATTCCCATGCTACATAATGTGGGTGTAAGTCTCACCCACCTGTCCCTTTAATTAGGGTCAGTAGCCTGGCCAGGTTAAAACTTCATTTCCCATAGTTCCTTGCAACCACCCTCTGTTCATCCTCTCTCCCCATTGGCTCATTCAGATTTTCACTCCTCCAATCTCAGAGCTCCTTGTAAGCCAATACCTGTTTAAAGCTGGCTGGCTAGGCCAGGAGAGGGACTCCCTTTCTCAGAGGAATCCATTAAACTACAGCATTTTCTCTACTTAAATTTCAGTGAATCTATTACCATCCTTAGATAATTCCAGTGCATCCGTTCATTTTCTTTTGTTGCTGCGCTTTGTCTAAACTGGTCTTTTTGTTTTCACTGTTACTTGTTTAAGTTTAGCTGTTTTTCTAGGTCTGTTTAGTGTTTGTTGTTTTATGTGTGACAGCCTCCATTTTTCCTGATCCTCCTGATTTTTGCCAAACAACTGTTCACCATTCAACTCAACACTACTGGACAGTCTCAACAATTTCAACGTACTCAATGTTTTCAACCTTCTACAATCACCATCATTTCGGGACACTTTGCTGGACTGCCTTATTTGTGGGTGAGATCATTTCTTTTTGTTTGGATTTTTTCTACTTTAATTTGATACTTTGTTTCCTGTATTTTTTCTGTTACTTTGTTATTTTGTTACTTTGTATGGATTTCAATTACCCTGCTATTACTGGACTTGTTGGGCCTACCTGTCATTCTCCCACCATTGCCACAGAGACTGTTAAATGTAATTGTTTCCACAAGACACTGTTTTCATCTATCTATTTATTTATCTTTTGTCTATCTGTGTGGGTTGTGTTTGTGAGTGTGGGTTTATTGGAGACCCTCGGACACCATTCATTTCCACTTTGTGAAACTGTTTAGCCTTCTGTTTGTCCCTACATACTTATCTGTACCATCTTATTTCTTACCTGTTACCTGCAATTATTTGAATTCCTGTCTTATCATTATTCATTTAATTCAGTTCATTTTTTCATTTGTTGACATTATTGTTCAGAATAATAAACTGGTTGTTCGTGAAATTGACACCTCTGACGTCCCTGCTTTTGCTGTCTGTCACTCTTGCTGACTTATTTAACTATAGGAATAGGGCCAGTAGTATCTCCTTAGGGAGGACAGTGCAACTGCTTCTCAGTTGTGCAGAGTGATCGTTACAAGTGTACACTTTTTACGGCTTCATAATGTATTATTCTTAATTCTAAAATAAACACCAGATGGCACCAAACACACACAGATAATAAAACCTGTGTGATGCCATTGCACCAGTACAGTACTACAGAACTTTAAGGGTTACAAAGAAATAGTTCACATCCTACTAAAGCTAACATCATAATCCTACTTATGACATACTGTATGTCACATTATATGGTCATTTAATACAGTTGGAAAAATGCAGATGCTAATATTGATCATTTGTGTGAGGGACAGGGGGAATCTCTCCAGCAACCAGCACTGACACTGTGCAACACAAACACTGACACTGCAACACAGACACTGACACTGTGCAACACAAACACTGTGCAACACAAACACTGACACTGCAACACCGACACTGACACTGTGCAACACAAACACTGACACCGTGCAACACAAACACTGACACTGCAACACAAACACTGACACTATGCAACACAAACACTGACACTGCAACACTGACACTGTGCAACACAAACACTGCAACACAAACACTGACGCTGTGCAACACAAACACTGACACTGTGCAACACAAACACTGACACTGTGCAACACAAACACTGACACTGCAACACAAACACTGACACTGCAACACAAACACAAACACTGACATTGTGCAACACAAACACTGACACTGTGCAACACAAACACAAACACTGACATTGTGCAACACAGACACTGACACTATGCAACACAAGCGCTGACACTGCAACACAGACACTGACACTGTGCAACACAAACACTGACACTGTGCAACACAAACACTGACACTGCAACACAGACACTGACACTGTGCAACACAAACACTGACACTGTGCAACACAAACACTGACACTGCAACACAGACACTGACACTGTGCAACACAAACACTGTGCAACACAAACACTGACACTGTGCAACACAAACACAAACACTGACACTGCAACACAAACACTGACACCGTGCAACACAAACACTGACACTGCAACACTGACACTGTGCAACACAAACACTGCAACACAAACACTGACGCTATGCAACACAAACACTGACACTGTGCAACACAAACACTGACACTGCAACACAGACACTGACACTGTGCAACAGAAACACTGACACTGTACAACACAGACACTGACACTGCAACACAGACACTGACACTGTGCAACACAGACACTGACACTGTGCAACACAAACACCGACACCGTGCAACACAAACACCAACACTGTGCAACACAAACACAAACACTGACATTGTGCAACACAAACACTGACACTGCAACACAAACACTGACACAGTGCAACACAAACACTGCAACACAAACACTGACACTGTGCAACACAAACACCGACACCGTGCAACACAAACACCGACACTGTGCAACACAAACACAAACACTGACATTGTGCAACACAAACACTGACACTGCAACACAAACACTGACACCGTGCAACACAAACACTGCAACACAAACACTGACACTGCAACACAAACACCGACACCGTGCAACACAAACACTGACACTGAAACACAAACACAAACACTGACATTGTGCAACACAAACACTGACACTGTGCAACACAAACACAAACACTGTGCAACACAGACACTGACACCGTGCAACACAAACACTGACACTGCAACACAAACACAAACACTGACATTGTGCAACACAAACACCGACACCGTGCAACACAAACACCGACACTGTGCAACACAAACACAAACACTGACATTGTGCAACACAAACACTGACACTGCAACACAAACACTGACACCGTGCAACACAAACACTGCAACACAAACACTGACACTGCAACACAAACACCGACACCGTGCAACACAAACACTGACACTGAAACACAAACACAAACACTGACATTGTGCAACACAAACACTGTGCAACACAGACACTGACACCGTGCAACACAAACACTGACACTGCAACACAAACACAAACACTGACATTGTGCAACACAAACACTGACACTGCAACACAAACACAAACACTGACATTGTGCAACACAAACACTGACACTGTGCAACACAAACACTGTGCAACACAGACACTGACACTGTGCAACACAAACACTGTGCAACACAAACACTGACACCGTGCAACACAAACACTGACACTGCAACACAAACACTGACATTGTGCAACACAAACACTGACACTGTGCAACACAAACACAAACACTGACATTGTGCAACACAAACACTGACACTGTGCAACACAGACACTGACACTGTGCAACACAGACACTGACACTGTGCAACACAAACACTGACACCGTGCAACACAAACACTGACACTGTGCAACACAAACACTGACACTGCAACACAGACACTGACACTGTGCAACACAAACACTGTGCAACACAAACACTGACACTGTGCAACACAAACACTGACACTGCAACACAGACACTGACACTGTGCAACACAAACACTGACACTGTGCAACACAAACACTGACACTGCAACACAAACACTGACACCGTGCAACACAAACACTGACACTGCAACACTGACACTGTGCAACATAAACACTGCAACACAAACACTGACGCTATGCAACACAAACACTGACACTGTGCAACACAAACACTGACACTGTGCAACACAAACACTGACACTGCAACACAAACACTGACACCGTGCAACACAAACACTGACACTGCAACACAAACACTGACACTGCAACACAGACACTGACACTGTGCAACACAAACACTGACACTGCAACACAGACACTGACACTGCAACACAAACACTGACACTGTGCAACACAAACACTGACACTGTGCAACACAAACACTGACACTGCAACACAGACACTGACACACTGCAACACAGACACTGACACTGTGCAACACAAACACTGACACTGTGCAACACAAACACTGACACTGTGCAACACAAACACAAACACTGTGCAACACAGACACTGACACCGTGCAACACAAACACTGACACTGCAACACAAACACAAACACTGACATTGTGCAACACAAACACTGACACTGTGCAACACAAACACTGTGCAACACAGACACTGACACTGTGCAACACAAACACTGTGCAACACAAACACTGACACTGTGCAACACAAACACTGACACCGTGCAACACAAACACTGACACTGCAACACAAACACAAACACTAACATTGTGCAACACAAACACTGACACTGTGCAACACAAACACTGACACTGTGCAACACAAACACAAACACTGTGCAACACAGACACTGACACTGTGCAACACAAACACTGACACCGTGCAACACAAACACTGACACTGTGCAACACAAACACTGACACTGCAACACAGACACTGACACTGTGCAACACAAACACTGTGCAACACAAACACTGACACTGTGCAACACAAACACAAACACTGACACTGCAACACAAACACTGACACCGTGCAACACAAACACTGACACTGCAACACTGACACTGTGCAACACAAACACTGCAACACAAACACTGATGCTATGCAACACAAACACTGACACTGTGCAACACAAACACTGACACTGTGCAACACAAACACTGACACTGCAACACAAACACTGACACTGCAACACAAACACTGACACTGCAACACAGACACTGACACTGTGCAACACAAACACTGACACTGTGCAACACAGACACTGACACTGCAACACAAACACTGACACTGTGCAACACAAACACTGACACTGTGCAACACAGACACTGACACTGTGCAACACAAACACTGACACTGCAACACAGACACTGACACTGCAACACAAACACTGACACTGTGCAACACAAACACTGACACTGTGCAACACAAACACTGACACTGCAACACAGACACTGACACTGCAACACAAACACTGACACTGTGCAACACAAACACTGACACTGCAACACAGACACTGACACTGTGCAACACAAACACTGACACTGTGCAACACAAACACCGACACAGTGCAACACAAACACCGACACTGTGCAACACACACAAACACTGACATTGTGCAACACAAACACTGACACTGCAACACAAACACTGACACCATGCAACACAAACACTGCAACACAAACACTGACACTATGCAACACAAACACTGACACTGTGCAACACAAACACTGACACTACAACACAAACACTGACACTGCAACACAGACACAGACACTGACCCTTGCAACACAAACACTGACACTGCAACACAGACACTGACACTGTGCAACACAAACACTGACACAGTGCAACACAGACACTGACACTGCAACACAGACACTGACACTGCAACACAGACACTGACACTGTGCAACACAAACACTGACACTGCAACACAGACACTGACACTGTGCAACACAAACACTGACACTGTGCAGCACAAACACTGACACTGCAACACAGACACTGACACTGTGCAACACAAACACTGACACTGTGCAACACAAACACTGACACTGCAACACAGACACTGACACTGCAACACAGACACTGACACTGTGCAACACAAACACTGACACTGTGCAACACAAACACTGACACTGCAACACAAACACTGACACTGTGCAACACAGACACTGACACTGTGCAACACAAACACTGACACTGTGCAACACAGACACTGACACTGTGCAACACAAACACTGACACTGTGCAACACAAACACCAACACCGTGCAACACAAACACAGACACTGTGCAACACAAACACTGACACTGCAACACAAACACAAACACTGACATTGTGCAACACAAACACTGACACTGTACAACACAAACACAAACACTGTGCAACACAAACACTGACACTGTGCAACGCAAACACTGACACTGTGCAACACCAACACTGTGCAACACAAACACTGACACTGTGTCACTAATAATGACTGCTTGGATCCACATTCAAGAAATGGGGACCCTGATGCCCTGATGCTGTCTCCGATGGTGCTCTGTTAGGCTTGAAATAACATTATGTTTGGCGTATGGTGTATTTAGCAACTATATCGAAGCAGCAACACAAACACTAAAAAACAGGGCAGCAGTGTGGAGTAGTGGTTAGGGCTCTGGACTCTTGACCACAGGGTTGTGGGTTCAATCCCAGGTGGGGGACACTGCTGCTGTACCCTTGAGCAAGGTACTTTACCTAGATTGCTCCAGTAAAAACCCAACTGTATAAATGGGTAATTGTATGTAAAAATAATGTGATATCTTATAACAATTGTAAGTTGCCCTGGGTAAGGGTGTCTGTTAAGAATAATAATTGAACCTTCTGGATCAAACTGGGGTCATATTCCTTGGAAAGACATTTAGGTGTCAAAAGGGTTATTTATAATATGATGCATATTTTTTGCCCTCAGAATGGTTTGAAAGCAGTGTGAGATGTACACCGACAGGTGTGCTTGTGCAGTGTTGAAGGTTTCTGTGATGTGGGACACTATAGCCTGTCTATCGCAGTACGTTGCAGACATCTGTGGGCCCGATCTCTTACGACCCACATGAGACCGGTTGTGCTTCTTGTGCTGGTGTTCAGCTTATGTGCCATTTTTAATTGACACTTTGGTCACGTTCTTTTAAGTGACGAGCCAGTTGCATGGGCACCCACTATCATGCCCCCTGTGAAGTCACAGAGATCCTTCTAATTTCCCCATGGTTGTTGCTGAATAGTTTCACGCACCTCTCATACCAGGTACCAGGCAGTCAGCACACAAACACATTCATTATATTTCAAGCGCAGGGTAGTGCACTTTTAAAATCAACAAAATAAAAGATGTTCAACGAAAATACAAAAGTCCCTTAACAGCAGGTTCTAATAAAAATGACCCATATCACAGTCTTGCAAACACACTAGCTTCTGTGCCCTCCTCAGTTCCTCCTGAACTGGAGTGCACTCCAGCACAGATTGATCACACAGACTGCGATGTCTTCAGCAGTGTGATCGTCACTGTTGAAGGGATGGGCTGCTGGAAATGCAGTGGTGTTAATGTGAATGCTTCTTAAGTGTTCTACAAACCGGTTTGCTAAACGCATTTTAGTTTCCCCAGTATACAATGTGTTGCATTTCTTGCAGATCTATTCCTTTAGCGCTACATGTAAAATGTGCATGAATGTTGAATGAAGATTTAATGCGTCTAATCTCTGTTTCAGAATGAATGTATTTACAGGTATGTGGCGGAGTGTCCCGCCCCTATATATATATTTGTATTATTATTTGTATTTTTGTTTGCGGCGCGGGTCAAAGCGCCGCGTATTTGTTATTGTTTTGTATTTATATTTTAAAAACCTTGTGAGGATGCGTGGCTGATCAGCTACTGATTATTTAACTAGCTGACAGTCACGCATCCTTACTAAACTCGTGCAGACTGTGGCCGAGGGGTAATAAGATAATTAACAGCTAGTTAACCCCTCGGCCAGAATATAAGAACCTGCAGCTGTCCGCTTTAAAGCGGAGAGTGGAAAACAATTGCTATATTTAAATATACTTGTTTATTTGTTTGGCCAACGTGCCCTTTGGTTTCGGCTTTGTTTTGTTTATTAAATAAATACGCGGAGCGCCGTAGGGCTGCAGCTTCACCCATTCCATCCATTGTTTTAATTCCTGTTTCTGGTTCGTGACATCATCACAGCAACAGCTCGGTCACAAGGTATTACATCGTGGTCTATTACATGGATGTGTGCCTTTCAAAGGTTCCCCAGGATGAATAGCACTGTGTACCACATACTCTCTTATATTCTTGTCTCTTCTATATGACATCAAGGGGGCAGTCTTGAAAATAGGCTCTGTAGATGGGTCTTGTTGTAAAATTGTAGTTTCTTTCCACAATTGCCTGTGTCTTTCTGTTGGTAGGGTGGTAAGTGAGGACCAGAGGGATTCTATTATCTGTGTGTTGTAAATTTGTTATTATATAAAGCATTTTTTCTATTTATAGTTGAAATGCGGGATTTAGCTTCAGTGGAGGTCTTGTCTGGAAATATTGTAGCAGAGCAGAGAGGGGGTTAAAATCCTTCCTGCCAAAAACATGTGTAAATGTGTTTAATTACTGTTTGTTAATGTATTTAATTATCACCTGCACCTGGCTATTATTGTGCATTATTGTTTAAGGAAAGCAGTTGCTCTTTTCTGGCAACAGCTGTGTGAAGTGCCTGACTGTGCAGCGCAAGAGAAAGCAAACAGGAACTATGTGTGCTGTTGCATATTCGTGTGTTTGTTATTTGTCAGGTAAACAGCTCAGCCATCCTGCGAGCTGGCAGGAAACCTGCAAATGTTTAGTTAGCTCTCCGAAGGAGCTAGGTGTTTATTTTGTTTTTTGTTTATTTTGTATATTATTGATATTTGGCTTTTTACCATTTTTACATATTTTTAGATTTAACATTGCCACAAATTTTAATATGTAAAAATATATAATGATAAAGATAAAAAAAAAATACTTGTTTGATTTTTATTATTATTTTTCAAAACAAAATATATACTGTAAAATCTAATGGCATTTTTTAAAATGTATTTTTCAGTGAAAGCGCAGGGAAAGAAAATTGCCTTCCCAAAAACCAGTGCCCAAGCTGCTAGCCATTGTGAGGACAAGAGCTCAGGTTAGTTAGATGAGGATAAAAATACAGGCTAACTTCACTGTAACAAACCTTTCTTATAATGAACACCTGTTTTTTAAGGATCCCAACGCCAAGAACCGATTTTTTTTCAATGCAAATTAGCCCTATTAGAATGATCACGTACAGGATCGATCCGGGTACAACGATCTCAGTACTGACTGACACTGAACTTTCTCCAGTGTCAAGTGTGTTATTCTCTCAGTGAACACAAAGACCATGGTTGACTAATTCAAAGATAACGCTAATTCAAAGATGACCTATTGTAGTACGAATCATGCATGATGAATGCAATCGCTGCCTGTCCGTCATCTTCACACAAACTGCAACCAGGCAATGGGCGTGAGGAGCAATCTACGCTGGATAGTTTTTTTTCAAGAGAAAGGACATGTAATTACTGTATTCAGCATGTAAGTGTGCATTCTTAACTTTTTCATTTCTTTACTGTTTTCTTTTAAACATACCACGTTAGCGTCACATGACCCGTTTGTTTACTTTCTGTTTTGTGTTTAATAAGAACATAAGAAGAAGAACATAAGAAAGTTTCCAAACGAGAGGAGGCCCCATTCAGCCCATCTTGCTCGTTGGGTTGTTAGTAGCTTATTGATCCCAGAATCTCATCAAGCAGCTTCTTGAAGGATCCCAGGGTGTCGGCTTCAACAACATTACTGGGGAGGTGGTTCCAGACCCTCACAATTCTCTGTGTAAAAAAAAAAAAAAAAAGTGCCTCCTATTTTCTGTTCTGAATGCCCCTTTATCTAATCTCCATTTGTGACCCCTGGTCCTTGTTTCTTTTTTCAGGTCAAAAAAGTCCCCTGGGTCGACATTGTCTATACCTTTTAGGATTTTGAATGCTTGAATCAGATCACCGCGTAGTCTTCTTTGTTCAAGACTGAATAGATTTGATTCTTTTAGCCTGTCTGCATACGACATGCCTTTTAAACCCGGGATAATTCTGGTTGCTCTTCTTTGCACTCTTTCTAGAGCAGCAATATCCTTTTTGTAACGCTCTGCATGCCTGTGCTGGCATTTCAACTCCAGCTCCTCAGTCTTGCAATGCAGTTTCCCACACATGTGACACGAGTACCTTGCCACAATACCATTTAAATGTTGATCAATGTGAACGTACTATATATTGATGATCAATTCAAATTTGCTGTTTTGTCATTATTCAGATACAGAAAAATACCAAACCCTATTATAGTGAACACTCTGATACAATGAACGTTTCTCCAGGTCCCAGGGGTGTTCGTTAGAGTGAAGTTATAGCTGTATAATTTACTAAAATGTTTTATAAAATAAGTATATATTCTAAGTAAACAAAAGAAAAACAAACTTTTTGTCTTTACAGAATTAGATGCTGAGACTAGCCATCCAAATGACATTGGACTATATAAAAACACATAAACTTGGACAGATGCAAAGCGATTTGAGATTTTCATGCAGTCATGGCAGCCTCATGGGAAATATGAATTCCCAAAGCAGAAAACATCAGACAAGAAAGTGAGGTCATTCTGAAGGGAATGGCTCACACAGTTTTCTTGGTTGCTTTGTTCAGCAGTTCACGATGAAGCCTATTGCAAAGGTTGTGTGCTTTTTGGCAGAAAAAATGCATAGAAACTTGAAAGGTTATATACATGCCCTTTAAAAATATGGGGCTCAGCAATTACAAAACGGAAAGAACCTCATGAAAAATCTGAATTCCTCAAAGCAGGAGTAATATTTGGCAATGATTTAATATCAGTTATGCAGCAAACTAAAACATCTGTACATCAGCAGTTTAATTCATCTTTTAGAGAAAGAGTGGAAAAAAACAGACAGAAGCTTATATAGTGAAAACAGTGATTCTTTGTGGCAAACAAAATGTATCTTTAAGGGGTCACAGAGATAATGCAGCATGTGATGCAGAGAATGCATCAAGCAATACTGGGGAATAGGGCAGCAGTGTGGAGTAGTGGTTAGGGCTCTGGACTCTTGACCGGAGGGTTGTGGGTTCAATCCCAGGTGGGGGACACTACTGCTGTACCCTTGAGCAAGGTACTTTACCTAGATTGCTCCAGTAAAAACCCATCTGTATAAATGGGTAATTGTATGTAAAAATAATGGGATATCTTGTCACAATTGTAAGTCGCCCTGGATAAGGGCGTCTGTTAAGAAATAAATAATAATAATAATACAGGGAATTCCCGTGCCCTGCTAAACTTTACTCTATTTACTTGTTTTACTCTATGTTGACCAAAACAATGATATCAAAGAAGATTTTGTGGGACTTGGGGAGTGTGAAGATGGTGTCTCAGGGCAAGCAGTTGCAAACTTGATTTTAAAAATAATTAGGAATCTTGGACATGAGATGCTGTGTTGGTCAATGCTATGATGGAGCTGGAAGCATGGCTGGAAAGTACAAAGGTACCTCAGCACTCCTTGAAAATCGTATCCACTTGCTTTATACACTCAATGTGCATCCCATTGACTGAGCCTTTGTGTAGTTAAGACTTGCAAAGCATTAAATGCATGATGGATTCAATTGGTGAGATAAGTAGATACTTTTCCTTCTCTCCAAAGCGTCAGTCCCTGCTACAGGAAACAAATACAGGAATTGCTTCCAAATTCAAAACTAAATAAAGTTCTTGATGTATGACGGACTAGATGGGTTCAAAGACTGAATGCCATAGATGTGTTTTCCTCACTCTGTGAATCCATACTAAATACTATGGACTACATCAAAGGAAGTGGAGACCAAGAGTGGAATGCTGAGACCAAATCTAAAGCCAGTGGATTTTACTATTCAAGGATACATTTTGAATTCATCATGGCACTAACAGAAAGAATGTCTAGCTTTAAGAGTTAGAGCTCTTCATTGGATATGACCACTGCCTACTCCAGTATCGAGGATATTAAATCCAACATATTAGGGCAGCAGTGTGGAGTAGTGGTTAGGGCTTTGGACTCTTGACCGGAAGGTCGTGGGTTCAATCCCTGGTAGGGGACACTGCTGCTGTACCCTCGAGCAAGGTACTTTACCTAGATTGCTCCAGTAAAAACCCAACTGTACAAACGGGTAATTGTATGTAAAAATAATGTAATATCCTGTAACAGTTGTAAGTCTCCCTGGATAAGGGCGTGTGTTAAGAAATAAATATTAGATGTAAGAGCAAACATTGATTTTCACCACGCAACCTGGTTTACTTCAGCAAGTAATCTGGCTGAGAAGATTGGAACAGTAGTTACCTAGCCTAGAATCTGTGGGAGATAGACACACAGAAGCAGAGACACCACAAGAATATTTTAAAAGGTCTGCCACAAATCCTTTCCTAGATCAGCTTATCTCTGAATTAGACAGCAGACGTTTCCGTGGCCATAAAGGGTTTCTCATTAATAACTAGTCTGATGTGTGAAGGGTCGAAAGAAACAGCGAAGCAATTATGCCACATATACAAACATCATCTCCCAGCCGTGAGACAGAGCTAATGCTTTGGGATCACAGCTGGCTTAAAGTTGACAGACAAGGCTTTTAAACGACCAGGTACTGTGTCAGACACATTAAAGGCCTGTGATTCAGTGATGAACCCCAACATCAGCAAGGCGCTTAAGGTCTTAGATTCCTTCCGTGTGACAACATGTGAGTGTGAGACATCACTGTCAGCAATCAGGAGGCTTCGGACATACATGAGAAGTACCATGAGTAATGGAAGACTGACAGGTTTGGCCCTCATGCATGTCCATTATGACATGGACAAACAGAACAAATGATAGATATGTTTGCAAGACACAATCCAAGGCATCTGGAATTAATCAGCATACTTGAGGACAAGGAAAGCTAAGCAGAAAGAATGTAAGTCCTATTTGAATAACTCCAAATGTCCTATTTGAATAACTCCAAGTATTGCTTGTAGATTTACTCATAGTAGGTTACTTAAATTTGCTTGAAAATAATTTGTGGGGTGGGGTCACGGGGGATCTTTTAGGTAACTGGAGGAATTTAGTGAACCAGTCAAGCTATAAGGCTAGATGGTATCTGTGGGTCCCAGTGTCTCTGCAGCCTCTTCCAGGGTGGTCTCTGTGGGTCCCAGTGTCTCTGCAGCCTCTTCCAGGGTGGTATCTGTGGGTCCCTACACAGTGTCTCTGCAGCCTCTTCCAGGGTTTCCAGGGTGGTATCTGTGGGTCCCAGTGTCTCTGCAGCCTCTTCCAGGGTGGTATCTGTGGGTCCCTGCACAGCGTCTCTGCAGCCTCTTCCAGGGTGGTATCTGTGGGTCCCTACACAGTGTCTCTGCAGCCTCTTCCAGGGTTTCCAGGGTGGTATCTGTGGGTCCCAGTGTCTCTGCAGCCTCTTCCAGGGTGGTATCTGTGGGTCCCTGCACAGCGTCTCTGCAGCCTCTTCCAGGGTGGTATCTGTGGGTCCCAGTGTCTCTGCAGCCTCTTCTAGGGTGGTATCTGAGGTAACAAGTGGAACTGGCTTCCTTCTCTTGATAGGCACCTGGGCACTTTTGCTGAGTGATTCCTGAGGAGCCCCTCATATGGTTTCACTCTCAATGATACCGTGTGAGGCTCTGCAGAGGCCTGGGTTTGGGGATTAACCAAAGTCTGTTTTCCAGAAAGGTCGTGCGGTCCCTTCTGCTCGACTACCGTGCAGCTCCAGGTACACAGTGCATTTCCTTTATTAAAATATTCGAAACCAGGAGAAAGTAATTTGGATTAAAAGTGTCTCCTCTGCACGCCACTTCCACAGAGATTGCACTGGCAGTGCAGTTTAGCACTTCAGCACGGAGGCTCCTTTCAGCCTGGGAAGATTATCTGTGTGTGGCAGATGCTTATTTCTGCTGGCTGCCAGTTATCCCTAAAATACATCCCCTGCAGGAGGAATCACTTGAGACGGAAATTGGGGAACTTCTGTTGGACTTAATTATCGATAACATTTTACATTAAGTGTCTCTCATAACTGTGTATCTTTGGATCACCCTAGAATTTAAGATTTTGACATAAAAAGAAAAAACTATCAACAGAATTTAGATCTTTTATTTAATGTAATTAAAGAAACTAAGAAATGATATTGCAAGAGTCTACCTTAAGTATTTCATGTTAGATTTCAAAATGTCACATTTTGAAATTTTTGTAAGGTATATGGAAAACTGCAAAGCGGTGTGTAATTCAATATGTTAACGTGACATTATTCAGCAGATTTCATTCGACTTTGTGAAGCAAAATTAGATATAATTCTGTAAGGTGATTGTGCCAAACTGGCTGAGTGGATGCAGCTGCAGGGGTGATGCAGTGCGGTAATGAACAGACAGAGAGGTTTAATACGGTTTAGAAAAATGCTGTTTATTTTTTTTGTATCCAGGTCTGGTGACCAACAACATTAATAATATACAATAACGGGTTTGCAGATCCAAACAATAATAATAACCCAACATGTATCCACCCCACAATTATACACACACGGTCACCAGTCCTGGGTGTGTGCAGTAGTGCTCGTGGTGGGTGATACAGATTATTTGTGACAGTAGTGGTGCTGTTCTAGCTTTAGTGGCCCTCGGCGACAGCTCCATAATCGTGTTAGCTGTCTAGCGTGGTGTAAAAAACAAGACAATTACACACAGACAAACAAACAAAAAACACTCACTGCTTTCTCTGGTTTACGGGGTCTCTCTCAGTCCTTCTCCGTTTTTAATTAAACCAAAAGTGAAGGAACAGATTACGATTCTCCGTCCCATTTTATGCTGTCACACACGACCGCTTGGTAAACGAGTGCAGCTGCCTGTCCAATCTGCGGCTGCCACGTCGTTTCCCTTCCGGGTCAATGCGTTATTGCAATGGAGTGTGGCCCCCTTCCAGGCTGGCCGACTTCCCTTGAACCCTGGGAAAGAACTGTCAGGCCAGCCTGTCCAAGGAACTGTGTTCTCGCTGGTTAGCGCCCTCACAGGTCGGGAGGGAGATTTACAACCAGGAATCATTGTATTTCTGTCACAGTGATGCAAAACCTTTGGTCATAGCTGTACTTACTAAATACAAGTGTACTTAAACATAATTACAATGTATTATGCATTATGCATAGTTACAATGTACTTAACATGTAAATATTTTTGCACAATATATGTAAGTACACAATTGTATCGGGTTAGGGGGGTTATGTTTAGAATTAGGGTTATTGTTATTTGTTTATTTAGCAGATGCCTTTATCCAAGGTGACTTACAGAGACTAGGGTGTGTGAACTATGCATCAGCTGCAGAGTCACTTACAATTACGTCTCACCCGAAAGACGGAGCACAAGGAGGTTAAGTGACTTGCTCAGGGTCACACAATGAGTCAGTGGCTGAGGTGGGATTTGAACCGGGGACCTCCTGGTTACAAGCCCTTTTCTTTAACCACTGGACTACATCGTTAGGGTTAGGGTTAAAGCATGCAAACAAATGTGCACATTAAGTATGTTGTAACTATAATAACATTGTAATTCTGTATAAGTACACATGTTTTAGTAAGTAACTACTAGGTGTGTGTGTTGGTGTGGGGAATATTGGTTTGGCAAGGAGGGGGTTAAATTTCTCCCTGTCAAAACAAGTGGGAGTGTGGCTGAAGCCGACAAGTGCTGTTAGGGTGATTGAAGTGCAACAAGATGTTTCCTGCAAAGTGATTGCAGGGCGATTGCTTTGCACAGCGATTGATGTCTACGTTACCGTCAGGCGTTAAGCACACATTGGGGATGTGACCTCATTACCACTGTCCCTTGAGTGATTGTGAAGATGTCACACAGGCTTGCTTTTGAGTTTCAAACTCACCTCCTCTGAGCATGTGTTATCAAAGAGCAAAACTAGCAGACGCTATTAAACGCACTGTAAAACAGAAATGAAAAAGTGTGAACTCGGATGCAGTCGTCAATGCATGGGGTGATTTCTGTTTACTGGAAGGACTTGAATTTTGATATTTTTAGTGACGTGAATGATAAAACGATGTCCAGTCTTGGTCATCCAAGGTAATTGATTTTTACTGGTAAGAGAGATTGTGTTACAGTCAGTTTGGAGTTTATTGCTTTTGACAGCTTTGTATTTTTTAGGAAACACATAGTGACAGAGAGAGATATTTGAACAGCTGTAAGGATCTTTCTCGGTCTGTTTATTACAAAACACGTTTCACAAAGCACACATGGCTGAGAAAAGAGGTCTATATATAAATATTGTTAACTTTTAACTTCAAAGTGCAATTTCCAAACTTATTTTGCCAAAGGTTTAAAAAAATCAGATAAAAATACTAGTAACCAAAAAATAAATAAAACTTAAAATAATAACACAAAGACATCTTGTTGAAGTGTTTGGCAATTGAACTCAAGTTATATTCTGATTTAAATATGATAAAACCTCTTATTATTTATTTCTTGGCAGACGCCCTTATCCAGGGCGACTTACAATTGTTACAAGATATCACATTATTATTACACACAATTACATTATTTTGTACACATTATTTTTACATACAATTACCCATTTATATAGTTGGGTTTTTACTAGAGCAATCTAGGTAAAGTACCTTGCTCAAGGGTACAGCAGCAGTGTCCCCCACCTGGGATTGAACCCACGACCCTCCGGTCAAGAGTCCAGAGCCCTGACCGCTACTCCACACTGCTGCCCATTATCCTAACTAAGTGGCCGTGTTATGTTCAGAAAATGTGTTTATTGTTTTTTACTGTAAAGTTGTTAATATCACATCACATACAACCCCTTTAAATATATAGAGCCATATTTTCAAACCATTTCCCCAATTCTTTATAACTCCTAATTTTTGAAAGGAGAGAAATTCATGTTGATTTTACAGAAGTCCTCGGTTCAAATCCCAGCTCAGCCACTGACTCACTGAGTGACCCTGAGCAAGTCACTTCACCTCCTTGTGCTCCGTCTTTCGGGTGAGACGTTGTTGTAAGTGACTCTGCAGCTGATGCATAGTTCACACACCCTAGTCTCGTATCTTGTAAAGCGCTTTGTGATGGTGGTCCACTATGAAAGGCGCTATATAAAAATAAAGATTATTATTATTATTATTATTATTATTATTATTATTATTATTATTATTATCCTCTCTTTGCAACAGTGGCTTTTAAAGAGCATCATGCATGCCCTATGGAAGTGAAACCAGTTTAATACCATCCTGAATCATTCAGCAACATTATTGTATTTATTCATTCTTTAATCAGGTATAAACCCATTGAGAACGAGAACTCATTTACAAGAGTGTCCTGGCAAGATGACCAGCCAGAGACAGCTGTAGCATCACATCGCTAAAACGAAATCACTCTAAACATCTGAGCATACATTCAGTCTGCGATCAGAAACATTTATGCTTCTTGGAACCTAAAGTAAATGTAAAGTTAGTCATTATTCTGCATGTCGCTGAGACGCCTGGAGTATTGATCATATCCTGTGTACTCTAGTCCAGACTATTCCATTCCACAGGGGCACTGTAACTAAATGCTGATAAGCCAATACATAAAGAAGTAGGGAAACATTTCTTAAAATACATTATCGTATATATTTTTTAAATTTGCTATTGAATAACATGGAATAAGAATTTTCCTAAAAGAATTTCAATTCTGTATTAGCCTCCAATTCCGGAGTTTGTTCTAAAATCACAAATTCTTGCAAATGAATGAGCTTTGTCCTATGAGTGGTCACTGATTCAGTTGTATTGCTTCATACAGCAGCAATAGAGTAATGGTGCCTTGCTAGCTGTCTGCCCGACTGTGAGCTTCACCCAAGGGATTAGGTCTGCAGTAAGCATGGAAAGGCACCAAGGGGTCATACATCAGCCTGTGTCTCAGCAGCACTCCTCCGCTGGGGAGACTAATTACAAGGGAAGAGCATCAGTCAGAGCCCAATAAAGCAGACGAGAGTCATTGATCCATGCCTTCCCAGATCTGTGCTAATCAGCCCTCTTTCTCCCACAATATTTATCTTATCGATTTGGAATTTGAATTCAAACTTAGCGCTGTCAAGGCATTCATTCTCATTAAGAGAACAACGGAGAGGCACCCAGACCCACGCACAGCCCTAAACAGAGAGTCAGAGCTCTGCTCCCCCCCACGATTTTCAATTGGAATGCAATGTGCTTAATTAAAACACTAAATGGGCAATTAGCCACTTTAAACTGTAGGCACTCTTTAATTAACCCACTCACTGTGTATAAGAATTCAGTATCACTTGTCAGCTGCACCATGGTCTCCATACTGACAAAAAGGTAATTCACAAGGGGGGAAGGGGTGGCTAATGCATTTGTGGCTAATGCATTTGACCTCTGGAGGCCTGGGTTTGAAGCTTGCCGCTCAGGTCATACTTTATTTATTTAATACATTTTTGCTGCAGGATAGATCCCTTGATGTAGAAAAATCACCCTGTTTGCAAGAGCGCCGCGTGGGAGTTAAAATAAACATTCACGCAGTTTTTAAAAACAATGTCTCACTTGCAGCATTCTCGCTTGCCTGCCCCTCACTGTCAATCATCTCTCTTCTTCCAATTAACATAAAGAGCAGACGTTGCCAAGCTTCTGAACACAGAAGGTGTGGCCCAAGTCTGGCTGGATTCTGTGTGGCTTTGTCTGCGTGGCTTTGTCTGAAACCTGACCTGACCCTGTGGCGTTGTGAGACAAACCAACCCAAGACAATTTCCCTCCCTAGAACTTAGGAGCCAAAAGGCTGATTATTATTATTATTTATTTCTTAGCAGACGCCCTTATCCTGGGCGACTTACAGTCGTAAACAAAAACACATTTCATGAATCACAGTACAAGTATTAATACAATTAAGAGCAAGATAAAATACAATGACTTCAGTTCTAGCAAGTACAAGTATATGTCAAAATACGATTCAATAACGGAGCAGATAACAGTGTCAGTGATAGTTACATCAGGATATAATTAAATACAAAATACTACAGATTAAATAACACTTGGCAGATTACACTACTCTGTAAAGTACAGGATTAAATGCAGTAAAATAGGGAGCAGATAAGAGCAAGTAAAGCGCATTAAGGAAGAGTGATAAAGTGTCCAGAGGGAAAAGAGGAGTTCTACAGGTGCTGTCTGAAGAGGTGAGTCTTGAGGAGACGCCGGAAGGTGGTCAGGGACTGGGTAGTCCTGACATCTGTAGGAAGGTCATTCCACCACTGCGGGGCGAGGGTGGAGAAGGAGCGGGCTCTGGAGGCAGGGAAGCGTAGAGGAGGTACAGCCAGTCTTCTAGTGCAGGAGGAGCGGAGAGGTCGAGTGGGGGGGTAGGGAGAGAAGAGGGTCTGGAGGTAGCTGGGTGCAGTCTGGTCAAGGCATCTGTAGGCGAGTACAAGAGTCTTGAACTGGATGTGAGCAGTGATTGGGAGCCAGTGGAGTGAGCGGAGCAATGGAGTTGCGTGGGAGAAGCGAGGCAGAGAGAACACCAGGGGGGCAGCGGAGTTCTGGATGAGCTGGAGCGGACGGGTGGCGGACGCAGGGAGGCCAGCCAGGAGGGAGTTGCAGTAGTCTAGGCGGGAGAGTACCAGGGCCTGGACCAGGAGCTGGGTGGCGTAGTTGGTGATGCAGTGCCCATTTGACTCACTCTACACTCCACCTGGTGGTGCCTACACTGGATGAGACGCAGTGAAACCCTACACAATTTTCTGAATGGAAAAAACATTAACTAAAGATCATGATTTGAAACAACAACTCAAGTTAATCAAACTTTGCTGATCCTATAGCATCTCCTGTTCCAAAAATAATTTCCTTATAACGTTGATGGCTTGATTGTGAAAAAGAAGCAAGGCTTGTGGAATGTGATCTCCATTACACCCAACACGCCACCTTTCAGGTGTATGTTTGGCAGACAGGGGTGACATACATGCAGAAATACACATGGATAAAAATCATGATCCACTTGCAAGAATGTAATTGAGACAGTAATGCAATGCAGTACAAAAACCAACCTGTAGTAAATGGTATAGCTTTGTCTAGGGATTTTTTTTTATCAGTAAACTAAATGGAGATGTTGCACATTTGAAGGCGGTAGAGTTATCCGAGTAGTATTTCTGGTTTGGCTCATTTTTCACAGAATATCTAGACCCTGGCGTCTCATGCAAATGATTTCTGTCCCCATTCCATTCCTCCTCCTGCCAACACGGTGTAGTCACTGTCAACACCAAGGAGGCTGTGTGGTCCAGTGGTTAAAGAAACAGGCTTCTAACCAGGCAGTCCCCGGTTCAAATCCCACTTCAGCCACTGACTCATTGTGTGACCCTGAGCAAGTCACTTAACCTCCTTGTGCTCCGTCTATCGGGTGAGACGTAGTTGTAAGTGACTCTGCAGCTGATGCATAGTTCACACACCCTAGACTCTGTAAGTCGCCTTGGATAAAGGTGTCTGCTAAATAAACTAATAATAATAAACTGCAACTAACACCACTGCCTCTACAAAATAACAAGCAGGTCTCTTCATCTACAAGAGTCATCCCGTTTAAAAAAAAACAAAAAACAAAACCAGGGAAGAGTCTGAAACATTCCCTGTTTCCTGCCAATTAGTGAAGATTAAAGAACTTATACTGGCCCTTAGTGACTGTGGGGATGTGAGCATGACAGCATCTAAAGGGCAAACTTGAGACACTCTCTAATAGAATCAGCCTGTTCCTGTGTCGTGCGACAATGCCACTCACCATCGCGACCTTTATTCAACATCGATATCCCTGGTCAACTTTGCTGCACAATTAACAGCTCACATTTCTCACATGGAAAATAATTAAGAGCTGAAACTAAGGGGTAGGTAGTTTTAGAACTAGTTAACCCCTTGACTGCCATTGAATGTGCGAGACACGTCCTCCTGGAGTAGCGCATGAAGGCAGGGTTTCAGCTCTCCTCACTACCTTAGCAGTTGCCTGATTCTTTAATTAACGCGTAAAGTGTTAGACATCTGTGCAAGGGATTATCTTGTGACTGTCACTTCATGAATTCAATTGCTGACAGTTAAAGCTGCTTCCCATGGTTCAGTGTGGCTGGGGACTTTGAATGTAGCACACCACTACCATCAGCAATAAGCAGTGATGGATTAAAATGTAATACTGTTATCTGCTTCACTGTTATCTAAGCAACGAATGCCACCAAGCTACTGAACCCTGGAGACAATGTCTACTTGGAAAGACTCATGGACTCTTGGGGTGCTTGACCAATAGGGGTCCCCAGCCAACTAGGCGTGAACGGGATCCAAACTTTGCTTGTGTAACTTGGACAGAAGCTGGGTGTGAATCGGTGAACTCGATTGCATCACAACACACGCCTGTTCCACTCTTTAACCTCAGCGATTGAGTGCAGTCACGACACCAATGTACCAGGGACCCTGCTTTTCACATTGTTCACCACAGCAACACCCTGAAGGTGTCCTCAGCTCCAATGTGAAGCTCCTGTGGGATCCCCCGTGAAGATCTATGCTTGAAACAGCCAAGACACGAAACACTGCCGCTGCAAGGTAATAAAATGGGAATAACTTTTTTTTCCAGGTTTGGAATTTCAGCCAACACTGTTTCTCTGTGTCATTACTTTTCCAGAGAGGAATTCACACTCTGAAATATATTTTCATATTTTTTCTTGTTTGTTTGTTTTCAGGTTGGCCTCTCTGATGTCCAGCAAATTGCCCCCTTATTGCCCCACACATGGACAGGTTGAAAACCAACCTACTTCACAAAAAGAAGCCTACAGCTGTCTTAATTTGAGATTGAGTTTACGGCTGAAGTAAACGTGCCTTTGTGAGCCCTCGGAGTAGAGGCTGGTCTATTCTAGGAAGCACGAGACGTTGTGTGTTGCCCAGTTCAGCTATATCTTGGTTAATTAGCTTCAGCTGCAGCTGGCTGTGTAGTAAATCCCTTAGGGAAGCGACTAGTGAAACGCACTGTTCAAAACTAAGCAAGTTTGCATTTACTGTGGCCGTCTACCTGCAAGGTGACCCACAGGTTTGGTATATGGTGCAATCCCCAACAGCCTGTCATTTTATAGATTAGAAGCAGGGTTTAGATTTATTTTAGTTTCCATTCTTTAGCCTATTTTCGTATAGAGGATCGTGTACTGGTATTTTAACCTATTTTATGCATTGTGTTTAGTTGTTTGTGTGTATTTTGCTAGCCCGCGGGGGAGAGTTTTTATAATATCCTGTTGAGAACAAATATAACATATGTTTACTGGTTCTGTACAATCATTATCATTACATCTTAACTAGTGATCCAGTCAATAATGACACCTGTACTGCATTAGTGGGTGATACACTTAGTAAACTACTTTCCCTACCCTTTCTGGTAAAACGTTTGCTTCTATAACACTTTGTGTGTGCTGTAATGGTATAGTTACATATAGTTAAATATTGGCAATGTTAAATATTTGATATATTCGGATGTCTTGACATTTACAGAGTCTATGACAGTATCTTTTTATATACTGCATGTGTTGCAGAAAGAACTAACTCTGAAGAACAAATTAGTTAAACACTCTCACAGGAGTCCCGGGACTGTGCTGCTGCCACTGCACATTGAACAGCAGTACAGCTGGTCTTTAAGAGGTGTAACCTGGGTCCAGAAGAGCAAGACGCCATGTAGAAGTTTACTAACAGAGGAATTCAAGCTAAAACAAGCTATTTCCATTAGGGGAAAACCATTTAGTCCCGTGGAGCTTCCGATGGGGATTCATTCTGGTAATTAGGAGATGCATCCTTTGCGATGCAGTACCTAAGTTGTTGGCAGTAAATGTAAAAGAACATTTCGCCAGCCTGGTGGAATGCTTTTAATTCCTGACCCAGCATTTTTGTTTAATGTTTAGCTGTAGTCCCACTGCACTGCCATTGAAGATCACTAAGTAAGGGTGGATATTATTTCATGGAGACGTCAAAAAAAGAAATCACTGAAGAGAGAGAAACACAGTACTGATTAATTAGCTGCCTGCTGAAAGACGAAAGATTTGGTGATAGACAGAGCCCCTAATACAATTGATTAAGCAGGGCGTGTACTGTATACAGTGCACAAGTCCTGCTTATTCAAGTGTAATAGGCAACCTATCATTCATTGAATCTTTAATTCATTTGACGAGCAGCTAATTAATCAGAACTGTGGTTCACTCCCAGTGTCGTCAGCCCTTGGTGTTTGGAGTGTGTGTGCATGTGTATTTGGGTCTCCCTCTCCACACAGATAATGATGTTTCGGTCCATGGAAATGCTCAAGTGTCAAGTGTCATTTTCTTAACGCTCATTGAACTGCGAATCAATGGGCAGATGCTGCTTCTTAAGTAGAAGTGACAGGAACCACTCTTGGGTAACTCAGCACAGCAGTCTAAACGCTGGCTCAAACACTCCCTAAACTGCTTTCTGTTTTCATAGCGCTGCAGTGCAACCCCCTGATCAAACACTGTAAACTGCTTTCTGTTTCGATAGCGCTGCAGTGCAACCCCCTGATCAAACACTCTAAACTGCTTTCTGTTTCCATAGCGCTGCAGTGCAACCCCCTGATCAAACACTGTAAACTGCTTTCTGTTTCCATAGCGCTGCAGTGCAACCCCCTGATCAAACACTCTCTAAACTGCTTTCTGTTTTCATAGCACTGCAGTGCAACCCCCAGCTCAAACACTCTCTAAACTGCTTTCTGTTCTTTCTTTCTCAACTTTTTTTCTAATAAAAGTCTACCCAAGTATATTAGAAAATACCAGTAAAATAAATAAGTAGTAGCAGAAAAAATACCAATATATATATATTATATAAACATTATTTTATCTCTCAAACTCATCTAAAAACATTAAACATTGTTATTTTGGCTAAAGAAATGAATTTAATCAAAAGAATATTTTTCTTAATCTGTTTGATCATTAGCTTTGTTACTTGTAGCAGCGTCCTGAACCTAAAGCAAACTCTTTTTCTTATGAGTTAGAGGACTTTTTTGTGCCTGAAGTCTCTGACATGCTCCTCGTCATGCCAGAGACTTGATCTGCAGTGATTCTTCTGTAAAGAATTAATGACAAGATTATAAGTACAACACTATGATTCTGGGTGCAGCTGTGCAAATGATGCTCTTATCAGGCTACTATCAATGGTCTGGTCAAAATGTTGCTGACACACAGAGACAAGCCAGCAACTAAGCTTAGCACCCAAAGGGGTGTAGAGACTGTATAAACAGCAGAGCTTGGAGGTGCATTGGAGACTACGTGACCTGCTGTGCCATTCACACCTCTGCAAGGCCAGTGTCTAATACGTGCAAAATTAGCACACAGACATTCCTCTTAATAGGACCCTTATCAGCTGGGGGTGGTGTGCACGTTGCATATGTAACTACTATATAAATACACAGTAATTAGAGACTCTTCATGGAAAGTGTTAGCTAAAAAAAAAACATTGCAACTGTAGAAACCAAATGCTGAAATCGTCTCCTGCACCAAGGCAGAACAACTGTATGAAACCACAATGTGCTAGAACGTTCTAGAATGAAATCTCCTGCACCGAGGCAGAACAACTGGATGAAACCACAATGTGCTAGAACGTTCTAGAATGAAATCTCCTGCACCGAGGCAGAACAACTGGATGAAACCACAATGTGCTAGAACATTCTAGAATTAAATCTCCTGCACCAAGGCAGAACTGGATGAAACCACAATGTGCTACAACGTTCTAGAATGAAATCTCCTGCACCGAGGCAGAACAACTAGATGAAACCACAATGTGCTAGAACGTTCTAGAATGAAACAAGAACAATGGGTCAACTGTGCATACACAGATAAAGTGTCAGTTGAAGGGAAAGGTTGACAGAATATTCTTTCTTTTCGATAAGCAATAACAACTTGGGCAATAACAGATGTCTCAGCAGAAGTACGTGTTACCACAAGAACCAGGGGGGGCTATTAAACTGCGACATATCAGGGGATGGGTTAATGAATGAAAATAAAGTGTGTAGGTGTAGGGATTGGATAAGGGGACAGGTATGGCATATCATCATATAATCATAATTGTATATAAAGTATCCCTCAAGTATTCACCTGCAGAACTGACTTGCTACACTTTTGGCCATGTGCAGGTGATTCTGCGGAGGCTGTGTGGTCCAGTGGTTAAAGAAACGGGCTTGTAACCAGGAGGTCCCCGGTTCAAATCCCACCTCAGCCACTGACTCATTGTGTGACCCTGAGCAAGTCACTTAACCTCCTTGTGCTCCGTCTTTTGAGTGAGACGTAATTGTAAGTGACTTTGCAGCTGATGCATAGTTCACACATCCTAGTCTCTGTAAGTCACCTTGGAAAAAGGCGTCTGCTAAATAAACAAATAAATTCTCCAGAGCTCTGTTATGTGCTTCAATAAACACTTTGACAACCTACTCCAGGATCTGAAGTGTTGAATCTTTTCCTTTACCTCCTATTTCAGGGGTGTCTACACAGCAATGGGAGATTAGTCATTTCCCTGGCTTCAGAGTTGTTTGCATGACATGTTAACCCCATAACCCATGTATTTGCAAAACTCTCCTATTTTCTGTTAGGAGAGTTAGGAGAGGCAGGGAGCTAAAGAAGCCCACCGCTGGCCTGAGAGCATTCAAAGCTTGTGTGGACCAGCCTGCAACCCTCTTTGATCAGGACCTCAGTGATTTTAATTTAGCCAGGAGGGTCACACTGAGAGTTGCATTCACATTTCAAATTCCCAGTGAATTTATTTAAGCAGGATACAACCCTTGAGATATACAGGTAGTGAACAAAACAATGTTAACACCTGGGTAAATGAGGGACACCAAGTATATTGAAAGCATGGGCTTCAACACAGGTGTGGCTCATGCGTTAATTAAGCAAATAACATCCCAGCATGCTTAGGGTCAGGTATAAAAATGCTGGGCAGGCCTGGTTGCCTATAATTCTGGCTAGCATGGCTGCAAGAGGAGACCTCAGTGGCTTTGAAAGAGGGGTGATTGTCGGGGCGCGTTTGGCAGGAGCTTCAGTGACCAAGACAGCTCAACCTGCTGATGTTTCACGAGCAATGGTGTCTAAGGTGATGTCGGCATGGAACTCCGAAGGAAAGACATCATCAGCAAAGGGCAACAGCGGTGACGCATACTCAGGATCATGATATCCGTGCATTAATTCGAAGTGCAAGGCAAAACAGGCGAGCGACTGCAGATCAATTGACTGCAAATTTCAACCTGGGGCGAGAGCAGCCAGTTTCATCAAAAACGGTCCGCTGAGAACTCCACAGAGTGGGATACCATAGTGGCCCAACGCCCTATTAAGTGAATTTACATTGGGGTTTCCATTTTTTTGTTCACTACCTGTACATCTCAATTTCAATGGGGGGGCCAGGGAAGAGAAGGTGACCAGAAATAACATTATGAAATCAACGGCCAAAAAAGAGACAAATTATTCAAACTGGACGATAAACAATCAGAAAAACAGGAATGCAAAATAAAAGCACAGAAAAGCAAACCATTTCAGTCACTGATGTTAATAATACTGAATTAACTAGATGGTAACTTTACAAGTAAAGTTGTGGGGCTTGCTTTATTGGGAAAGTGGTCAAAGTAGCTGATTTGTGTCAAAAGTCACATTGTTTACTAATTGTCTCATGCTTAGAATGTGCTAGAATTTGAAATTTCTCAAAGTTCTATGACAGTTAATTCAACAGTGGGAAGCAGCCTCCTGAAAGAAGCTGATGAGGTTAATAAAACAGCTGTACCTCTTGATTGGTAAAAGTTATTTCTGTTTTGATTTCAGATTTGAATAGCTGAGAAGTAGAGGAAGATTCCATATGCTCTAACTTTTTGTCTTGCTTGTTGGGAAAGTGGTCAAAGTAGCTGATTTGTGTCAAAAGTGACATCGTTTACAGTAAATAGAAAGTTGGAAGTCTGGGAGTTTTTAAACAATGGGGAGCTTTAGAATGTTGAAAAAAGTCCCATTAAAGTGAATGAAGATGGAAAAAAGCTTAATAGTTTAAAAAGTATAAAAGATATCAAAAAGTTGTATACAAGCACACTATTCCAGACCGGTCTCGTTTCTAGCTTAAACGGTGTAAGAGGAGTAGCGTGCCAAAGAATAATAACAATAATAAGAAGAATGTCGAAGATTTAAAGTGGGGACTCTTGCTTTGCAAACCCCACTAATAAGAATCAGGGTGTGGCAGGAATTGCTGTTCGGTGACGTCACGGCAGAAGAAGGAAGGTAAGTACTGCAGTTAAAGGCTGTGCCGTTTTTATTCAGCAAAAATAAATCAAATATTTTAACAAAAAGAAACTGTGCTCACAGAGCAAAATAAATAGTTAAACAAAAACAAATCACGAACACAAAATGTACGACACACAGGTCAGACTGCGCTGCAACCTTCACTGATCCTGTATCTTTTTGTTGTCTCGTTTTTCTCTCGCTCCTATACACCCACCACGAGTGCCGAGAGCTGCAAGCTTTTATATTCAGGTGACCATCTCCCGATTAGCAACAAAATTAATCACTGAATTAATTCGGGAGATGGCCACCTTCTGCACGAGTTTATTAATTACTGTGGATGGGTATCCACGCTGCTAAACAAACTCGGCTACGCCCTCCTAAATACATAAACAAAACATACAGCGCTTCACCAACAAATCTAAATAATAAATACATAAACAAACACAAAATACAAAATAACACGGTCAGTGGGGGAAACCCTCTTCGAAAATAAACACACACATTTACACAGCAGGGCTCTCTACCGCCCTGCTACACAGGGGTGTGCAGAACAAGACCCCTTAATCATACTTGTATTCATATTCAGAGACCTCACAGTAAGTTGGCTGAAACCACACGTGGCAGAATGAGATCAGACAGTACTTTAATGTTCATTATGATCATACTGATATAATGTGTATTTATTTTATTTTATTTTTTTACTTCTTTCTTGTGAAATCTATCTGTGAAGTGCTGGGTCTATCCTGCTTCTTGCATGCATTGGCTCTATCCCTGGACTTCATCAATGCCCAGTTACAACCTGGAACTGGTTTGATGCATTTAGCATTGGAAAATGATGTAGCTACAAATAACTGGCTTTTCACTGGTGTATTAGTTGGAAAAAAACTGAAGGGCAGTGCCGAATAACGAGTATAAACGTGTATCCATAATGGATATGTCAATATTTTTCAGAGAAACAAAGCCTAATACTCCGATCAGTATGAATTTGATGCCTCCATGTTCTAGAAGTTACAAAAGAGTGGTACAAAAGCTTACAATGCCTTAAAAAAACAACAACTATGCAACATTACACCAGGAAGTGTTGTAATCTCAGAGTCGTTAATTTATCATTTCTAAATTCAAGCAATACCTATTTGTAACACATAATATAATTTATGTTCCTCCCAGATGGCATACAAAGTATTTAATTAAAGTTGAGAAACAATAATGCCTATTTTGGAGAAATATGATGGATTGCCAGATTAAAGGCATGTACTGGTATTAAGAAACTCTATCAGAAAACTGCCTGGGGACCAATTAGCAGAACCCTCTTGAGACAACACTGTTCTGTATTGAGCTAAATGCACATCAGTTTGTGTCAGAGAAGAGGATCGATAGCTGAACATGGATTTTTGGGCTCATTATGACTGATAGTGTCAGTTCGTTAAAGAATACAGTGTTGTAAAAGGTGGGCAGAAATGTCTTTCTTCTAAGACATTAGCTAATTTTGCAATGTCCATTTACCATAATTACATTGTACGACAGAGTCCTGGCGGATAACGCACATGATTGAGCAGACTGGGGTTAAATTACTTACAAAAGACACCTCTTGATTGACATATAGGACAGAAGTTTCAAAAACCAGTCTTATTTAATCGAACTCGTGGTATAGTAACGAGAGCTTTAGTAGCAAGTGATTTTGACACAGCTTGCTATATCTTTTAATGTGCATTTTGCAATCTCAAAAGAAAAAATACTGTAAGCCATCTAGTATATTAGAATCAATTTGCTTATGGTGGCATCTACTTTTGTATGTATTTTAGTATGTATGATTGTTGGCTATATATAAATACATGCGTTTCAAGTGCAATTGGCATTTGTAGTTCTTAGTTTTTATACATGTATACCATGCATGTAACACTTCATTATATATTTGTTAAGCTTTTAAAGTTATGATATAACTCCTTAACCCAATACACAATTTGTTTTATAATTAATTGTTCAGTGAATTCCTCTAATCATGCATTTTCTCTGGTACTCTTGGGCCTCTGCGATAAATAAACTCAACATGATTAGCCACCGAACACTTACAGAATTAAAAGGACATCTTATAGGCATACAAATGTGTGAAGGTGAAAGTGTAGATAAAGTGTGGGGGGAGTCTGACAACACTACGACTGCCTCTAGGCAAAATCCACGTCAATGATCTCGATCACATTCCTAGTGCGTCGCTGTGTGTCCTTGACGCCTGTTCTTCGTTCTTGTGTGGATAAGACATATGTGTTAAAAGCAAATCCGCAATCACCTAAGGAAATTTTATTGTAATATCTAATATGCTAAGACTTCAGTTGTATAATTCAAATAAAATCTACAGTAGAGGTCAGCGATCATATAATGTACGTGTGCCGAATTCAAATAGGCTACAGTTGCATTGATCAAATTGTGCAAATAACGGTATATCATTTTAGCAATAGAACAAACGTTCTGTAAGGTTACAAATGGATGAAAGAAGTGGATAAATCTAATTCATAACCAGAAGTATAGAAAGGGCTAAAATATTTTCATAACTTACAAATATTGAATTATCGAGGCAGTATGTAAGAAATTAACCCTGGTCCTGTACTCTCTCTGTTTCGTCTGTGTCACAGACGCGGTCTGTTAAATTTCTGTTTCAAGGTGAGTTATAGTCTGTCGTTAATTAAAACCCTCCTTTTCCAAGTGCAAATTAACTCCTGATAAATTATGACAATTAACATGGATTCGCTTTTAAATTCCCACGCAAGCAAAATAAATATATTAACATTATTTAAGATATTAACATTATTTCGTAAATCAACATAACTTCAGAAATCAAAATAGGACGATTATTTAATAACAAAATAGGAATAAGGACCGCTTGAAAATGCCAAAATCAGTGCTACATATCGATTTGTTGATTAACACTGGAGTTATCATTTAGGAACTTTTGAAAATCTTGCCCATAATGTTTCTATAATAGACTAAAATTGGTATACTGTGCACGTAACTTGCAACCCCTATCTAACACAAATTCTCCCAAATTTTGTAAAAACATGTATATTAATTGGAGAAAATTACGATAATCGCTAACTTAAATTTATAGTTGCGCTACATGATCAAACACAACAGCTGTAGTGTCTGTTCTGTCCTTCGTCACTAAAATGCATGCTTTCTAATTTTAAGTTCCTTGAAAATCTTCAGAAAAGAGTAACAAAATATAGGGTTTCCAACAGTAATGCAAATGCCTTTCGAAGTAATAGCTTCATGTGACGGAAATATAATGAGTTCTGGTTGTAAATCTCCCTCTCGACCTGTGAGGATACAAAGTAGCGAAAGGGAAAGGCTTTGGACAGGTTGTCCTGACAGTTCATTCCCTGGGTCGGGAAGTCAATCAGCCTGGAAAAAGACGAGACTCCAGTGCGAGAATGTATTGACCGGGAAGGTAAACGAGGTAGCAGCTGCAGGCAATAGAAACAGCTGCAATCGTTTGCCAAGGGGTCATGCATAATCGCATAAAAGGGCTGGAGTATTGTAAATCTTTTCCTTCGCTTGGGTTTTTACGTGGAAACTGGAAGGACCGGAGATTTCCCAAATAAATAAAGAAAGGAGTTCGTGAGTGTTTTGTTTTGTTTCTTTGTCTGTTTAGTAATTGTCTGTGTTTGTACTCACTAGACGGCTAAACACAGATCCGAGCTGTCGCCAAGGGCCAGCACGAAACCGGATCATCACTGCACTACTGTCACGAATAAACTTTGTTATCAGCACTTGTTTCACTAATAGCACGTAGTATATTGTACCTCACCACAAGCACTGAGAGCACTCACTTTGGAACAGTGATCGTGTGTGTCTAATTGTGTGTGTTTTGTACCGTGTTTATTATTTGCGGGACTGCAACCCTTCGTTTTATTACTGTGCAATACACATTGTTGTGTATTGCCAGCTCTTTATTATTTACTGGCGGGTCATCAGACCATTGGATTATAAAACATTAAAACAATCATTTTCACCCGTACTTTGTTGTCTGTGCGTTCTTGGAAGTACTGTATCCGCACTGCACCTGCTATACACCTGCTACCACTTACCACTTTGCCACACTTCATTACAAAATATACAGGCACCATGAGGTTCAAACCACTACTGGTAGGTAAAAACACCATTTACAGTAACTCGAAAGGAAGGGAACAGATTATTATTATTATTATTTGTTTATTTAGCAGATGCCTTTATCCAAGGCGACTTACAGAGACTAGGGTTTGTGAACTATGCATCAGCTGCAGAGTCACTTACAATTACATCTCACCCGAAAGACGGAGCACAAGGAGGTTAAGTGACTTGCAGATACATTTACACAGGAAAAGCATGAACACTTTTTCCTTCATTTTTTATTTTCACTGGGGAAGGATAGACCCTCTGTGACAGGCTGGCTTGCAGTGGTGATGTGTGATGACGTCACGGACCAGGAAGTACAGAAACCAAAACAATGGATGGGCGGGTGAAGCTGAATGCAACTGCATTCAGCGTATTTAAATAATCAAATAAACAAAAACAAAAGATTTAAACAATGAACAAAACACAAAACAAAAAGGCACAAGGGCCAAACGAATAAACAAAGACTGTTTAGCAGTCGTTTTTAAATGTCGTTATGTTTCCTCGCTCTCGGTCTCGGTCTCGCTCTCTCCCCGTACTCTCCTCTGTACACTCAACCCTCAAACCCGGACAGCTGCCGGTTCTTATACTCTGGCCGAGGGGTTAACTAGTTGTTAATTATCTTATTACCCCTCGGCCACAGTCTGCACGCGTTTGGTAAGGATGCATGACTGTCAGCTAGTTAAATAATCAGTAGCTGATCAGTCATGCATCCTCACGAGGTTTTTAAATATAAATATAAAAAACAATAACAAAAGACGCAGCGCTTTTATCCGCGCCTCAAACAAATACAAATAATAATAAATAGGGGCGGGACACTCCGCCACACCCTCTTATACAATAAGAACTGTTCATTTATACCCGATCTACACCTGTGATTGTGACATTTAAGACAAAAACCAAAGAGACGTGCATGCACTGTAATGTGATCCTTTCTATCTGTGGTTCTTGTTTTAGCTACAATAAAAGGGGGTATTATTTCTAAGGGACTATTGTCGCAGTATCCCTTTGCATTGCCAGATTTGACTGCTGTGTATATTGTTAGTATCTTGCAGTGAATCTGGAGTTAACAGCAGCTAGGGTCCAATTCAGTGATTAGCATATCTATACACCTGAATGGTAACAATGCAGAGGCAGAAAACTTCAGCATTCAGTCGGAAATTGAAAACTATCAAAATCCATTCCACAAGGATGCAGCTAGGAAATAATTAAAAGGGACTATATCATAAATAAACCAATAAACCATTCATATATAATGCATTGATAATTGGATGAGAAAACATATGCCGGTAATTTGTTTCGTATCTCAAGCATAGTACATGGGTAAGAAATAAAAAATGCGATGCAGTCTGAGCTCCGCGGTGGGGCGACCTTTGTGACAAAGTGACTTTACCCAGGAGGGTGAAGTGAAGACAGGCTGTTGAGATGATTGTTCCTGGCCTGGGGCAGACACTGCAGTTTTGGGGCAGAGTTCAGGGCTGAACAGCCCCTGACTGACAGGTTACTAAACTTGTCAAGTGTCCCGGTGTTCTTGTTAAACTAAATAATAAAATAGGATCAGTAGGTATACTTTCATTGTTGTTTTTGTACCAGGATTTGCCCTCCATGCATAACTACAGACTGCAGCATTTTTATTGGTTAAAACAATGGAATCATGTCTGAAAGTTATGCGGTTGTCCGTTTATGACTTTTCCTAAATACCTGCATTAAATACCCTGACAGCGTTTGAAAGGCAGGATCATGCAATCATTTTTGACTGCCTTTTACAATACATGTTTTTATTTTGAATATAACCTACAATATTTAATTTTTTTTGTATATACAAGCCTGTTGTTATCTCTACTGGACCTGGCAGCCATCAATTCTTTTTCGTTTTGTGGAAGGAATGCAGCGGGGAAAATAACAGCAGGAGAGATTTCATCTTGAAGCCACAGCGCTTCGGCAGAAACATTTCGATCAGAAAACTGCAAAGCAGCAGCTCAAACTGACACACGCAAGAGAAAGCATGTTACTTTTGTTTTAAATTAAAAAATAATTTTGTTTTTACAGTTCTGTATGTACACATACCTGTTTACACCTGTTTACGCACTAGTTTCTTTTGAAATGTTTATTTTATTAGTTTTTCATTTTTTGAAGTAATGCCTTATAGTGGTAAGTTAGAAAATAAGCCCTTTTATGTTTAATTGTTCATTTAAATATGACGTTTCAGCTGTGCAGATGTTTGATATGAAATGTTTGAAATAAAACTTTTGAGTTGTATCCGATACTTTTTCATTTTAATTATTATTATTATTATTATTATTATTATTATTATTATTATTATTATTAATGTTTCAGGGGCTTTTAAATTCCGCTCACCGACAGGGGAGAGAATCTCTAAAGGCTAAGCATCACACAGCTCTTAATTCACTTAATTGACAATCCTAGTTTCACCACCTGATGATTGTGAATAGTGTGAATAGGGTATTACTTTTTGGCAACACTTTTACAGTCTCTAATTACTGTGTATTTACATAGTAGTTACACAGTAAATACATGTGTACTTACCGGATTTGCATTTTTTGTGACTCGGACCCGAGTCACGGCCTGCAAAGACTCAGACTCAACTTGGACTCGACTTTGTGTGACTTGGACTCGGACTCGAACATTCGGGTATAAACGACAAGTCCTTTTTATTTTTATCACACAACTAATATTACAGTTACTAGGAAACTGTGCACAATAAAAACCAGCCCAACAAAACATTATTTAATCATTGGTTAGCCCTGTTGTCTTTGCAGCCAATCATAGTAAGAATAAGAAATTGGAAGCGAGTTAGGTTGTAAACCCCCCCACCCCACACAAATCCAACTGCAGCCATCGCAGATCAAGTTTTATAAGGAATGCTTAGGAGGCTGTGTGGTCCAGTGGTTAAAGAAAAGGGCTTGTACCCAGGAGGTCCCCGGTTCAAATCCCACCTCAGCCACTGACTCATTGTGTGACCCTGAGCAAGTTGCTTAACCTCCTTGTGCTCCGCCTTTCGGGTGAGACGTAGTTGTAAGTGACTCTGATGCATAGTTCACACACCCTAGTCTCTGTAAGTCGCCTTGGATAAAGGCGTCTGCTAAATAAACAATGAATAATGTCAGCATGGTAAACAAGTAATTATTTGTCTTTTAGTGAGCCTTTCTCTTTACTACTTTAAACCGTGTTCAAAGTTTTTTAAGCACTGTAGAAATACATTTCTAAAACTGCATTCTTGAAAAATACGTCACTTGATTTTGCTGAGCTCCATGAATCTCTGGAATATAATTGATTTGTTTGCACTGAAAACAATAGAACATTCGTCACCTTAACAATTCAGAGTTTACTGAAAACAACAATGAATGAAAAAAGAATAATCATGTAAGTTTTAAGCATACTTTCAGAGCTTCTTAATTCATATGAGAAAGTCGCTGTGTGATTAAATATTCTGTGCTTGCTTCTAATCTCCACTCGTTCCCAGCACACGCCATCACTGTTTGCTAGTATAAATTCACCTGGCAAATTCAGTGTAAAACGAGGCACTAAAGTCTCAAATTGAAAATTGCCTACCGTCAAACAGGCAGATATATCAGACTGATTTGACAGAAGGACTGATTGCAAAAAAAGAATGACAGAATAACTTAATACCACTTCATTTACCAAAATGAAAATAATTTATTATGGATGTGGGAAAAACACATTAACAATACGCTGTGCAGCGTCAACCTAGAAATCTCTGTGTGAACTGCATGTTTTCCTTCCATTATGAACCTACACAAAGAGAAATACAGAAATATAATGTGTTTATGTAAAAGAGAAATGATAAAAAATACATTATCTGAAATCAAATGAACTGAAGCATAGCCTCTTAAATGCATCATTGTATTACAGACTTAATAAAAGTGCAAATGAAACGAAAGTGAAACATAATGTTTCTAATAATGAAAATAATTCTGAATTTTACTATTTAAGAACACGGTATATATATATATATATATATATATATATATATATATATATATATATATATATATATATATATATATATACTACCGTTCAAAAGTTTGGGGTCACTTAGAAATTTCCTTGTTTTCCATGAAAACATACATGAAATGAGTTTGAATAGGAAATATAGCAAAATGAATAGGAAATATAGTCATTGACAAGGTTAGAAATAATGATTTTAATTGAAATAATAATTGTGTCCTTCAAACTTTGCTTTCGTCAAAGAATCCTCCATTTGCAGCAATTACAGCCTTGCAGACCTTTGGCATTCTAGTTGTCAATTTGTTGAGGTAATCTGAAAGATTTCACCCCATGCTTCCTGAAGCACCTCCCACAAGTTGGATTGGCTTGATGGGCACTTCTTACGTACCATACGGTCAAGCTGCTCCCACAACAGCTCAATAGGGTTGAGATCCGGTGACTGTGCTGGCCACTCCATTATACACAGAATACCAGCTGACTGCTTCTTCCCTAAATAGTTCTTGCATAGTTTGGAGCTGTGCTTTGGGTCATTGTCCTGTTGTAGGAGGAAATTGGCTCCAATCAAGCGCCGTCCACAGGGTATGGCATGGCGTTGCAAAATGGAGTGATAGCCTTCCTTCTTCAAGATCCCTTTTACCCTGTACAAATCTCCCACTTTACCACCACCAAAGCACACCCAGACCATCACATTGCCTCCACCATGCTTGACAGATGGCGTCAAGCACTCCTCCAGCATCTTTTCATTTGGTCTGCGTCTCACGAATGTTCTTATTTGTGATCCGAACACCTCAAACTTAGATTCGTCTGTCCATAACACTTTTTTCCAATCTTCCTCTGTCCAGTGTCTGTGTTGTTTTGCCCATCTTAATCTTTTCTTTTTATTGACCAGTCTGAGATATGGCTTTTTCTTTGCAACTCTGCCTATAAGGCCAGCATCCCGGAGTCGCCTCTTCACTGTTGATGTTGAGACTGGTGTTTTGCGGGTACTATTTAATGAAGCTGCCAGTTGAGGACCTGTGAGGCGTCTGTTTCTCAAACTAGCACTCTAATGTATTTGTCCTCTTGCTCAGTTGTGCACCGGGGCCCCCCACTCCTCTTTCTATTCTGGTTAGAGCCAGTTTGCGCTGTTCTGTGAAGGGAGTAGTACACAGCATTGTACGAGATCTTCAGTTTCTTGGCAATTTCTCGCATGGAATAGCCTTCATTTCTCAGAACAAGAATAGACTGACGAGTTTCAGAAGAAAGTTCTTTGTTTCTGGTCATTTTCAGCCTGTAATCGAACCCACAATTGCTGATGCTCCAGATACTCAACTAGTCTTAAGAAGGCCAGTTTTATTGCTTCTTTAATCAGCACAACAGTTTTCAGCTGTGCTAACATAATTGCAAAAGGGTTTTCTAATGATCAATTAGCCTTTTAAAATGATAAACTTGGATTAGCAAACACAGCGTGCCATTGGAACACAGGACTGATGGTTGCTGATAATGGGCCTCTGTACGCCTATGTAGATATTCCATTACAAATCAGCCGTTTCCAGCTACAATAGTCATTTACAACATTAACAATGTCTACACTGTATTTCTGATCAATTTGATGTTATTTTAATGGACAAAAATTTGCTTTTCTTTCGAAAACAAGGAAATTTCTAAGTGACCCCAAACTTTTGAACGGTAGTGTGTATATATATATATATATATATATATATATATATATATATATATATATATATATATATACAGTTCTGGCAATGTCTAAATCAGATAAAAGTAGATTTTACCTGAATTGAGACTCAGACTCGAATGATAGTGACTCGGACTCGAATGATAGTGACTCGGACTCGAATGATAGTGACTCGGACTCGAATGATAGTGACTCGGACTCGAGTGATAGTGACTCGGACTCGAGTGATAGTGACTCGGACTCGAATGATAGTGACTCGGACTCGAATGATAGTGACTCGGACTCGAGTGATAGTGACTCGGACTCGAATGATAGTGACTCGGACTCGAATGATAGTGACTCGGACTCGAATGATAGTGACTCGGACTCGGACCCTGATGACTCGGACTCGAATGATAGTGACTCGGACTCGGACCCTGATGACTCGGACTCGAATGATAGTGACTCGGACTCGGACACTGATGACTCGGACTCGAATGATAGTGACTCGGACTCGGACCCTGATGACTCGGACTCGAATGATAGTGACTCGGACTCGGACCCTGATGACTCGGACTCGAATGATAGTGACTCGGACTCGGACCCTGATGACTCGGACTCGAATGATAGTGACTCGGACTCGAATGATAGTGACTCGGACTCGAATGATAGTGACTCAGACTCGGACTCGACACTCTGGACTCGAGACCCGGACGTGGACTCGGACTTGAGGTTTGAGGACTCGACTACAAGTCTGGTAGGGTTAGGGTTATATCATGCAAAAATAATGACATATTAAGTACATTGTAACTATGCATAATAACATTGTAATGATGTGTAAGTACATGAGCATTTAGTAAGTAACTACTATGTAAATGCACAGTAATTAAAGAGACAGTGCAAAGTGTTACCGTTATTTCATACTCTTCTCTGGTATTCATTTCTTTGTTTTGGACAGAAAGGAAAAGGCTCTTGGAAACTCTTCAGTACAGATACATCAAAGAGCAGGTCATTGATGACTGTGTCTCTTTAATTGATTTGGTGCTGCTTTGACCTCTGGACTACAAGGTTGTAATTATCTTTCAGATCATTAATTTAACCTGTGTTAAAAAGTGATTAGCACATGCAGAGCAAGCATGTTTTTTTTCTCTCTCACTACTTTCACATGATTAACAGTCAGAGTTAATGATAGATTCCCCAAACAGTGCCTCTGCTCACTTTGTTTTTAGTATAAATCAGGGATTGTTTTGACATATTTTGACGCCTACCCAATGTTTCAAAGATCTAAGCTGTCTAAATTACGCAATTCAATCATTAGCCATTGGTAGACAGCTCAGTTCATGTTTTAATATCTGACACGTTGATTTAGGAAATTACAAATCCACTTCTTTGCCGGCACACTTGATAACAATGCTCATTACGTGTTCTAATTCTGCAACTTTTACACAATGCCTGTTAATGCAGAATCCAGTGTAAGAAAATTGGTAAAACTGCATTTCTTTCTTTAATTTTGTCCAGCTAGCCAGTCCACTCTTTTGTCCAGTCAGTGGTGCATCCTCTGTTGTAATCCCAGTTACTTTCTTCCAAGGTAATTCTGCACTTTCCATGGCTTCTTGACATAAAAAAGTCATTTGCTGTGGTTGTGTTGTTCGTGGCATCCACAGCACTTTTCAGAAAAAAAAACCTTTCGTTGACTCCATAGCTTCTTTCATTTCCAGTAACCTCAAAATACGTGGCTTTGTGCAGTGTGTCATAGCTGTATGCAACCGTTGCACTGCAAATCAGACATATTGCCTTGCCGTCAAAATTATTCATTGAACAAATAATAATCTGGCTTACGATTTTGGAATCTTCTGTGTTCCATCTCCACCTTTCGCTTCTGTGACATCTCCAACTGCTTTTTTGCTACTGATTTTAAATTTTACACAAAGTAAAATAAATAGTTGTGTGCTGTGTGATTGGCTGTTTTACTACCTCTGTGAGATGTGATTGGCTTAATGGGAATGTCACTCATACAATGTAGACGGCACATGTTGATTACAAGTGTTATATTAAGGAGGCGGGTTGTTTTGAAGACAAATTCCAAAATGATACCAAATACTGTGCACGTAAATTAATGCGTTCTCTGTTAGCAAAAGGGGCAGTAAATTTAGATTTATCGCGCAGGTTAGGTTCACTACTTTACATACACGCTAACTCCATTTGTAAATGAGGCCCTAAGTACATTGTAACTATGCATAATAACATTGTAATTATGTGTAAGTACACATGTATTTACTATGCAACTTCTATGTAAATACACAGTAATTGGAGACACATAATTTAAAGTGTTACCCATTTTTGTTAAACTGAAATGAACAGTTCTTGTACCGTATCAACTCTTTTAGAGTGACTTCTTACCAAACATAACAAGAGCTAAAAGTCAATGTTCTGTACATGGCAATGTATTTAAAATAGAGTGCAGCATATAATGTATGAGTTTAAAAAAAATCTGCTTTTGTATGCAGTTTCATAAAATGCCTACCCTTGGTATGTTATTTACTTATTTTTAATAATTCACCAGTGTGCTATTTTAATAATTCACCAGTGTGCTATTTTAATAATTCACCAGTGTGCTATTTTAAATATGAATTGAAAGCAGGCTCTTCTCAGCGAGGTAGAATAATAATCTCAAGCCTTTGGTAAGATGTTTTTTTCTCTCTTTTTTGAATGGCAGATCCTTTTAACCCATGGATTAAACCTTCGACTCTCAGTGTCTGTCTCTAATTAGAATGCTCCTACGGAAAGGGAAACAGAGGCTTTTAACTTTCAAAGTGCGTCATCCACATGTCCTCACGGTTCAGTTTAATTCCACAGCACACAGGGTGTTTGCATTTGTGTCAGGGTTGTCACTGAGCTCAGAGGCTTCAGGATCTCATCGTGCTCTGCTCATCCCAGCGTCCTTGATCTGTCTCCTTGCAAGGGCTCAAGGTAGAAATCTGCTTGGAGGAAGGGCTTCCAGGCCTTAGCACACACACTCCCCCTTAAAGGTTTCAAAAACCTTTTCGTCTCTCACTTAGCAAAACAACATTGATCTTTGTGTTTTCCAGACTTCTTATTTCAAGATTGTAAGTTCACTGTCTGCTACACGTCTGCTATCGTGTTCCATGCGGCACAATTGTAACAGAGGCTGGAGGTGACCTCACACACTGCAAGCGAGCACCTTAACCACTGTGCAAAAGAGTTATCTGCATAATAAATGTGTATAGAGTTTTTAGTCACATCTCATCACATCAACAGGGGATAGACTGTGTAAGGCCAATGCACAACACTGCCCATTATACAACGTGACCTTGCTACCACACTCTGTAGCAGAGGAATAGTGGCTGGCCAAGTTATTATTATTATTATTATTATTATTATTATCCAGGGCAACTTACAATTGTTACAAGATATCACATAATTGAGAATGGGCCACACTGCTGTATATCACTGGCAATTATTGTTTGAATCCATGATCCACAGGTACTAATGATTTCATTTTGTATTGTCTTGGACTGATATGTGGCATTCTTCTTGGCTGTTTTGAAGTGTTCCTCCAAGTCAACTCTAAAGTTTAGCAGGGCATGGGAATTCCCAGTATTATTATTATTATTTATTTATTAGCAGACGCCCTTATCCAGGGCGACTTACAATTGTTACAAGATATCGCGTTATTTTTACATACAATTACATTTTTTTTTACACATTATTTTTACATACAATTACACATTTATACAGTTGGGTTTTTACTGGAGCAATCTAGGTAAAGTACCTTGCTCAAGGGTACAGCAGCAGTGTCCCCCACCTTGGATTGAACCCACGACCCTCCGGTCAAGAGTCCAGAGCCCTAACCACTACTCCACACAGTGGAAAGGCCGCATGGCCACATCATTTGAATGGAATGAGGAAGGCTCTTCATTGCCAGCACTTAAGCATTTCTAGACAAGCTCAAAGCTTAAAAAGCAGATTTAGAGAAATACAATGACTGCATAGCGGAGCAACAGATCCCGGCACCACTCAGGCTGTTTGCAAACGCCATGCAGGAAACGTGAAAATGCAATTAAAATGACAATCCAAGCAACAGTAAGCTTTCTCAGACTACAGAACAAGGTCAATCCTGAACACACAGCAACGAGTTTAAAGGCATTCTGCTTACTGTACTGTAATGCATGACAACCAGGACTAAAACTGCGTGGAAAGTTTCGGAAGATTACAACATTTATTATAATAAAAGTTGAAAGATAATTGGTTTTGTGTATTGGTCTTGTGTGCACAGAGACGGAGCAGCACCCTGATAATCTTGCCGCCTCGTTAATCTCATTTTAACAAACACTGTCAGATTTTCAATTTGTCTGCCCTTGGCTTTCTCTGTTACTGCCTTTACATAATACAAGCAACAACCGTTTAAATGGCCTCATAAAAGTATACTATTTCACAGCGCAAAAGAGGTCATTTGACAATAAAAAACATAATAATGAAATATCAAGGGCAATGAAGTTTACAAGCAAAGCTTATCCCGAATACTGGTGAATTATCAATTTGTGAAATAACTGCAATGCATGCAATTATGGGGCAGCTGCAATACCAGATGGCAAAACATTGAATATGTATTTATATTATCACAATTGAGATGCAAAACAGTTCAATAATGCATACATGACCAGTGTAAAGCTTAAAGGTAATATGCACAAATGATAGACAGTAGAGCCTGTCCTAGCTGATCAAATTGGCTCTGGGGGTCCGTTGGAGATGTGAAAATATCACCTCTCAGAGGGAGGAGTTATAATACATTGTGGTTACTTTATTAACGTCAATGCATTATAAACTAACAATGTCAGGTACAGCAGTGTGTCTAAAACACCACAGCAAGGTACTGCTCATATACTATACAAAGAAAACCAGTGAAACCGATTGAAAAACAAAGCACTGTGATATAGTATTTGGCAATTAACAAAATTGAATTCCAAAAACACTTCTTACCCGGCTTTCTCAGTCAATGCCAATATATATATATATTTTTGCACCATTTGTGTTAACCAGAAACAGAAAGAAGAAGAAAGTGCTTTGGAGGTCGACGACAGTCAGAACGAAATAGCTGCAGAATCCGGAGATTCAATATTTTCCCACAATGCACTGCAGCCAATATGTTTTTTTTTTAAAAATATTTCATGGATTTAAAAAAATATTATACAACATGTTGTTGTTCAAGATATCTATCAATACTACTCAGAAAAGAATGTACCTTTCCCGGTTCATACTCATTCCTGTCTCTTTTCGTAATAGGTAAAGTGTTGAATTGAGAATACTATTGTAGCAATCTTTAAACAGATGCCACCTACCTGGTTTATAACGAAAAACAAAGGCACGTACTTCAGGGAAATGTAGCTCTTTATTAGGCAACAATCTCCAGCCTTACAGTCTGACCAGAGCTTCTGGGAAAGGCCCTGTCCCTTGAAAGCAACGTTGCTGACACTAACAGGAAACAGCAACGCAAGGAGACAGTAGCTTCCACAACAGCGGACTGTGAGAGAGCTCAGCCCACTACACACAGTGCCAGGTTCATACTCACTTTTTTTTCGTTATGCAGAACATTTCCCAGGTGTGTGTCAAGCTCGGACACGGGTGTGGCTTCTGGATTTCTGTGCTCTCCGATCTCACTTAGGTAAGATTTGACCAGAGCCGAGTTAAATGTGGTTTTCTTGGTTGTGTTTACATTTTCTTGTTGATAGTTATGCGCCCGCGATGCCAACTGACATCATCTGGAGGACACACAGATACACGTACAGGACGAAAGTTTACAAAAACGTTTCGATGTAAATTATGACATCCCTAATCCAGCGAATCTGTGAGGGTTGGGCAGCTTGCTTCCATTTGAGCAGATTCAGACACCTGGCCAGCAGGGTTTGTTCAGACGAGTGTATCTAACAGTGCACAGTTTTTGCCAATATTGAAATATTGATACACTCCTAAAGCAAGCACCAATTAGGTCTCAAATGCGCAGTGCAGATCGAAAAACAAGCAACAATATAGAGCTGCTGTGATACGTCACATATTAATGAGCACGTGGGTTATAACTGTCACTGGCTGGACTTGCAGGGCATGTTTCCCTCTGTACTCCAAGCATCTGCAAAACGCTTTTCAAAAATAAAAAGAAACTATAGTATTTGAAAGCTTTTCACAGGCACTTCCTTTTACAAACCCCAGAGCGTCATTTTAATGTAGCTTCGCTAATGTCATTCAGTGAGGCTAATTTTCTGTGAAATTAATAGTTCTGCTGTAACAGTAGTATAACAGTGCTTATTGTTCATGGTATGAGAGGCCAAAAGGGGACCTTACATTGACAACTGTGTAAGGGCGTCTACTGCTGGACCTGGATAAGATTTTGGAAACACAGACTGGGCAAATACATCTTTCATTCAACCAACATGTCATCTTGTTAGAGGCTCTGAAAAGTATTATTTATGTCAACTTCATTTCAGTCTGGGAAGGAGATGAAAGGAGAGGATAGCGTAGGTGTGTGATGTGATGTAATTTAAAAAAAAAAAAATAGGTCAATTGAGACACTGCTTATAATTATTTCAGAGTTTTTTTTGTGCAGAATTCAGTAGTTTAGGAGTTCTAATATCTGTGCAGAGTACTCTGATTTGTGTAGATTAATGGGTGTGTGACTGTGTGGGTGAGTGCGTGTGGATGTGGGTGTGAGCGAAAGTGTATCTGTGTGTGGGTGGGTGTATTTGTGTGTGTATGTGTGTGTGAGTGTTTGTGTGGGTGTGTGTATTCGTGTGGGTGTGTGTATTCGTGTGAGTGTGTGTATTCGTGTGGGTGTGAGTGTGTGTATTTGTGTGGGTGTGAGTGTGTGTATTCGTGTGGGTGTGAGTGTGTGTATTTGTGTGGGTGTGAGTGTGTGTATTCGTGTGGGTGTGTGTGTGTATTAGGTGTGGGTGTGTGTATTGGTGTGGGTGTGAGTGTGTATATTTGTGTGGATGTGAGTGAGTGTGTGTATTCGTGTGGGTGTGTGTATTCGTGTGGGTGTGAGTGAGTGTGTGTATTCGTGTGGGTGTGTGTATTCGTGTGGGTGTGAGTGAATGTGTGTATTCGTGTGGGTGTGTGTGTATGTAGGGTGTGAGGTGTGTATGAGTGTGGGTGTGTGTGTGGGTGTGTGTATGTGTGTGTATGTGTATTGTGGGTGTGTGTATTCGTGTGGGTGGGTGTGAGTGTGTGTGTGTGTGTGTGGAGTGTGTGTATTCGTGTGGGTGTGATGTGTGTGTGATGTGTGTGTGTATTCGTGTGGGTGTGAGTGAGTGTGTATTAGGTGTGGGTGTGTGTATCAGTGTGGGTGTGAGTGTGTGTATTTGTGTGGGTGTGAGTGAGTGTGTATTCGTGTGGGTGTGTGTATCAGTGTGGGTGTGAGTGTGTGTATTTGTGTGGGTGTGTGTGTGTGTGTGTGGGTGTGTGTATCAGTGTGGGTGTGAGTGAGTGTGTGTGTTCGTGTGGGTGTGAGTGTGTGTATTTGTGTGGGTGTGAGTGAGTGTGTATTCGTGTGGGTGTGTGTATCAGTGTGGGTGTGAGTGTGTGTATTTGTGTGGGTGTGAGTGTGTGTATTTGTGTGGGTGTGAGTGTGTGTGTGTATGTGTGGGTGTGTGTATCAGTGTGGGTGTGAGTGAGTGTGTGTTTGTGTGGTGTGTGAGTGAGTGTGTGGTGTGTGGTGTGTGTGTATCAGTGTGGGTGTGAGTGAGTGTGTATTTGTGTGTGTGTGTGTATCAGTGTGGGTGTGAGTGAGTGTGTATTCGTGTGGGTGTGTGTATTTGTGTGGGTGTGAGTGTGTGTGTTCGTGTGGGTGTGAGTGAGTGTGTATTCGTGTGGGTGTGTGTATCAGTGTGGGTGTGAGTGTGTGCATCTGAGCTCTGATATGATCCACCCTGGTGGCCGGGGTTAGTGACTGAGTCCAGGCCCTCCCTTCAGCTGTCTTGCTCTGTCTCGGTCATCACTGCCGGGGTTGCTGCTTGCCGGCTCTCCAAACCAACAGTGACAAGCCCTGTGTGTGGGTTGAGGGTGTCAGCTCTCATCGCTCACAGAGCAGGAGAGGCCCCTGGCAGGGAAAGCAAGCAGGCTGGTGCAAGCTGTACGGAGCCCCAGTCCATTCCCTGCACGAGAAGGGGCTGACATGTGCGGGATCGCTTGTTACAATTAATTATAAAGATATAGTTCAAATACTGTCTGGATTCAAATGTATCATTTCCAGTTACTATTGCAGTACTGCCTGGACAATGTAGGTGTGATTAATTTGTAGCCGACTGTACACTGTGGTCTAGAAATACAAAGGCATTCATAGACAGATGACCCTGAAATATACCAGATACAAAGAGAAAGCTGTGAAGTTTTGTGCTGCTTTCAACAAATATATCAGTTTATGTGTAAGACTTTAATAATCCCTCGTCAAAACTCTTTAGATTGAAAAAGGATTTATTGGAATTTGTTTTTTAGCATTTATAAGCATTACAAGGCACATGGAATAATTGGCTATAGTAAACAGTGCAAAAAGAATATACTCTGTGTTCAAAACTTAATTTTTCTAAATGATTGCTTCTTTGCAAAAAATTTAAAAATATATATATTTTTGTATGAAATTGAATCCAGATATTACAAAGAATGTAAGATTATTATTATTATTTATTTCTTAGTCGACGCCCTTATCCAGGGCTTACTTACAATTGTTACAAGATACCATATTATTTTTACATACAATTACCCATTTATACAGTTGGGTTTTACTGGAGCAATCTAGGTAAAGTACCTTGCTCAAGGGTACAGCAGCAGTGTCCCCCCACCTGGGATTGAACCCACGACCCTCTGGTCAAGAGTCCAGAGCCCTAACCACTACTCCACACTGCTGCCAAATGGGTCCTTCTTAAAGAACACAATGGACAGATCTTTTACTATAGGAATAAACCAGTTTTAAGTCAGCTATTTTTCTGAAGAGTTACATGTTTAATTACAAAGTAAAAGTTAAACAAACAGAGGAGACAACAAAACAACATTTGGCCAATCTAATACTCTACACTGACCATGTGTAATACTTCACACTGACTGGCAAAAAACAAACCAAAACAAACTGAGGATGTATGGAAAACGTATATGGCCGTAACGTGTCATGTGACCTACCTCAGTTGTGTGCAACTATTCAGTAACAACAACAGGAAAGCAGAAGAATTTCAGTGACTTCACAAGGGGCGTGATAATGGGTGTCTGTTTCTCCACACAGACGCTGCACTGATCAGTGTGTGCTTAGTCCCCTGGGTGGTCCTGGAATAATAAAAAAAGAAAGCAGGTCATAAACAAGCATGGTAAACTATTTAAAAAAAATGGCAAACCATGGTATACTATGGCAAATGCAACCAAGGGGGAAATATGGGAAAACTGTAACTTTTATAAGGGCAATACCAGTTCCTTGGTCCCAACCCCAAGAGAGAGAGGTAGAGCACACACAGAGCTCGTTGCTTCAGACCAGCTCTGTCTCTGACAACCAAGCAGGACAGCACAGTGGAGGGGGCTGTGCTAATGCTGGATAATCATGGCCGATGTGTGTGTGTGTGTGTGTGTGTGTGTGTGTGTGTGTGTGTGTGTGTGTGTGTGTGTGTGTGTGTGTGTGTGTGTGTGGAGAGAGTCAGAGGGGCATGGATAAATGAGGTAGGAGTACACTCATGGCTCATGCTTCAGGGCTTCCCCACTCAACTTTGGGTCGCTGGCTGCAGCAGTTGAAGCAAAAGGGGCATGCAAAGGCCTATGGGAAATGTAGTTCCAGTGTCTACAGGAGAGGACTACAGCCCAGGGACAGACTTTGGATAAAAACTGGAGACGATGCCTGTGTATCACAACACAGAATTGTGTCAATGAGTGATTCGTGTGATACACTAATGCGGATACATGATTCTGTAATATATAAAATATGCATTCCAATTTCCAGAATCATATCACAATGATGCAGACCAATACAAAGTGCTTATCCAATGCTAGTGCCAGTCAACAGTGCTGCATCATGTGCTACTGTATTATTATTATTATTTGTTTATTTAACAGACATCTTTATCCAAGGTGACTTACAGAGACTAGGGTGTGTGAACTATGCATCAGCTGCAGAGTCACTTACAACTACGTCTCACCCGAAAGACGGAGCACAAGGAGGTTAAGTGACTTGCTCAGGGTCACACAATGAGTCAGTGGCTGAGGTGGGATTTGAACCGGGGTCTCCTGATTACAAGCCCTTTTCTTCAGGGCAACTGTACTGTGCAATGTTTTTGCTTTTTTTTATCTAAACCCATTATTTTGCTACTGCTGGTCTGGCACTGGTTGTGCTTGAGTTTGTTTAGTTAAAGCAAAACATACCTCTAAACAATATAAATAAAACTCTAAGCCTTTGACACTTGAATATACCTCGGCTTCATATCTGAGCCCACCAGGACATTTTACACACTCCGGTGGAACAGATACTCTTTCTGGGTTCATCACAGCAGCAATACAGCTTTCTCTTGGGGATTTAGTTTCCCCCATAATATACACTCTCACAGGTCTGTGGACTTTGGATCATTTTCTCTGGAGTCCTGTGGCGGAGTGTCCCGCCTCTATATATATATGTGCATTGTTTATTATTATTTGTATTATTGTTTGCGGCGCGGATAAAAGCGCCGCGTATTTGTTATTGTTTTTATATTTTAAAAACCTCATGAGAATGCGTGACTGATCAGGTAGTGATTTATTTAGCTAGCTGACAGTCACGCATCCTTATTAAACTCGTGCAGACGGTGACCATCTCCCGAGTTAATTCATTGATTAATTGTTGCTAATCGGGAGATGGTCACTGTATATAAACCTGCAGCTCTCTACCCTCGGGGAGAGCGAAAACCAAACTTAAAAACAACTGCTAAGCGTGCTGGTTTACACCAACGCTATACCTATTTGTTTGACCAACGTGCCCTTTTGTTTCTGTGTTGTTTGTTTAAATCTTTTGTTTGTTTTATCATTTAATAAAAACGCTGAGCACCGTTGCGTTCAGTTTCACCCCGCCATTCCATCCATTGTTTGGTTTCTGTTTACTTCCTGGTCCGTGACGTCACCAGCCACACGCCACTCAACAGCTGCTTGGCCACAAGTCCCCTACAGCATTCTCCACCATGCTCTGCTGAGTCTGCCTTCAAGTGGGGTTGTGCTACACTAGTATAATACAGCAGACAGACAGCTACACCTGTTTCCATAATGTATTAATCTCACCCTCTTAGCACAATAATCCTCGCTGTCATAATGAGAGACAGCCGTTCTTTCAGTCAGCACTGAGTTAAGCACATACCTGTTCAGCAATGGGTGCTGTCCATGGTGCTGAAGCTCTGCAGACACCAAGTGAATGCCCAGCACCCAGCTATTACATGTTAAAGGTAGAATAACGAGGGTGTACAAGAATATACTTGCTGCAGCAATTAACTGAACCAGCCCATCACAACACAGTTGTCAGCAGGAAGGTGAGACTAATTATCAGTTTATTCACAATCGTTCAGATTGATATCTCAAAAATCCCGTGAAGAACTACAGTTCCTAGAAGCTGCTTTTAATGGTCTTTCATAGAGAACATACTGAGCTCTCCTTCATACTTTAAAACAGGACAGAGACCCTCCACTCCATCACAGATCCTAAGGGCAAATGGTTTTATAAGTAATTATTCTGTGGGCCCTTCTGGAGCAGACTTTAGCCCTATTCCCTGAAGGAATTAGAGTCAAATATTACTGTCTGAATATACATTGTGCATTATGATCTCTCACGGGAGAAATGTTGGCACCTCACAGCACTTTCCAAAGTTGAAGTAATCGTTCTATTTTCAGAGAACAGCAACGATTATTAATAAACACAATATCATATACATTAATCAGTCATGTACTTATGTTAACCGCAGCCTGGTGTGAGCAGGGTGTATTAAATTACAAAATATATTAGAAAATGTTAAATGGGCTCCTGGCTCTCTGAGGAAAGAAACATAGTGACAGATCGTTAAGCTTCAACACCTGATCGCTGTCCACTCATCATAATCAACGCCTGATCAATCAGGACAGGGGTGGACCCCAGATGTTGCTAAATATAATCGCTGTCCAATTGATTTGAACTGTACAGTACTGCATGCTGCCTTAGAGGGAAGGTCTATTGATGCAGCCACATCTTGTCAGTGGGGTATGGGAGCCTTTACAGTCCATCACTGCTTACAGAACCCCTGAGACAGGGTTAGTGTGAGAGGCCCACAACACAATGGTCATTATCACTTACTGTTCTTGGCTGCCCTGGAATGCCAAAGAAGAAGTATGATTCGCGACCCGAACCAGCAACCCTAATGGACTAGAATTCAGCAAGTCTCCAAGGCCTGGCTTCTCTGGGTCATTACATTGCCACTGGTTTCTATTCATTCTGTACCAATTCAGATACAGAGCAGCATGAGTGTAGTCTTTTAAAAGAGTTTCACTTAGATTATATCCATACATTGAATGTTATTTGGTTGTAAAATGTGGGAACAAAGATTTTAATAGAACAATTAGGTTTTTAAAAAAAAAAATGATGTAGTGTATTGCAAAGCTCTTGTTTATTTAAGTAATAATAAGGTATAATCAAGGCTGTATTTCTTTGACCGTTATCACAGATTTCACGATTTCCGTAAAATGTACCCACCCATTGCCATGTAATATGTAGTTCCCATTTCTGAAAGAATTGTGTAAACATTTAGGAACCTGGCATTCAGGAAAAAACAGCCCTAGTTATAAGACACAACAGTGGGGTAGCATAGTTAAAGTTTTATTTTATTTTATTTGAGCTTTCTTCAATCCAAACTGATCTAATTTAATGTTTTAGTTTCTAATAGTTTAAAAAAAAATCTAAATCAAATTAGTTCCATCTTGAAATGTATTTTTGTTTACGACTGTAAGTCACCCTGGATAAGGGCGTCTGCTAAGAAATAAATAATATGTGTAATGAAACAGTAACCAACCCTGCCTCCACCCAATATGTACATTAGAGGGTAATTCTGTGTCTCTGTATGGATGTATTTAAGCATGCAAATTGTGCATTCAGCCCCTTCAACGAAAATCTTACCAAAACGCTTTTAAACCGCTCCACTGATTTCGCAGCAGCGGCAAAAGATAAACGAAGGAGGTGGTGTGAATCATAATGGGATATCATGAAATTTGTTACAGTGTAGCTCAGAGACCTGATAGGCCAACAATGGAAAAACAACACAACATCGATTATTATTTATTTCTTAGCAGACACCCTTATCCAGATTGAAAAAGGATTTATTGGAATTTGTTTTTTAGCATTTATAAGCATTACAAGGCACATGGAATAATTGGCTATAGTAAACAGTGCAAAAAGAATATACTCTGTGTTCAAAACTTAATTTTTCTAAATGATTGCTTCTTTGCAAAAAATTTAAAAATATATATATTTTTGTATGAAATTGAATCCAGATATTACAAAGAATGTAAGATTATTATTATTATTTATTTCTTAGTCGACGCCCTTATCCAGGGCGACTTACAATTGTTACAAGATACCATATTATTTTTACATACAATTACCCATTTATACAGTTGGGTTTTTACTGGAGCAATCTAGGTAAAGTACCTTGCTCAAGGGTACAGCAGCAGTGTCCCCCCCACCTGGGATTGAACCCACGACCCTCTGGTCAAGAGTCCAGAGCCCTAACCACTACTCCACACTGCTGCCAAATGGGTCCTTCTTAAAGAACACAATGGACAGATCTTTTACTATAGGAATAAACCAGTTTTAAGTCAGCTATTTTTCTGAAGAGTTACATGTTTAATTACAAAGTAAAAGTTAAACAAACAGAGGAGACAACAAAACAACATTTGGCCAATCTAATACTCTACACTGACCATGTGTAATACTTCACACTGACTGGCAAAAACAAACCAAAACAAACTGAGGATGTATGGAAAACGTATATGGTCAGTAACGTGTCATGTGACCTACCTCAGTTGTGTGCAACTATTCAGTAACAACAACAGGAAAGCAGAAGAATTTCAGTGACTTCACAAGGGGCGTGATAATGGGTGTCTGTTTCTCCACACAGACGCTGCACTGATCAGTGTGTGCTTAGTCCCCTGGGTGGTCCTGGAATAATAAAAAAAGAAAGCAGGTCATAAACAAGCATGGTAAACTATTTAAAAAATGGCAAACCATGGTATACTATGGCAAATGCAACCAAGGGGAAATATGGGAAAACTGTAACTTTTATAAGGGCAATACCAGTTCCTTGGTCCCAACCCCAAGAGAGAGAGGTAGAGCACACACAGAGCTCGTTGCTTCAGACCAGCTCTGTCTCTGACAACCAAGCAGGACAGCACAGTGGAGGGGGCTGTGCTAATGCTGGATAATCATGGCCGATGTGTGTGTGTGAGTGTGTGAGTGTGTGTGTGTGTGTGTGTGTGTGTGTGTGTGTGTGTGTGTGTGTGTGTGTGTGTGTGTGTGTGGGAGAGAGTCAGAGGGGCATGGATAAATGAGGTAGGAGTACACTCATGGCTCATGCTTCAGGGCTTCCCCACTCAACTTTGGGTCGCTGGCTGCAGCAGTTGAAGCAAAAGGGGCATGCAAAGGCCTATGGGAAATGTAGTTCCAGTGTCTACAGGAGAGGACTACAGCCCAGGGACAGACTTTGGATAAAAAACTGGAGACGATGCCTGTGTATCACAACACAGAATTGTGTCAATGAGTGATTCGTGTGATACACTAATGCGGATACATGATTCTGTAATATATAAAATATGCATTCCAATTTCCAGAATCATATCACAATGATGCAGACCAATACAAAGTGCTTATCCAATGCTAGTGCCAGTCAACAGTGCTGCATCATGTGCTACTGTATTATTATTATTATTTGTTTATTTAACAGACATCTTTATCCAAGGTGACTTACAGAGACTAGGGTGTGTGAACTATGCATCAGCTGCAGAGTCACTTACAACTACGTCTCACCCGAAAGACGGAGCACAAGGAGGTTAAGTGACTTGCTCAGGGTCACACAATGAGTCAGTGGCTGAGGTGGGATTTGAACCGGGGTCTCCTGATTACAAGCCCTTTTCTTCAGGGCAACTGTACTGTGCAATGTTTTGCTTTTTTTATCTAAACCCATTATTTTGCTACTGCTGGTCTGGCACTGGTTGTGCTTGAGTTTGTTTAGTTAAAGCAAAACATACCTCTAAACAATATAAATAAAACTCTAAGCCTTTGACACTTGAATATACCTCGGCTTCATATCTGAGCCCACCAGGACATTTTACACACCGTGGAACAGATACTCTTTCTGGGTTCATCACAGCAGCAATACAGCTTTCTCTTGGGGATTTAGTTTCCCCCATAATATACACTCTCACAGGTCTGTGGACTTTGGATCATTTCCTCTGGAGTCCTGTGGCGGAGTGTCCCGCCTCTATATATATATGTGCATTGTTTATTATTATTTGTATTATTGTTTGCGGCGCGGATAAAAGCGCCGTGTATTTGTTATTGTTTTTATATTTTAAAAACCTCATGAGAATGCGTGACTGATCAGGTAGTGATTTATTTAGCTAGCTGACAGTCACGCATCCTTATTAAACTCGTGCAGACGGTGACCATCTCCCGAGTTAATTCATTGATTAATTGTTGCTAATTGGGAGATGGTCACTGTATATAAACCTGCAGCTCTCTACCCTCGGGGAGAGCGAAAACCAAACTTAAAAACAACTGCTAAGCGTGCTGGTTTACACCAACGCTATACCTATTTGTTTGACCAACGTGCCCTTTTGTTTCTGTGTTGTTTGTTTAAATCTTTTGTTTGTTTTATCATTTAATAAAAACGCTGAGCACCGTTGCGTTCAGTTTCACCCCTGCCATTCCATCCATTGTTTGGTTTCTGTTTACTTCCTGGTCCGTGACGTCACCAGCCACACGCCACTCAACAGCTGCTTGGCCACAAGTCCCCTACAGCATTCTCCACCATGCTCTGCTGAGTCTGCCTTCAAGTGGGGTTGTGCTACACTAGTATAATACAGCAGACAGACAGCTACACCTGTTTCCATAATGTATTAATCTCACCCTCTTAGCACAATAATCCTCGCTGTCATAATGAGAGACAGCCGTTCTTTCAGTCAGCACTGAGTTAAGCACATACCTGTTCAGCAATGGGTGCTGACCATGGTGCTGAAGCTCTGCAGACACCAAGTGAATGCCCAGCACCCAGCTATTACATGTTAAAGGTAGAATAACGAGGGTGTACAAGAATATACTTGCTGCAGCAATTAACTGAACCAGCCCATCACAACACAGTTGTCAGCAGGGAAGGTGAGACTAATTATCAGTTTATTCACAATCGTTCAGATTGATATCTCAAAAATCCCGTGAAGAACTACAGTTCCTAGAAGCGCGTTTTAATGGTCTTTCATAGAGAACATACTGAGCTCTCCTTCATACTTTAAAACAGGACAGAGACCCTCCACTCCATCACAGATCCTAAGGGCAAATGGTTTTATAAGTAATTATTCTGTGGGCCCTTCTGGAGCAGACTTTAGCCCTATTCCCTGAAGGAATTAGAGTCAAATATTACTGTCTGAATATACATTGTGCATTATGATCTCTCACGGGAGAAATGTTGGCACCTCACAGCACTTTCCAAAGTTGAAGTAATCGTTCTATTTTCAGAGAACAGCAACGATTATTAATAAACACAATATCATATACATTAATCAGTCATGTACTTATGTTAACCGCAGCCTGGTGTGAGCAGGGTGTATTAAATTACAAAATATATTAGAAAATGTTAAATGGGCTCCTGGCTCTCTGAGGAAAGAAACATAGTGACAGATCGTTAAGCTTCAACACCTGATCGCTGTCCACTCATCATAATTAACGCCTGATCAATCAGGACAGGGGTGGACCCCAGATGTTGCTAAATATAATCGCTGTCCAATTGATTTGAACTGTACAGTACTGCATGCTGCCTTAGAGGGAAGGTCTATTGATGCAGCCACATCTTGTCAGTGGGGTATGGGAGCCTTTACAGTCCATCACTGCTTACAGAACCCCTGAGACAGGGTTAGTGTGAGAGGCCCACAACACAATGGTCATTATCACTTACTGTTCTTGGCTGCCCTGGAATGCCAAAGAAGAAGTATGATTCATGACCAACCAGCAACCCTAATGGACTAGAATTCAGCAAGTCTCCAAGGCCTGGCTTCTCTGGGTCATTACATTGCCACTGGTTTCTATTCATTCTGTACCAATTCAGATACAGAGCAGCATGAGTGTAGTCTTTTAAAAGAGTTTCACTTAGATTATATCCATACATTGAATGTTATTTGGTTGTAAAATGTGGGAACAAAGATTTTAATAGAACAATTAGGTTTTTTTTAAAAAAAAATGATGTAGTGTATTGCAAAGCTCTTGTTTATTTAAGTAATAATAAGGTATAATCAAGGCTGTATTTCTTTGACCGTTATCACAGATTTCACGATTTCCGTAAAATGTACCCACCCATTGCCATGTAATATGTAGTTCCCATTTCTGAAAGAATTGTGTAAACATTTAGGAACCTGGCATTCAGGAAAAACAGCCCTAGTTATAAGACACAACAGTGGGGTAGCATAGTTAAAGTTTTATTTTATTTTATTTGAGCTTTCTTCGATCCAAACTGATCTAATTTAATGTTTTAGTTTCTAATAGTTTAAAAAAAATCTAAATCAAATTAGTTCCATCTTGAAATGTATTTTTGTTTACGACTGTAAGTCACCCTGGATAAGGGCGTCTGCTAAGAAATAAATAATATGTGTAATGAAACAGTAACCAACCCTGCCTCCACCCAATATGTACATTAGAGGGTAATTCTGTGTCTCTGTATGGATGTATTTAAGCATGCAAATTGTGCATTCAGCCCCTTCAACGAAAATCTTACCAAAACGCTTTTAAACCGCTCCACTGATTTCGCAGCAGCGGCAAAAGATAAATGAAGGAGGTGGTGTGAATCATAATAGGATATCATGAAATTTGTTACAGTGTAGCTCAGAGACCTGATAGGCCAACAATGGAAAAACAACACAACATCGATTATTATTTATTTCTTAGCAGACACCCTTATCCAGGGCAACTTACAATTGTTACAAGATATCACATTATTTTTACATACAATTACATTATTTTTTTACATGTTATTTTTACATACAATTATCCATTTATACAGATGGGTTTTTACTGGAGCAATCTAGGTAAAGTACCTTGCCCAAGGGTACAGCAGCAGTGTCCCCCACCCGGGATCGAACCCACGACCCTTCGGTCAAGAGTCCAGAGCCCTAACCACTACTCCACACTGCTGCCCTCCATCCATGCGCTAACTACCCAGTAATTACAACATAAGCACTTGTTAGCTAATGATAACGAACGCTGCAAGGTTTAATTAATCCTCCACTCTCACTGTGTTGGCACGCGCGAGTCCACAGTGGTGGGTGGTTAAGGCTGCGTGGCATTGCGTTCATCTCCATCTGATATGAAGCTGCAGTTTTCCGGCTCAACGTAGCAGATGGAGCTGGGAGCTGAATAGCTGTCTGACAGCGCTGGCACTGGGACAAGCAGCCGGGATCATGTACCGCTAGTGAATTTAAATAATCAGTGGCCTTGTTAGTGCCAGCAAAGCAGACACAATGGAGGTGCTCTGATTTTGCACTCCTCATCAGTCACAATCCATGCGCACTTTACTGATGCAACTGCCTCTTGAGTTCATTAGGAGGGAGTTTTTATTTTATTTATTTATTTATTTATTCAGCAGAGATGACTCTGTCACTTTCATTTGCCTGCTGTGAATTCCAGCTGCCTGTTAAATTGCTGTGCCAGGAAATATTTTACTACATATGTTGACCAGTTTCTAGCAAGGTCATCTACCAAACTAGTTTGTAAAAAGCCAGCACACGTCTGCATTAACTAGGTTGTAACATCGGATCCTCTATTCCACTCTTAAATTCAGTCGAACATGATTCACACTTTTAAAGAAGCACACCTGTTTTATATAGTCCCATTTTAATTTATACCCCATTGCACATCCCTTAAATTGGGTTATGTGTCTTAAATGAAAGAGCACTATTAACTCACCTTAATGGCCCTTGGTGGAAAATCCAGAATACAGTTTTTATAACAGCTATTACATTCAGTATTTTTTACCCTGCAAGCAGTTTATGGATTTTGCTTCTGCTGGTAAAATCCCTTTCCAGATTGCCCTGTGTGGTTCAGGGCTCCTCAAGGGAATGTCAGAATATTCTGAGCAGGCGTTTTATTTATTTTATTAGTGTTCCCAATTATTTTATCACTGTTTATCTCCCCAGTTTAGAAAGTCCAATTAAGTTCCTGCATCTAAGCAACTCTCCAGATAACTCAGAATACTGAAGGTCAGCGGCAGCCCTCCGATCCCACAGCCTGGACAATTGCCTCTTTACGCCCACTTGAAGGTGGATGTCAAAGAGCTACTGGCCCCTGGCGCCATTTTCACAAAGCTGACTTAAATCTAAGACCACAAAAAGGGCTTAAGTTCATTTTGCAAACTATGTTAGGACCGAGTCTCAAGCCTGATTCACAAAGCGATTTTTCTGGAGGGTCTTAACTTTGACTGAGTTTCTGTCCACGTGTGACGTATCTTCACTATCTCCCGCTCATGAGAAAGCTCCTCACTGCCTGAGGGAAAATTGTCAGTTTGGCTCCTTCACTAGGATTATCATATCATAAAATGCACTGTAAATATATACAATAATGTCAAAGTAATAAATTGTAAAATAGGATTTAATATTTTCTATTAATAACACATCGTTATAATTATATTTTAAGATTGTAAATAAAGTGAAGCGCATTTGTATGTGGTTGTTTAGTTTTATTGAAGACAGTGTATTCGTGCTGTGCTAGCTTGTGGCATAAAACAGTTTTGGTAGCTTTTCTTTTTAATTGTACAGTCTTGTACTGTGAACATTTTTTTATAGCTAACAATTTGTACTGTTTTGTTTCAAAGAAGATGTTCTAAGATTGACAAATTCATTTATTTAAATAAGTTCGAGTGATTGTAAAGCTAGTAATGTACCATTATTTTTTTTTGATTTGCAACAAAGGTGGATGTGCATTGCTTAGAACATAAGAAAGTTTACAAACGAGAGGAGGCCATTCAGCCCATCTTGCTCGTTTGGTTGTTAGTAGCTTATTGATCACAGAATCTCATCAAGCAGCTTCTTGAAGGATCCCAGGGTGTCAGCTTCAACAACATTACTGGGGAGTTGGTTCCATACCCTCACAATTCTCTGTGTAAAAAAGTGCCTCCTATTTTCTGATCTGAATGCCCCTTTATCTAATCCCCATTTGTGACCCCTGGCCCTTGTTTCTTTTTTCAGGTCAAAAAAGTCCTCTAAGTCGACATTGTCTATACCTTTTAGGATTTTGAATGCTTGAATCAGATCACCATTTAATCTTCTTTGTTCAAGACTTTTAACCTGTCTGCATACGACATGCCTTTTAAACCCGGTTGGTTGAAGGAGAAAGATCTGTATTGAAAAGACTTATGAGTGTTTCAGTTGACTGTCTCCCAAAATGGTATCGACTTCTTAGTTCAGTATCGATAAAAACTTCCAAAGGGCTTTCCCTGTCTACAAAAACACGCGTAGGGCAATTTTCCACAACCGGGTGATCTTCAAATAAATAGATACAGTATCCTCTGTCAAATAAAGACTCAAGCTACCTCCAGGGCAGTCTTAAAGTTAAGATCTTACTAAGACCAAAATTCAATTTAGACTCATTTGTAAATAAGACTTAAGTCCAAATTGACAATTAATGACCATTCTTAGACTTAAGTCAGCTTTGTGAATACAGCCCATGGAGGACAAATGCCAGCACACGAGCCAATGCAATGATCCCTGTGGTATCTCCAATCACTGTGTGACACACCCTATACCATACCATACAATACCATACCATACAATACCAAAGGCCAAATCAACACAGCATTAACACATGGTTCTACGGCAGTAAAGAGCAGCTTTCTAGATGAATTCCACCAGCGCCGGCTCAAACTCCCTTTAACATCATAACATGAAGCGGACGACGCAATCCAGCACAAACGTAAAGCACTTTGCCCTTACGTTTGCATTTTACCATGTTTCCCTGAGTGTCATCTCCCCAGCTAATTCTGAACCTTGCACTCCATGCAGCCATGGCTTTGCCAGGTGAGCCACTCAGGGACCTCCATGCAAGTGTTTCTGAACCCAAAAGCAATCTTTCCTTCACACTGACGAAAGCAGGAGCCGAAACATTTGTCAGGATCTTATTTATCATGGGAATGACTTCATTAACCTGCAGGATTCATTTGACAATGTTGTCCAGCTACTAAAAATCAAATATATTTCTTATCCACTGGGCAGAATTATTATTTTTTTGTATAATAAAATGCCACTTTACTCTGTTTGTAGGTGCAGAAATGGCCAGGTTTAAACAACTAATCTCTGAGGCTGTGTGGTCCAGTGGTTAAAGAAACGGGCTTGTAACCAAGGAGGTCCCTGGTTCAAATCCCACCTCAGTCACTGACTCATTGTGTGACCCTGAGCAAGTCACTTAACCTCCTTGTGCTCCGTCTTTCGGGTGAGACGTAATTGTAAGTGACTCTGCAGCTGATGCATAGTTCACACACCCTAGTCTCTGTAAGTTGCCTTGGATAAAGGCGTCTGCTAAATAAACAAATAATAATAACTTGGAGTGACTGGGATTCGAACCAGCGAACTCTTGATTGCATGACTCCATCTGGTTATGCCTTTACAAGTAGAATTGTTTTCACAAAAGTTTTCTAGTACAATGTGAGTCTGAGGTTATCTCAGAAATGATTATCTCAGGACACAGTGACAAATGATTGGATAAAACACGTAACTGGGACAAGAGAAGCAAGCCGCCTCTGTCTGTGATTTTCACAGGGCTTAACTATATTTGTGTGTGACGTTAATCAGCATCAAGGAGAAAAGGAAAGACTTGCTTATTCTGTGGGTTGAGTATAATCCTGACCCACTGACTACAAGCCAACACCCAGCGCTATGGAGAAAAGCAGGATTAATACAATAAGTGCTTGGAATTTGTGGAGGCTGATAAAATACAGTTGGAGAAGCGGGATTACAGCAATGAGCAATAACTGCTGCATAGGTTTTCATGGAGGGGAAAAAAGCAGCCACCCAACACGACAGTTTCTGCAATGTCCTATTGATTGAACCCTTTAAGAATAAAAATGTAAGATGAACTTCTGGGGATGAAATCTGAAGTAAACCCATTCAGGGTTGTAAGGGCGCTTATAGATCTTTTTATAAAAAAGTAAATGCAGAAACAAAGCAGCAGGTCTTTTTATAGCAAGCAAACAATGCTTCGTGAAATGCCATCGGATTAAGAATATTTCTTGAATTGATTCGAAAATGGGAACCCTATTAAACTATGAAATGTTGGTACACCACTATTGTTTGCTGGTATATGAAGTTTTAACTAACCGTGATAAAATCAGGTAAAAAGAAATAAATGATAAATAAAAACCAACCTATATTACAGACATTCTTAGCACATTTCTCTGATTGTATTGTAAAGACATGTTCTGAAATCCAGGGTTTTACAATGAAAATGTTTAGGAGAACAGCACGGCTAGGCTGTGGTGTATACACCAAGCATGGTCTGACCATAGATTATGACCATCCAGGATTTACCCTGCTATTACTTCATGTTGTAACAAGGCTGTAACATCACTTTAGTATCTGGCTAGGGTAGATTTTCTGGTAGTGCTGTTTTGTCATAAGCTGACCCACCCATCCTAAACTAGGGCAGCAGTGTGGAGTAGTGGTCAGGGCTCTGGACTCTTGACCGGAGGGTCGTGGGTTCAATCCCAGGTGGGGGACACTGCTGTACCCTTGAGCAAGGTACTTTACCTAGATTGCTCCAGTAAAAACCCAACTGTATAAATGGGTCATTGTATGTAAAAATAACGTGATATCTTGTAACAATTGTAAGTCGCCCTGGATAAGGGCGTCTGCTAAGAAATAAAATAATAATTATAATAATAACTAGATGGTAACTTTACAAGTAAAGTTGTGGGGCTTGCTTTAGCTCTTTAAAAGTATTTTTGTGGTAGTGGAAGAAGTTTAAAAAGTTTTACTTTTTAAAGCAAAGCAGTTATACGTCAAAGTTAAATTTAGTAAAATAATTGGTCTCATTACTTTGATAGACTACTATATCAACCTTATTACTTTGGATTATGGGGCAGTTAGATCACACATTTCATCAGACATGTACCGTTTGATTGGTAGAAGATATTTTTGAACTGATTTCAGATTTGAATAGCAGAGAAGTAGAGGAAGATTTCATATGCTCTAACTTTTTGTCTTACTTGTTGGGAAAGTAGTCAAAGTAGCTGATTTGTGTCAAAAGTCACATTGTTTACTAATTGTCTCATGCTTAGAATGTGCTAGAATTTGAAATTTCTCAAAGTTCTATGACAGTTAATTCAACAGTGGGAAGTAGCCGCCTGAAAGAAGTTGATGCAGATTTCATTTGCTCTAAGTATTTGTCTAACTTGTTGGGAAAGTGGTCAAAACAGCAGTTATTTCTAAAAGTTCACAGAAAATGTAGTTGATGCGGTTACTAAAACAGCTGTACCTCTTGATTGGTAAAAGTTATTTCTGTTTTGATTTCAGATTTGAATAGCAGAGAAGTAGAAGAAGATTTTATATGCTCTCTTATATGTTTACAGTCAATAGAATGTTGGAAGTCCGAGCTGCACACGAGAGTTAAGCAGTTGAAAGAGTTAAAAACGCCGTCTTCTCAAACCTCTAATGCTGCATTCCCTTGCCATGCTTCTGAAATGTGTTTTTGTGCTTCCCCTGAAATGCATGACACTGCTGTGTGCCTCTCTACGCTGAGTGTACAGTACTCAAAGTAATTCTTTGAAAATGTTTAAAAATAAACTCCCCTCGACGGCTGTAAATGGCCAGTGTTAGATATAGCTGGGGCACCAGGAGACTTTCCACCTGCCACGTCCTTGCTTGACAGGCCATAAACTACCACTTAAAGGCTTTGTAGCTCTAAATGCCTGATGTGTTCGTTTTCCCAACGCTTCGATGATGCTTGTGACTAGCTGTCCCAACCTGGATTTCACAGAGTCAGGGCACTGAGCCTTTGAAATCTGATTAGAGGATGTTACTGTCTGATAGTCGAGCACATCAGGAAGGTCAGGTACAGACAAGACACCAGCCTTGATCAGGACGTTATTGCAATTAGAGAACGGTTAACAGTGCCTTTATTGCTGCATGTTTAAATCTTTCAATTCTGTATTTGTGTCCAGTAAATGTATTAGAACACCCCATTGCTTCTGTTTTCATTTGATGTGCAAATGAAATCAAACCACTGGAACTGAAAATCTTTTTCTAGTGATGACCTGCACTGTAATATTTAAATTCACTTGAGTGGAAATTCACTTTTTACAGCATGCATTTCGTTATACTTTTGTGATTGCAATACTATCTGGAATATGTGGTTGCAATTAGACAGATTCTACTGTATTTCAGTTCCAGAGTAGTATGATGATATTTTTTTTAATGTTTTTTTTTTTAACCCCTTCAGGTATACAAGGAATTGAGCGGTTGTTCAAACAGTTTCTTCCTAAAATACATTTTGAAAGTGACTCAAGCATCACAAGGAGGAGGGTGACAATTCAGATAACCAGATCCAACCTGCCAGTACATTTTAAACCCTGTTTTGTGCACCATAAGGAAGTTATCATCTTGTGGGACAATTCCTTGTACCTTTTAAGGGTTAAGTGTGTGATAATGATTTTAATGTGGTCTGTGTGTACATGCCTTAATAAAAAAAAAAAACAGATTAAAGAAAAATAAAACCTGTAACACCAAAAGAGGTCCCAAGTAGAAAAAAAAGTTTGAGAACTGAATGAAATAAGTTAAGTCCCTGAGTAGATAACGGGGCGGAGCTGTATTGACTTCCAGTGGCAGGCAATTGGAGGAACAGCACACACACACACACTCACAGCAGACAGCAATGTCTCATGGACAGACTGCCGCTGGGAATGCAGGACATGTTTCTGACAAGACTTGTCACTGTCAGGACTTGGGATGTTCTGTATCCTGGGGGGTTGTGCAGGAGAGCTTTGCAATCTTTACAACATCTTACAATAAAAGTTTACCATTGTACATCGACACTTTTTTTCATGCTTATACTATTCACAGTGTGGTACCATGCTTTACTTAAGGGATATTGGCATGGCTGTGGTGTGTTACGAGGCAATAATGGGACTCTCGAGTCTTTATTTCCAATAGTTCCCCTATTAGCAAGGAACACGCTGCAAAAAATGCCCTTATCACTATTACACGTCAGCTTTTGATTTGTTGTTATTTGTTTAATAATCAATGGAGTCCACTGAAAGAGTTCACTTTTTAAGAGCAGGGGTTGAGCATCTGTGACAACAGGTGTCATTAATTAGTGTCATCTCACCATGCTTTATTTAGCATTCCTTTATGGAGTAATTAAGAGTGGATGACCTTTATAGCACGCAATGGGAGAACAGTGTCTGGTTGATGAATGTCTTATATTAGCCACGTTTGTGTTTTTTCTGTGCTTTCAATATATTTTACAACACCTTGCTATACTGTGTATAAGTGACTGTGATGGGGTGTTTGATATTGCGATGGCACAGGCCTGCAGTGGCATTGCCAAGCCTTTTCTGTGACGTGTGTGGCAGCTAAACAAATAACTAAACTGCTCTTGCAATTATATTATGTATAGGTGCTGAAGCATTTTATTATTAGTGGGGCTTGCGAAGCAAGAGTCCCCACTTTAAATCTTCTTCTTCTTCTTCTTTGGCACGCTACTCCTCTTACACCGTTTAAGCTAGAAACGCCGTTCAAACTTTAAAACGTGTAGACCGTTCTGGAATAGTGTGCTTGTATACAACTTTTTGATATCTTTTATACTTTTTAAACTATTAAGCTTTTTTCCATCTTCATTCACTTTAATGGGACTTTTTTCAACATTCTAAAGCTCCCCATTGTTTAAAAACTCCCAGACTTCCAACTTTCTATTTACTGCAAACGATGTAACTTTTGACACAAATCAGCTACTTTGACCACTTTCCCAACAAGTAAGACAAAAAGTTAGAGGATATGGAATCTTCCTCTACTTCTCTGCTATTCAAATCTGAAATCAAAACAGAAATAACTTTTACCAATCAAGAGGTACAGCTGTTTTATTAACCTCATCAGCTTCTTTCAGGAGGCTGCTTCCCACTGTTGAATTAACTGTCATAGAACTTTGAGAAATTTCAAATTACAGCACATTCTAAGCATGAGACAATTAGTAAACAATGTGACCTTTGACACAAATCAGCTACTTTGACCACTTTCCCAATAAAGCAAGCCCCACAACTTTACTTGTAAAGTTACCATCTAGTTATTATTATTATTATTAATTTCTTAGCAGACGCCCTTATCCAGGGCGACTTACAGTCGTAAACAAAAATACATTTCAAGAATCACAGTACAAGTAATAATACAATTAAGAGCAAGATCAAATACAATGACTTCAGTTCTAGCAAGTACAAGTATGACAAAATATGATTCAATAACGGAGCAGATAACAGTGTCAGTGATAGTTACATCAGGATATAATTAAATACAAAATACTACAGATTCAATAACACTTGTGACAGATGACAGTACTCTAAAGTACAGGATTAAATGTAGTAAAATAGGGAGCAGATAAGAGCAAGTAAAGCGCATTTAAGGAGCGCATTTACACCTGTGCTTATTTTTGGAGAGGAATTTAGCTCCGCCCCCCCTCCCCCATGTTTCACTTCCCTTTCACAATGTTTTACTGTTTCGCTTTCACAGCCGTCAGCTTTTTTTTCGGTGATCATTAAAAAAGAACACATCACTTCCAAGATTCTGAAAGCTAACACTGCATACAAATCAATTGGAATGTGTTTTCAGGTGTGGTGTTGTGTTGATCGTTGAAATATGGCTCCACTGCTTCACTAGGCAGCCAGGAATCCTTTAATTTTCAGAAGACAGTTTAAAAAAAAACAAAAAAAAGAAAAATATCGATTATGGTATAAGCTGCAACTGAGCCTGGTACAACACGCACATGACAAGAAATGACAGATTAGGAAAAGAGGCATTGGAGAAAGTCTCTCTCTAAGTGCATTATAATTCGGTTGCCGTTTCCAGTAATAGCCATTGCCTGTGTTGTTATCATTAGTCACAATCGAATAACCACGAGTGAAATTGTCTTCTTTATTTCTACCAAGTGCTGCGTTGTTAGTGCTAAAGAACCCAAATCATGTGTTGCCATGATTCAGTTCATTAAAAGAAACAGGGCTAGCTAAGGATTCAGACCAATTTATTAAACAACAGCACTTTCCTGGAGAGGGTTGTTCTACAGCTCTGGCCAAAAATTTAGCATCACCTAGAATTTTAGGCTTGAGACATAATTAATTAAGTAATTAAGATAGATAGATAGATAGATAGATAGATAGATAGATAGATAGATAGATAGATAGATAGATAGATAATTTTGATATTTTATTTAACACCACGAAATCAAAGAAACTACAAAATGATATCGCAAAAGTCTACCGGAAGCCATAATAGTAGTACAGTATTTCATGTTAGATTTCGAAATGTCACATTTTTCAAATTTTTGCCAGTTTTTCATTATATATGGAAAACTACAAAGCGGCATGTAATTCAATATGTTAACGTAACATTATTCAGCAGGTTTCGTTCGACTTTATGAAGCAAAATGAGTTCATTCTATAGGGGGATGCGAGACATTTGGCCATAGTGCTTTCCAGAGTGCTGAATAACACAACACTGTCCACACTGTGCTATATAACACAACACTGTCCACACTGTGCTATACAAAACAACACTGTCCACACTGTGCTATATAAAACAACACTGTCCACACTGTGCTATATAAAACAACACTGTCCACACTGTGCTATATAACACAACACTGTCCACACTGTGCTATATAACACAACACTGTCCACACTGTGCTATATAACACAACACTGTCCACACTGTGCTATACAAAACAACACTGTCCACACTGTGCTATATAACACAACACTGTCCACACTGTGCTATATAACACAACACTGTCCACACTGTGCTATACAAAACAACACTGTCCACACTGTGCTATACAAAACAACACTGTCCACACTGTGCTATATAACACAACACTGTCCACACTGTGCTACACAAAACAACACTGTCCACACTGTGCTATACAAAACAACACTGTCCACACTGTGCTATATAACACAACACTGTCCACACTGTGCTATACAAAACAACACTGTCCACACTGTGCTATATAACACAACACTGTCCACACTGTGCTATATAACACAACACTGTCCACACTGTGCTATATAACACAACACTGTCCACACTGTGCTATACAAAACAACACTGTCCACACTGTGCTATACAAAACAACACTGTCCACACTGTGCTATATAACACAACACTGTCCACACTGTGCTATACAAAACAACACTGTCCACACTGTGCTATATAACACAACACTGTCCACACTGTGCTATATAACACAACACTGTCCACACTGTGCTATATAACACAACACTGTCCACACTGTGCTATACAAAACAACACTGTCCACACTGTGCTATATAAAACAACACTGTCCACACTGTGCTATATAAAACAACACTGTCCACACTGTGCTATATAACACAACACTGTCCACACTGCGCTATACAAAACAACACTGTCCACACTGTGCTATACAAAACAACACTGTCCACACTGTGCTATATAACACAACACTGTCCACACTGTGCTATACAAAACAACACTGTCCACACTGTGCTATACAAAACAACACTGTCCACACTGTGCTATATAACACAACACTGTCCACACTGTGCTATACAAAACAACACTGTCCACACTGTGCTATATAACACAACACTGTCCACACTGTGCTATATAACACAACACTGTCCACACTGTGCTATATAACACAACACTGTCCACACTGTGCTATACAAAACAACACTGTCCACACTGTGCTATATAACACAACACTGTCCACACTGTGCTATATAAAACAACACTGTCCACACTGTGCTATATAACACAACACTGTCCACACTGTGCTATACAAAACAACACTGTCCACACTGTGCTATACAAAACAACACTGTCCACACTGTGCTATATAACACAACACTGTCCACACTGTGCTATACAAAACAACACTGTCCACACTGTGCTATATAACACAACACTGTCCACACTGTGCTATACAAAACAACACTGTCCACACTGTGCTATATAACACAACACTGTCCACACTGTGCTATATAACACAACAATGTCCACACTGTGCTATATAACACAACACTGTCCACACTGTGCTATACAAAACAACACTGTCCACACTGTGCTATATAACACAACACTGTCCACACTGTGCTATATAAAACAACACTGTCCACACTGTGCTATATAACACAACACTGTCCACACTGTGCTATACAAAACAACACTGTCCACACTGTGCTATATAACACAACACTGTCCACACTGTGCTATACAAAACAACACTGTCCACACTGTGCTATACAAAACAACACTGTCCACACTGTGCTATACAAAACAACACTGTCCACACTGTGCTATACAAAACAACACTGTCCACACTGTGCTATACAAAACAACACTGTCCACACTGTGCTATATAACACAACACTGTCCACACTGCTGCTGGTGGCTGCCAAGTGTTTTGAACCTTTGTGACAGGGTGACTGGGCGGTGACGTCAGGCAGAAGCAGGAAGGAAACTGACACCAGGGAAGTACTGCAGTTTAAAGGCGCTATGCCGCTTTTATTTTAAATAACAAAAATAAATCAAAAGTTTAAACAAAAACAAACTGTGCTCACAGAGCAAAATAAATAGTTAAACAGAACAAATCTCGAACACAGAAATAAATAATAATACAACACAGGTCAGGCTGGGCAGATTGCCTTCACTGTTCCTATGTTATTTAAGTTTTGTTTCTCTTTTCAATCGCCGTCTCTCTGCTCGCTCTCTTCTCTCTATCACCCACCCCGAGTGCCGAGAGCTGCAGGCTTTTTATATCATGGCTGAGGGGTTTAACTAATTGGTAATCATCCTATTACCCCTCGGCCACAATCTGCACGGGTTTATTAATTGTGTTGTGGATGCGGCTACCCATCCACGCTAAACAAAGCAATCGGCTACGCCATCCTAATACAAAACAATAACATACGGCGCTTCGCCGATATAAAAATAAACAAACCAATAACAAATACAAAAACACACTGCACAGGGGTGGAGGGGAGACCCGATCTAAAAATAAATAAACAAAATGTACAGGGCACCTCGCCCTGTTACAACCTTAAACACATTTTCTTACCCACCCTCTTACAAAGAGAGACAATTCAGCTTTCAACCTGCGACAAATACACATACTGTACAGACCACTGCCCTAACTGAACCAGAGCAACATCCCAAACAAACACGCTGGGAGCAGACACAAACTACAATAAATAGGTGCTGCTAAGACTCTACTATGCCCTGGTGAGACCCCACCTAGAACACTGTGTGCAGTTCTGGTCACCTCTCTACAAACAATACATCACTGCACTCGAGAAGGTACAGAGAAGGGCAGGTAGGCTGATCCCAGGACTGAGTGACCTGAGTTAGGAGGACAGGCTAAAATAATGAAATCTCTTCAGCTGAGAAAAAGATGGGAAAGTGGACTTGATTGAAGTCTTCAAAATCCTGAATGGTTGAGATAAAATTAACCCAAGACAGGACTTCAAGTTTAGCACAGAGAGAAGAACAGGAGGGCATCAATGGAACAGAAGGGAGGAAACACTTTTTTACACAGAGAGTTATAAATAGCCGACCAGGTGAAGTAGTCGGATCTCAAACACTGAGAACCTTTAAAAAAAATACTTTTAGAGCTTTTAAAGGAGTCCCCCCCAGAAAGGGACAATGCGGTGCTAACAAGGGACGAGCCTTGATGGGCCGAATGGCCTTTTCTTGTGCCCAAACTTTTCTATTGTTCTTATGTAAGAACACAACAAAGTGACAAAGCAATCGAGTCATTGCAGCAACAAAAAGTTAAACCAAGAGATTTTGGGAAGGTGAGCGTTTCTGCCAATCCATCCATCAGTCCTGTCATGACTGACTGTTTGAACTTACATTTGAGCATAAAATGTTACAACAGACTTTAAATATAAATTCATCGTGTGGACTTCATTTGAAGACAGTGTGGCTGCATCGGACCCCAGCCCAGCTTGCTGTAATAGGGCCTGTATATTATATCATTAAAATGATTTATTACTTATTTCATTGTAACAACTGAAGTAAGAGACGTGACTGATTTACCCTTTTGTTATGACAATGCAGCCATTATAGATTCCCATATCTTATAAAGTGATTCATTCCTCCTTTTTGCAGGATCTCTAAATTTAGAATACAGCACGTGACACATTTCCCCTCCACTGGAGATGGATTTGGCTTCAGCTCAGAAGCATTGAAGTACCTTTCTGCACTGCTTCAGAACATACACTACCTGGCCACTTTTTTGGGACCTGTCGGGCCAATTTGCATTTGGCATTGCCCTGAATAAGATATGCAAATTAGGTTGATCATTATTATTGATTTCTTAGCAGACGCCCTTATCCAGGGCGACTTACAACTGTTACAAGATATCACATTATTTTTACATACATATTTTTTTACACACTATTATCCATTTATACAGTTGGGTTTTTACTGGCGCAATCTAGGTAAAGTACCTTGCTCAAGGGTACAGCAGCAGTGTCCCACACCTGGGATTGAACCCACGACCCTCCGGTCAAGAGTCCAGAGCCCAAACCACTACTCCACACTGCTGTATGTAATATAAAGCAGCACAATTGCAATCAGTCTACCTGGCAAAGATCTAAAAACATTCTAAAAAGGCATGATAATGTCCAGCAGGTGCTACAGAAGAAAGGACAGTCATGTTGGTAGGATCCAAGACATCGCTCATCAGAGTGTATCAGCAATGACAAAATGCAGGGAATCTGAAACACAGCTGTGGTTGAGTTAGTGACAGACACAGGGAAAAGACAGTTAGAGAGGCTTGTCGAGTTTGAAATACTAATGGCTGAATGCATTAAGATCCCTCAAGACGTCTTCCAACATCTTGTGGCATCTATTCCGCGTCAAGGCTGTGATCACGGCACACGATAACCCAACCTAATATTAGGTACATGTCCTAATAAAATGGCCAGTTAGTGGAAGAAAATAATACTTTTCAGTACCCGGCAATTCTGTAATTATTTCACAGTCTGAGTATCGCATGAAAAAATGTCTAAAAATAAAGTAACCAGAATCTCTGTTGCATCACAAACATTACAATGTGTTTTTGAAACTTTAGCATTGTCTCGCTAAACCCCAAAATATCACGACCCAAGCTGCTTTATATAGACACATTTACACCCCCCTCTACGTATTTGTATAATAAAGCTTAACAAGCGTTTATCAGTGTCTCCAGAACCCTATAAGCAAGAGCAGTTCTGTGTTTTATTTATGATATTACAAGGAAAAATAATTTCGCAGCTTTACAGAATGACATGTGGATCAGAATTGGATGGGTCTGAGGAAATGCATGGATTTCTCTGTTATCACCAACTTCTTTCGTCCTTTCTTTCAAATTCAATGCTGCCCACTGTGTGCAAGCTGACCTTTCTCCTTTCTCATTAGCAAGGGGAAAGCACCCACAATAAAATGAAAAAAAACAGAAATAAACATGCTTGTGAGTAGGCTGACGTTGCTATGCATTTTAGAATGGTAAAGGTAGCGCTCAGGACAACTGGGAGTAAATAGGGTTGAGAATCCAGCCCTATATGCCCAACACTTCCATTTGTATTCAAGAAATAATAATGCCCCTGTGTGGCACTGCCAGGACTCCCTGGTTCGGGCTGCTGCTGTGAATTGCAGCAGGGGCTGCTTCGCCAGCTGTATCACATTGCTAAAGACTCCCAAAGGCACAAAGAATGCTTACCATGGCAGTACTGCTTTCCAGTCTCAAGACACAGGATGGGGAACTGGTGCAGACAACTGATGTCAGATTGGATCAGGCCCTTGTCCAAGACAAACGGCAGGAGACGTAATTGCGACATCAAACACTGGGTGTACTGCCTCAAACAGACAAGGACCCAGGAGACCATACTGTACAATGTGTACCCCACAAACAACAGAGAGGCATTATCATACAGAGATGGAGAAAAATGTACAATATGTGATGGTGGCAATCACAGAACAGTACTGGCAATTTAAAACGAGTGTAAGGGAAGTGAGAGATTGTGCCCACATTTCATCTGTACCTCGGACACGCCTGTAGTATCAGTCAGGAGATGTCACTGTCCTGGAAGGGAGGGAGGCGGTACGTACATAAATCAGATCAAGCATCTCACTTTCAGATGCACGGCCAGCAGCATTACTCCAAGCACTGTTGGACCAACCCCCTCCAAAAATGTTTGTTTTGAGTGAGAAAACCCAGCCACTGTCCATCTCGTCCCAACTAAAGCATGTGAAAACATTGCTATTCAAGTGTTATATTAAAATAAAAAAATAAAACAAGGTGTTGGTTACCTGTACCAACTGGGGGTTCAATCTTTCTGTAAAAAATTTCCAACCCCTCCCCCCAAATCCTAGCTAGCTACTAGTGTAGTGACTATGACAACGCACGTTCAAGGTATCAGGTCACCATGCATAATATGTTTTGTCATATTTCTAGAATACCACTGGTATATGCTGAGACTAGCAAAAGTATTCTGCAATATGTGAACAAAAACAAACAAAAAAAACAGTTTTCAGGTCAGTCAGAGGTTTCATACACTGTTCAAAGTGATTTCCATTTGCTTCAGTGACAGCATGCGTCCTGGGCAGGATGTTCTGAACAGCTGATCTGAGCAGCATCACTTTCTGCAAGGGCCTGATGGAATTTTGGATTCCTGTAAGCTCTAAAAGATACAAAAGCATTGCTCTTATTGTCATCAATCAAAGAGCAGCATGAGGTCTGGGTTGGTTCACCACTAAATATTCATACAGATGCCAGTTAATGCAACTGCAACAATTTAAGGCACATGTTTGTTTCCAGGCATTTGGGAGCCTGAAAAAACAAAACAAAACTTGCCCTGGTAATCAAGTATTTATTCATGGTCATGGCATAAGATTAATGGGATACGTTTTATAGAGATTAATGTAGCCATGGTGTTAAAACGAATGCATTGCACAGTGCTTAAAATGTGTACAAACGCAGACAGTCCCACAAATTATAGTTATGAAGATATAGTGTATGGGTGTAATGCACAAAAAAGTATGCAGAAGCACATTGCTGTGTGTGGCTTTTACTGCGAGTTGCATGCTTCTGATAGTATACGTTATTCTAAATGCATAACAGTGTTCTTGCCCTGTCTGGAATTCACTTGCCTGGTTTTCTATCGATCTTGGTTATCCAGAAGCCTTGCACAATAACGGCACACTGAGAAAAGGGACTGGATTTCAGCTGATCACTTGTAACTTCTCCTGCAGTTGTTTACATGTTCATTATAATTATTTTACCAGTATGTGGTCAGCAGTGTGGAGTAGTGGTTAGGGGCTCTGGACTCTTGACCGGAGGGTCGTGGGTTCAATCCCAGGTGGGGGGACACTGCTGCTGTACCCTTGAGCAAGATACTTTACCTAGATTGCTCCAGTAAAAACCCAACTGTATAAATGGGTAATTGTATGTAAAAATAATGTGATATCTTGTAACAATTGTAAGTTGCCCTGGATAAGAGCGTCTGCTAAGAAATAAATAATAATAATCTAGATCATTAATGATCGTGTTTTGAGTATTTTTGAAAACTTAATAAGATCCAATTTAAGCACAGTTCCTTAAAGGGTACATAAGGACCTTTTTATTTGATTGTGTTACATGTTCCCATGTGTTGCTACAACTGTTTACGTAAGGTGTGTGTATTGTTTTAATTATTATTATTTTTTTACATTTTGACCACTTTTTTAAACTTTTAAATTGCATTCCTTGTCTCAAGGTGGCTTCCCATGTACCTGCATGGACCTCTCAGAACTACATTTCCCATCATCCTCCTGCTCACATATGTAACTGATATGGATTTACCAGTGAGCAGGAGGATGCTGGGAAATGTAGTTCTGAGAGGTCCATGCGGGTACATGTGAAGCCACCTTGAGGCAGGGAATGCAAGTGATCAAAATGTAAAAAAAAAAAAATTAAAACAATACACACACTTTACTTAAACAGTTGTAGCAACACATGGGAACACAATAAAATAAAAAAGTCCTTATATACCCTTTAAGAAGGCTGCACAATAAGCAAAAACAGTGTGTCTTTACAGACCAACACATATAGACATACAGTAGTGTGAAAATGTATTTGAACACCTCAAGATATCCTTTATAGACCTACCTGCATGAAAGTGAGAATTTCAATTTTCGGTCAGTAATCAGTGATACAGAAACAATAGACACTCGTGTGAAAATGTTAGACCACTTTGTGTTTCAATTAGGCATCTTAAACAACTTCTAAAAAGTCTCCTGCATTTTTACCATGTGTGGATAAGTGTTACTTTTCTCTTACTAGTTTAAATGAATTGCCTATTCAAGTCATCAATTAAATCGCCAATTTGCTCAGAATTTCAATTCCAGTGCTTTGATTTCATATGCACAACAAATCAAAACTACAGAAGCAATGGGGTGTTGGAATAAATGACTGTATTTAGCAAAGATGTTTTATCTGGGTCTGCTGCTCCCACATTACACACATCTGTGAAAATTGGAAAAAAAAAAGGATTTTAAACTGCAGCAGTACAGACTGACGACACTCTAGAAGAGCCAGACTATGAATAAATATCCCCTCAGCTGCTGCTCAAGATCATGTGTTATTAAACTTTTCACATTAAAACCCCTTTTCTGAACTAATCTGCTCGTGTTCATTATTTGCGAGGGTAATGGAGCCAATTATCTGGAAAACTTTTGGCAAATTCCTCATTTTATTATCCTGACCTAAACTCGGCGCAACATTACTGCTGCTTCCTATTTCAGCCCTTATCTGAACAGAATATCGTGCTAATATTATGAGGCAGGTCTAGTCTGTGGGTATTAAATAATAATAAATAACGTGCATTCATTTTGATACAGCTTCATAATATCTCAGCCTCAGTGGTCTGGAGGAAGCACTCAAAAAAAGTTTTAACAAAAACACATGTTGGGACATGCTAATAATGGTGTAGCTCGACCTAGAGTACTATGCTTCTGCATGCATTCCCCCCCAGCCCTTGACTGCAATATCGATTCATAAGCAGTAGGTTTTCTGGTTTCAATTCAGCCAGTGGGACCCAATTGAAAGCCTGGGAGCTCAGAGTAGTCTACTGTAGTGTGCAAATATATTAGAATACCTCAAGATTTGTCATTTATATCCTTTATATGCCTACCTGCAGTTAAACCTCAGGGTGTGAGAATTTCATGTGTGACCACTTTGTGCTTTAATTAGGCATCTTAAACAACTTCTAAAAAAGTCTCCTGCGTTTTGCCATGTGTGGCTGTGTGTTCCTTTTCTCTTACTATTTGAAATTAATTAGTGGCCTATTAAAGTCATGAATTAAATTATACAATCAGTAATTTGCCTATTTTGTCAATTGTCCAAGATTTTCAGTTACAGTGGGTTGCTTGCATATGCACAACAAATCAAAACTAAAGAAGCAATGGGGTGCTATAATACAGAAGCAATGGGGTGCTATAATACAGAAGCAATGGGGTGCTCTAATACAGAAGCAATGGGGTGCTCTAATACAGAAGCAATGGGGTGCTCTAATACAGAAGCAATGGGGTGCTCTAATACAGAAGCAATGGGGTGCTCTAATTCAGAAGCAATGGGGTGCTCTAATACAGAAGCAATGGGGTGCTCTAATACAGAAGCAATGGGGTGCTCTAATACAGAAGCAATGGGGTGCTCTAATACATGTTCACACTGCTGTAAATTCTCAGTCATTTCTTGCACCCATGGGGGTGATACCATGATATTAACAATTTCTTCAAGTGTGTAGCATTGTGCTTCAAAAATAGTTTATATGACCACAATTTGCCAATATGGGATTTAAACCTGCAGCTTTATTACTGCTCTAGTGTCATCATTAAAATGTCAGGTCTCTCTTGCAAAACGTTACTAAGGCAACGTCTTTCAAAGTGCCTATAAACTCAGACCAGTAGATACAAATTGGGACATTTTTTTTAACAAACTTGAATTAGATTGCAGTTGCATAGTAACCCAGATACACTGAACACTTTTAATTTAATTAAAGTTGTGTTTCATGAAAGATAATAATCTTTAAAATAACGCTATTGACTGAAGTAAACGACTCAACTGTTATATATGAGTGTTTTGGGGAAACAATTGCTCTCTATGGATCTGTGGATTTATTTACGTGAAACGGGAGACCTTACAATTAAAAGCTTGGGTGCTCTGCATTATCAAATGTAATTCTTGCAAATTAATAACTTTTTACACGTTTGATGAGAAATTCCATTAGATTGTACAGTGTGTTTAAAATGGCATGTTCCAGTGCAAGAATGGAACTACACTGGTCACATTTATGCATTTTTTTTTAAATTCTGATGGCACGAGACTGGATTTAGTGCCTGTTCTATTAAAGGAAAAACAGGAATTTAATTGTGATGAAAACTGGTTAGTTTCATTATTTGGCAGACTATCGCTTTATCACACTTACATTGTATCTTGTGAATCTGCTTTTGATGACACTTGGTGAGCGCAGTTATTGAAGCTGTCTGTACATTGTTCATAGACATGTCACCCTAGTTAAGGAATCGTGTTTTCAGGACACTTTGCATTGCCATTTCATATTATGCTACATTGTACGTACTGCTGGCCTAGGTCATGGTCATTTTTCATCATGCTGTTGCAGTAGCTCTCATGTTTGAATGTACAGCCATGGCATGCATGTATGTTACTGACATACACGTTGTTAAGGTCCCACTGTGGAAGAGCAGAGTTTCAGTTCTCCATGTTGATTTACAGGGTAACATGCACTGGAGTGGTGAGATGGGAGGAGGATCTCCCTCACAGCTCTGTAACGAGCGAGTGTAACAGGGAGGAGAAGGAGGAGGAGGATCTCCCTCACAGCTCTGTAACGAGTGAGTGTAACAGGGAGGAGGAGGAGGAGGAGGATCTCCCTCACAGCTCTGTAACGAGTGAGTGTAACAGGGAGGAGGAGGAGGAGGATCTCCCTCACAGCTCTGTAACGAGTGAGTGTAACAGGGAGGAGGAGGAGGAGGATCTCCCTCACAGCTCTGTAACGAGTGAGTGTAACAGGGAGGAGGAGGAGGAGGATCTCCCTCACAGCTCTGTAACGAGTGAGTGTAACAGGGAGGAGGAGGAGGAGGATCTCCCTCACAGCTCTGTAACGAGTGAGTGTAACAGGGAGGAGGAGGAGGAGGAGGAGGATCTCCCTCACAGCTCTGTAACGAGTGAGTGTAACAGGGAGGAGGAGGAGGAGGATCTCCCTCACAGCTCTGTAACGAGTGAGTGTAACAGGGAGGAGGAGGAGGAGGAGGAGGAGGATCTCCCTCACAGCTCTGTAACGAGCGAGTGTAACAGGGAGGAGGAGGAGGAGGATCTCCCTCACAGCTCTGTAACGAGTGAGTGTAACAGGGAGGAGGAGGAGGGGGATCTCCCTCACAGCTCTGTAACGAGCGAGTGTAACAGGGAGGAGGAGGAGGAGGATCTCCCTCACAGCTCTGTAACGAGTGAGTGTAACAGGGAGGAGGAGGAGGAGGATCTCCCTCACAGCTCTGTAACGAGCGAGTGTAACAGGGAGGAGGAGGAGGAGGAGGATCTCCTCACAGCTCTGTAACGAGCGAGTGTAACAGGGAGGAGGAGGAGGAGGATCTCCTCACAGCTCTGTAACGAGCGAGTGTAACAGGGAGGAGGAGGAGGAGGATCTCCCTCACAGCTCTGTAACGAGTGAGTGTAACAGGGAGGAGGAGGAGGGGGATCTCCCTCACAGCTCTGTAACGAGTGAGTGTAACAGGGAGGAGGAGGAGGAGGAGGAGGATCTCCCTCACAGCTCTGTAACGAGTGAGTGTAACAGGGAGGAGGAGGAGGGGGATCTCCTCACAGCTCTGTAACGAGTGAGTGTAACAGGGAGGAGGAGGAGGGGGATCTCCCTCACAGCTCTGTAACGAGTGAGTGTAACAGGGAGGAGGAGGAGGAGGATCTCCTCACAGCTCTGTAACGAGTGAGTGTAACAGGGAGGAGGAGGAGGAGGAGGAGGATCTCCTCACAGCTCTGTAACGAGCGAGTGTAACAGGGAGGAGGAGGAGGAGGATCTCCCTCACAGCTCTGTAACGAGTGAGTGTAACAGGGAGGAGGAGGAGGAGGAGGATCTCCTCACAGCTCTGTAACGAGTGAGTGTAACAGGGAGGAGGAGGAGGAGGAGGATCTCCCTCACAGCTCTGTAACGAGTGAGTGTAACAGGGAGGAGGAGGAGGAGGATCTCCCTCACAGCTCTGTAACGAGTGAGTGTAACAGGGAGGAGGAGGAGGAGGATCTCCCTCACAGCTCTGTAACGAGTGAGTGTAACAGGGAGGAGGAGGAGGAGGAGGAGGATCTCCCTCACAGCTCTGTAACGAGTGAGTGTAACAGGGAGGAGGAGGAGGAGGATCTCCCTCACAGCTCTGTAACGAGTGAGTGTAACAGGGAGGAGGAGGAGGAGGATCTCCCTCACAGCTCTGTAACGAGTGAGTGTAACAGGGAGGAGGAGGAGGAGGATCTCCCTCACAGCTCTGTAACGAGTGAGTGTAACAGGGAGGAGGAGGAGGAGGAGGATCTCCCTCACAGCTCTGTAACGAGTGAGTGTAACAGGGAGGAGGAGGAGGAGGAGGAGGATCTCCCTCACAGCTCTGTAACGAGTGAGTGTAACAGGGAGGAGGAGGAGGAGGATCTCCCTCACAGCTCTGTAACGAGTGAGTGTAACAGGGAGGAGGAGGAGGGGGATCTCCCTCACAGCTCTGTAACAAGTGAGTGTAACAGGGAGGAGGAGGAGGAGGAGGAGGATCTCCCTCACAGCTCTGTAACGAGTGAGTGTAACAGGGAGGAGGAGGAGGAGGATCTCCCTCACAGCTCTGTAACGAGTGAGTGTAACAGGGAGGAGGAGGAGGAGGATCTCCCTCACAGCTCTGTAACGAGTGAGTGTAACAGGGAGGAGGAGGAGGGGGATCTCCCTCACAGCTCTGTAACGAGCGAGTGTAACAGGGAGGAGGAGGAGGAGGGGGATCTCCCTCACAGCTCTGTAACGAGTGAGTGTAACAGGAGGAGGAGTAGGAGGATCTCCCTCACAGCTCTGTAACGAGTGAGTGTAACAGGGAGGAGGAGGAGGGGGATCTCCATCACAGCTCTGTAACGAGCTAGTGTAACAGGGAGGAGGAGGAGGATCTCCCTCACAGCTCTGTAACGAGAGAGAGCATCCTAACCACTGTGCAAAAGAACTGGGCTCGTCTGCATTTGTGGTTTTAGAGCTTTTAACGTCATCTCATCTCTCCGACACAGGGCAGGCTCTGTAACTGCAGCGTATCACACAGCACTGCACGCCTCAGCAACCTGACTTGAACATCTCTTGCCTACATTTCAGTCCTGGGTCTCTCTCCTGCACACGCCCATTTGACTCAAGCTAAATTCAAAGCCAGGTCTCCAGAGGTGAAAGGAACAAAGGGCTGCTGAATTAACCTGCTGTGCCACCTAGCCCCCTCTTTATTGCAAGCAATCCCTAAACTGTACATCACTGTTGTATGAACACATTGCCTTTGCTGAAAAATCAATAGCAATACGGCTATGACAAGAGGATCCATTGATTTTTGCTATGTTCTCGTTATCCTGTACACAAAGTCCCCCCCTTGCTACACACTTTCGGTGTCTTGCTTGTTGATTTTTCTTTAAGCTTTGAAATTAAGTTTTTAGGTTAAAACAAAGATTTAAAAAACAAACAAACTATAGAACAGAACAGTAAATCAGTTTGTTACAAAATTCAATCCACTCTCAGGAACGAAGGAAAGACCAAAGGAATCCTGGGGCTAATCTGTAGAGAGAATGTTTTTATGGTTTGTTTTACACACCTGTATAAGCACTAATCAGAATACCTTTCCAAAGGTAACATGAGGTAGTTCAGCATTAGAGTGAATCAGGATCTGTGTAATCCACAGCACGTATGCATTGTAAACTCCATGATTTATCGCGATCAGGCACAGTACATACATAGTAGAATCATGGCAAACCGTAAATTTACTTTGGCAAATTAATTTGCTGTGGTAGCTCTTTAGGACGACTTACAATTGTTACAAGATATCACATTATTGTTGCATACAATTACCCATTTATACAGTTGGGTTTTTACTGGAGCAATCTAGGTAAAGTACCTTGCTCAAGGGTACAGCAGCAGTATCCCCCACCTGGGATTGATCCCACGACCCTCCGGTCAAGAGTCCAGCGCTCTAACTCATAAAACCATAATGTAGTTAGCACTTGCAGTAGAAAGTGACATACATCGTCTGGTTTCGTGGTTTAAACTGTGTTCCAGCAAATTGCATAGATTTGTAATTTCCAATCTAGGCAGCCTATACTTCCCTATCAATTTGGCATAGGGGGTTCGATCGATCCCTGAACACCCTCTCCCTTCTAATCTCCCTACCGTAACGACGACGAGCAAGTAAAATCAACGCCATTTGCAAATCTTTTTTTTTTCTTTAGTAAAATCTCTGGTTTTGCAATGAAAAAAGGCACGTGCGGTTGCTTCCAAACACGCGCAGATTTCAGTAGAAAACCTGCGAGATCGCAGCCCCTGAAAGAAACGGGAAATTCCACTTGCGACCTCACTGCGCGAGCGATTCCTCGCAGATCGCTTTCACGAAACGAGACCCAGCGCGCTGGCATTCAAGCAGGCTATAAATTCGGTTAAAAACTGTGTCACATCACATCGAAGAAATTGTATCAGTGTAACATAATAAAATTGGAAATACCGACCCCATATTATTATTATTATTATTATTATTATTATTATTATTATTATTATTATTAATTTATTTCTTAGCAGACACCCTTACCCAGGGCGACTTACAGTCATAAACAAAAAAAACATTTCAAGAATCACAGAACAAGTATTAATACAATTAAGAGCAAGAAAAAAGACAATGACTTGGAGGCTGTGTGGTCCAATGGTTAAAGAAAAGGGCTTGTAACCAGGAGGTCCTCGGTTCAAATCCCATCTCAGCCACTGACTCATTGTGTGACCCTGAGCAAGTCACTTAACCTCCTTGTGCTCCGTCTTTCAGGTGAGACGTAATTGTAAGTGACTCTGCAGCTGATGCAGAGTTCACACACCCTAGTCTCTGTAAGTCACGTCACGTTGTTTTGCTTTAACATAACAACACTTATCAAGCCGTTTGGCATGCATTCTGGGAGCTGTAGTTCAAACGGGGGCGTGTGTCTATGTGATTGCATTGTTTACAGGCTCCCCCAGAACTACAGATCCCACAGTGGCCTGACGTCACTTACACACGGTTTTGCTGACCCAATCAGTAAACGACTCTGTAACAAGCACACTCCTTCAGGAGTCGGGATTCCTTCCTGAGAGGATTTCAGAAAGTCCGGGATGCTAGCCTATCTTTTTATTATTAATAAATCAGAATAAAATAAATAAAATAAATAAATAAAAATAAAAAAAGTTAAGTATAGGGAAAAAAGGGAACCTTTACAAAAAAATGGGTATAAAGATCTTGTTAAGCGCACAAGCTGGCATCATGAAACTCTCCAGGCTTTCACAACATTGCAAGTCAATGGAACATGCAAAAAAAAAAAAAAAAATCTGCGATCAAATCTTTAGCTGATTAATCAATCCGATTAATCTGAGCATCCCTAATATATATATTATTCATTTCTTAGTAGATGCCCTTATCCAGGGCGACTTACGATTGTTACAAGATATCACATTGTTATTATTATTATTTTACATACAATTACCCATTTATACAGTTGGGTTTTTACTGGAGCAATCTAGGTAAAGTACCTTGCTCAAGGGTACAGCAGCAGTGTCCCACACCTGGGATTGAACCCACGACCCTCCAGTCAAGAGTCCAGAGCCCATAACCACTACTCCACACTGCTGCCCACTGGCCTCCACACATGATTGAACAACCCCAAAAAACATACTGTAAGCTATAAAAAAAGGATCATTCGTATGACAAGGTGATCTAAAAGTGGGCAAGTTAAACTGTGGTTTTAGATACAAAATCAGTCATTTATCTGTCTGGAACAATGTCATGTCAATTAGTCCAAAATAACAATACGTTTGCACTGACATCCGTTGAGTGTATTTTTATTCAAATTTCATATGACCTACATTGGATGTATTCATGATAGCCTTAAGCTGACTTGTCATAGCATGTACAAACTTTATACACACGTACACAAATCTTATAAATCAGTGTCGAATGCTCAATGCTTCTTCCTTTCATTATTATTATTATTTGTTTATTTAGCAGACGCCTTTATCCAAGGCAAGTTACAGAGACTAGGGTGTGTGAACTATGCATCAGCTGCAGAGTCACTTACAACTACATCTCTCACCCGAAAGACGGAGCACAAGTGTCTTGCTCAGGGTCACACAATGAATCAGTGGCTGAGCTGGGATTTGAACCGGCGACCTCCTGGTTACAAGGCTGTTTCTTTAACCACTGGACCACACAGACTCCTATACATATATGCACACAGATAGAGATATACTGCATACATGACTTACACATTTCTTACTGCAGAGTTTAAAAAAGGGGACAAAAAAAGTAACATCCACACTGGGGCCGCAGCAATCTAGGAGAGCAATGAGAGAGAGGGAAAAGGCACAGGTAAAAAGAGAGCTCCTTTTCAGTCAGGTATTAGCATGCTAATACAGCATCTCAGTACAAGAAAGTAAGTGTCAGACAAGCTCACAACAGATCGCACATCAGACACAAAAAAAAAAGACTTCCTTCTCACTTGCTGTCTGGATTTTTGTTTCTTGACATTTCTTTTAAAAATCTATAGCGTGATTTAGCATCAGCAGCAGCAGCACCTGGGTCCTGGGGTGCATGTGAGTGTATGATGAGCTGTAATGAAATGTGAAAAGGGACCTCCTCCTCCTCCTGCATCCTCTTATTCTGCCTTCTTTTCAGAGGGGAAGACACGAGTCCTCTTCATTTCCATGCGTTTCTATGCAAGCACACAGCCTGGAGGCACTACAGCTGCTCCTATATAAAAAGGCTGCCTGTGCTAAGAAATAAACACACAACCGGGTGTGTGAATCCGTGAGCATCCAGCTGTGTTTCTTCTGCTTCTCCAACTCGCTGGCTCGTGCTGCCGTTTCTCCCTGTGCTTCCTACTCTTCTTTTATCCTCTTTTTTCCCATCCCCTTCACTGGAGAGAGGTCACCCACCCAGCAGGCACCATTTCCTCACCGGGGAGACCAGCGTTGGCAGTGCAGCCTCTTCCCAGGCTCAGCATTGGGAGGAAGACCCTGGTGGCGGCAGCCGTGGGTGTCATGCTGGTCCTGGTGCTCGTCATCTTGATCCCCGTGTTGGTGAGCTCTGTGGGCACAGATGGGAGCCACTATGAGATGCTGGGCACCTGCCGCATGGTCTGTGACCCTTACCTGGGGAAAGGCACCACGACTAGTGCCAGCATCCGGGCAGAAGCTGAGGCGCTGAGTGACAGTATAGTGCCACCGCTCTCCACCCTTGTTCAGGGACCCCAGGGCAAGCCTGGGCGACCTGGCAAGCCTGGCTCCCCGGGGCCTCCAGGAGAGCCAGGGCCCCCAGGTCCAATTGGCCCCCCTGGAGAAAAGGGGGATTCTGGGAAAACTGGCATCCTGGGTTTGGGGGGCAATGGTGCAATCAGCACAGCCACCTACAGCACTATTCCGAGGGTCGCTTTCTATGCTGGGCTCAAGAACCCCCACGAGGGGTATGAGATCCTCAAATACGACGACGTGGTCACCAATCTGGGCAACAACTATGATGGCACCTCTGGCAAGTTTATCTGCAACATCCCTGGCACTTACTTCTTCATCTACCACGTCTTGATGCGGGGTGGGGATGGCACCAGCATGTGGGCGGACCTTTGCAAGAATGGCCAGGTTGGTGGGAGCCCTAATTATTTTGTTTCAGGGTTGGGGGGGAATGGGGGGGGGGGGGTACTCTCCATTGTTGCTTTAACCACTGTCTTTCTTGGGGACTATAAAATGCAGTCCCAAAAACTGCCCCCTCCCCACAGTTCCTTGTATGTAAGGACTTGGCATTGAAACGAGATAAAACCAGTATTTTAAAACATTTATACATTCAAACAATTGGTAAGTTACTTGTGATTTGCTGATACCAGTTAAAGTAAACAACGTGGCATTTGTTATGAATATACAATACTAACTTTAAAAAGATAAACAAAACAAAAAACGTGCATAATCAAACTCTATATTTGAAGTAAATAGGGTTATTTTAATAGGACTGTTTTTCTTACGAGGTGGGGGAGGGCGGGGGCTTTAAGAAGCAATATATATACAGTACGATGGGGGGAAGGTGCGATTCATATTCTCAAAGCACGGTCTGTGTGTTCAGTAATGCTATGTGCAATTGAGAACGGGCAGTGCTGTATTAAATACAGAAAAATTAATCAGAGATTAATCAGAAGTAAATTAACAATATTCAAGGACACGATGCCCTCGAGTATTTCACGCTGGGTCATTTTATATATCCCAACTTACTATAAAAAAAAAAATACAGTCACAAAAACAACTTAATATTCTGTGGTACTTGCTAAACTAAACAACTTTAAACGTTATTATTAAAATATAGACAGACTGATGTAAGAATGAGTTTGGGAACACATTTATCATAACACAAAAACGAGAGCTCGTATCATTAATTGTATTATTTATTATTATTTATTTCTTAGCAGACGCCCTTATCCAGGGCGTCTGTAACTATATTATTTATAGGGGGAAACCAATTATCGGCGTGTGCCTATTCATATTGTACAGGTTAAAACAAATAATTTATTAAGCGTATCAGGATACAACGGGTTTGTAATATATTAATGTATTCTGCATTCGCTGTCAGCACATCCCCGAGTATCGCCACTGCTTTTTTTCAAAGTTGCAGACTGCCCCAGGAGAATCCGAGGTCTGTGTTTTCTAATAAAATCAGATCCGAACTTCAGCACATGAGAAGACAGCGCATTTAATAAGTAAGGGATTGTGCGAGCGAATCGTCTCATTATGAAGACTAACTGTTGTTGTTTTTTGGTCGGAAGTGCACCGACACAACTAAAGGTAGTCTGTATTATTAGTTTCTTCATCACAAGAAGCGATTTGCACAGGCGTGGGTGTCAGGTTCGTTAAGCAAGTAGCCGATTGAGGCATGTATGCTAGTTATTAATTAATTTTCACAATGAATGTTAACCCAAAAAAAAAAAAAAAAAAAAAAAACTAAAAAAAAAAAAAAATCTCAAAGGCGTTCATGGGTTTATTTGCTATTATATTTATTATATTACTTGCAAAAGTTAATACTCAATCAACGCATGGCCCATTTTGTTGTAATGACCGTTTTTGTTGTTATAATTGAATAAATAGCGCACACACACACACACACACACATATATATATGCTTTTGTGAAATAGTACACAGTGCAACTATCCTTCATTATTCCTTTAAATTGCCTGTGGGGAAGGTGCAGCGCGTGGAACTAATAGCTCAGAAACCGCGGGTCTGATAAACAAATAGTCCAACTTTTCTATTACCAAATGTCTCTCCATCAAATTGAGACGACGGGAACCCCTTTCTGTCAGGTTGGCCGCCTTCGTTTTGATTTGACAGCCGAGTGTGAAATGTCTGGACTGTTGTACTTTCATTTTAATGCCAGTTTACCGGTGTGGAGATAAAAGAGCATCTTTTTAATAATAGCGTATCGTTTGTTTAGAGAGAGAGAGAGAGAACAAACAGTGGAGGTACTTCCGGGCTTTTGACGCCATGGTAACTACATTCACTTGTTTCTATTTCAATCTATTTCAATGTGTTTGTGATACAATGTGTACCACATAGTTAATATATAAATGACACACACACACACACACACACACACACACACACACACACACACACACACACACACACACACACACACACACACACACACACACACACACACACACACACACACACACACACACACACACACACACACACACACACACACACACACACACACACACACACACACACACACACACACACACACACACACACACACACACACACACACACACACACACACACACACACACACACACACACACACACACACACACACACACACACACACACACACACACACACACACACACACACACACACACACACACACACAGACACACACACACACACACACACACAGACACACACACACACACACACACACACACACACACACACACACACACACGACACACACACACACACACACACACACACACAGACACACACACACACACACACACACAGACACACACACACAGCCACAGACACACACACACACAGACACACAGACACACACACACACACACACACACAGACACAGACACACACACACACAGACACACACACACACACACACAGACACAGACACAGACAGACACAGACACACACACACACACACACACACACACGTCTAGTCCAGTTGCTTGTCTGGTTTTCTGTCTTGTTTGTAGCAGGTGTTGTGCGTCTGCTTACTGTGTAGAGTGAATTAAAAGGAACCTGGTGGACATGTCTGAGGCGGAGTATGCGTTTTGAGGCAATGCAAACTTGGCAGTAATGAAACAGCATAGACCACACGCCCAAAAGGTCACGTTAATACAATGTCCATTCCAAAACACTAAACTACACAAACCAAGAACTTTGAGAATTAGGCGTTGATTAATTTAAAGCAGTATTGGCTCAGTGGCGGTCCCCTCAGGTTAAATGATGGAAGATATGTTTCATGGGTTCAGTTTAGTATAGGGGGCACAGCTGAAGCAATGACCTGGACTGAGAGTGCAGACCTTGTGTTTTAAAGAAGCAGTCGTTTTGTATCCTGTCCAGTGACCCTGAGCAAGTCACTTAACTTCCTTGTGCTCCGTCTTTCGGGTGAGACGTAATTGTAAGTGACTCTGCAGCTGATGCATAGTTCACACACCCTAGTCTCTGTAAGTCGCCTTGGATAAAGGCGTCTGCTAAATAAACAAATAATAATAATAATGAATGCTTCTCCATGGCAAGTATTAAGAGGGCATTTAAGTTTATTTGTATGATCAGTTTTTATACAAGTATGTAAGTGATAAAATGCAGGAGACTTTTTAGAAGTTGTTTAAGATGCCTAATTAAAGCACAAAGTGGTCTAACATTTTCACACATGAGTGTCTATTGTTTCTCTATCACTGATTACTGACTGCAAATTGAAATTCTCACACCCTGAGGTTTTCATGCAGGTAGATATATAAAGGATATAGATCACAAATCTTGAGATCTTCTAATAAATTTGCACACGATTGTATGAGTGCTGTTATGGAAAGCGCCATCGAGTGAATTGTGATATCCTTTTCTAATTCTGGCAGTAAGGAGCTTTGCATTGCTAAATCTCATGTTCAGCTCTTGAGCCAGAACTTCTCTTTCCTTTCAAGCAGCGTAGAGACTGAAGCAACAAAGCAATAACATAACCCGTCTATTTTCATGTGCAGGCTGTTCTTACAAGCCAAAAAGGTTCTTTCAATTTAATTGCAAATGTTGAATGTAGTCCAAAATATGTTTGTGCAGTTCTTTTTTATTAATCTGAAAGCCCTGTCAAACTTAATTAAAAACAGTGACTCCAGTAGCGGTGCCGATAGGGATTTAAGAGTGAATAATTACAGAATCTCCTTGTTTCATAACTGCACTGCCCTTCCTAATCAAGGGGATTTGCTGCTTCCTTCAATATCTCTGCTACTTTTATAACCCTTTTCGATCCTTGTTTTACAATTTCCATGGGTCCGCCAAATTTCCACAAAAGCTTTTACATTAGAGTTGCCATCAGCTAATCTGTGTTTATTGTAGTTCCGCGATCTCTGAACATTATTATTATTATTATTTATTTCTTAGCAGACGCCCTTATCCAGGGCGACTTACAATTGTTAAAAGATATCATATTATTTTTACATATACAATTGCATTATTTTTACATATAATTACCCATTTATACAGTTGGGTTTTTATTGGAGCAATCTAGGTAAAGTACCTTGCTCAAGGGTATAGCAGCAGTGTCCCCCACCTGGTATTGAACCCACGACCCTCCAGTCAAGAGTCCAGAGCCCTAACCACTACTCCACACTGCTGCTACCAAAACATGCTTGTTTAAAATCCAAACCACTTGTGCTGTCTGGTACAACTTCCATTGAGTTGTCTTGTAAGCGCCTTAAAGCATAGTCAACGAACAAAGTTTCATGCGTCTAAAAGTAGAGACTATCCAACTAACCTCTATTGGACCTTGATGGTCAGATCTTACTGGTTGCACAGCTCCGTGCCGACCAATCATCTGTCTCGTGGGAACACCTACAGCCAATCATATTTGAGCTACAGCCTGACAGGGTATCTTCAGTCGAGTCAGTGAGTGGGTTGCAAATCCTGGAGCTGATGCATGCAATGATGTATGTTTGCAGAGTCTATAGTCTTTAACTTAGTGATCCTACGTGATGATGGTAATCACAAATAGCTGTAGCTGTTTTCAGAACTTGATAAGCATGTGTTTTTTTGGTGCGGGAGGGGCATATCAGGTACTTGCATTCGCTTGAATTGTTGTTATTGTCTATGTTATGTATTAATTTATTATGAAATGGTTCAGCAGACACTTCCCACAGGTCCCTGTGATGCACAGTAAAATGTGCTTTCTGTTTTATACAAGAATAGATTTAGTTCCAATCATAATAACTCTACGATTTATAGGGGAGAATGTCAGGGGCAGTAGAATTATACAGAATCGTAGTGCACAGTACCTGGTTGCTACTGAAGGCGATCACAGGAGTTTATTTCCACCTGTTCTGTCAGAGCTTTATATTCTACTCATTGCATTGCATCCTTAAAGAATAGCTTTTACTTTGGACTGTTATTATCTAACCTATACTTATTGTAATTCCGCGATTGCAAAACCTGCTTATTCAGTCTTTAAAACTGCAGGATCGTCTCACAATCAGGTTCATTGTTGCACTGAAATATAACTCATTGGTGTTTGTTGTGATCGATGCTTATTGGCAGTCCAGTTTCTTTAGATTCCCAAAAGGAAAGAGTTTAGAAATAGTTTGGCATCTCAGCCCATTGAATTGAATGAAGAGGCAAGGGCTGGATGCAACCCTTACCTTGCGGTTCAAAGACAAACCTGCAGGATCCAGAACAACTTTCCAGGGAGTCACATGTTTCTTAAGCCAGCATACATGCTAAAGCTTTTAAAGCAAATAACAGGGGCATTACATTACAGTACCTGTTTCAACCACAGCGGTCAGGAGGCCTCTGTAAGTGCTTGGTATCTCAGTCCGTTGAATTGCCTGCTGGCCACAAGCCTGACTGTAGCCAATATCGTTGTCCATAGATGCAACAAGAGTTAATCGATTATTGATTCACGTATTGGGAGCCAATAAGCTAGCTGCCCAGAGACACAGGCTTTCCTTGTGCATTGGAAGCTCTTCCATTTGTATTTGTTTTGTGATGAGAAATGTCAGAATCTCATGAAAAACAAAGTTTATGTCTTCTCGCTTTTCAATGAAAGTTTTCTCTGCATATATTATATTCCGTATAACAATATGCACATGCATGTTTCGGTATGTTGCACATTGTTCTCAAAGGCTTCGGAAAGTTATGCCCCATCAGTGTGACACATACAGTAGTTTCTCCATTTCAGCAAAGGTTTTGCACTCAGTCCGATTAGGACAAACCTCACAGCCAGAGTGAATCAGTAAAGGTCTGGATAAATTGCATGTCACATGACACCTTAGCCTCAAACCCATTCAGCTGAGGGGTCATTGCCTGGCCATTAGACAAGGCAATTGAGCCCCACCTATAAGTTAGTCCAGGGGGTAGCTGAAAGGGCAGGGATGGGGAGGTGTAAGAGTAAGCAGGAAGCATGCTACATTTATAGGTTACTGGCTAAAGAGTTGTATGACAGGACCTGCCTTCTGCAAGTGGAAATGACAAGGCAAGTACTCTGCAAGAGTGATGATGAATGAACATGATGAATGGCATGGGTCATGATATTTGGGTGCAACATGATACTGGAATCAATGTAACCAGCAGCTCTGTGCCAGAGAACCCCACAACATCATGGGTTGCACTTTATTATTAATTTCTTAGCAGACACCCTTATCCAGGGCAACTTACAATTGTTACAAGATATCACATTATTTTCACATACAATTACCCATTTATACAGTTGGGTTTTCACTAGAGTAATCTAGGTAAAGTATCTTGCCCAAGGGTACAGCAGCAGTGTCCCCCACCTGGGATTGAACCCACGACCCTCCGGTCAAGAGTCCAGGGGCCGGTTGCACAAAAAAAGTCTTAACTTAAGTCTAAGACTTAGTTCAAGTCCAGCGAAATTGGTCTAACGTAAGACCTTGAGAGTCTGTTGCACAAAGCAAAACTTAGCAGGTCTTACGTAAGACTGGGCTTCAGCTACTGTTGCTAAGCAACGAAGACCGGTTATTTTTTCGAGTCTGTTTGAAAAAAAAAAATGTCTGGCAGCGGCAAAGTGAAGAAAATTAATTTTAGCGAAGAAGAAAAATTGACAATTGTAGAAGATGTAATTATTAAAAAAGAAATAAAATAATATAATAATTAAAAATAATAATAATACTGCTTGCGACAATGTTGCTAATAAGGAGGTTAGGATCCGAAATTATTTGTGCGTTAATTGAATGATAACCCTTTCTGTTGACATATATATTCTCATTCTGATATGGAGCCTGAATTTTTAATATGTGTGCTATCAACCGCACCCACATTTGGAAACCCAGCGACTCATAAAACCTTCCTTTAAGTTTCCGCAGTTTGGACGGGTCTGTTGAAAGCGTAATGAAGTGGTTCAGTTTTCTTTTCAGCGACTGAGATACGCGCTGGACAAGTCTGCTGGCTGACAATTTGTGAATCCCGTGAAGTCTCCAACAACATTTAAAAACTTCCAGTGGCATAGAAACGAATTGCCACACAAACTTGAATGACTGCGGGGATGCTGTGGCTTCTGTTAGTTGCAGGCTCCAAGTCATCTTTTAACATTTCCACTAAAGTTAATACGTCCTCATTGTGGAAACGCAGTCGTTCAAACACAGCAATGTTATTTAAATTCTCTAAGGGATTGTGTCTGTCCTTAAATACTCTTTCCCTACGAAGTGCACTTTCATTTAAAAATTCAGCAAAAGCTATTAGTGCTGCTGCCATGTTGGCTTCTATAGCAACAGATACTTTTTTCCATTTAAGCCTGGTGAGAGGGAGGCTTAAAAAAGGACTTAAATTTAAGACCAGGCTCAAATTAAGACTTTTTGTGCAACAGGTCTTATTTATTTTGGGCTTAAATTTTAAGTCTAAGTCCAAGAAGTGGTCTTAAATGCATTTAAGACCTTTTGTGCAACCGGCCCCAGAGCCCTGACCACTACTCCACACTCCTGCCCCAATTTATTATGCAGCCAGTTTGTTTTCACGTTTTAAAGCACTGTTTAATCTAAGAACATTTTTATAAACAGTCTAAGAACTGGTGCACGCACATACAGTACAGAGTTTCCTCAAAAGTACATAATAAGCACACAATCCACAAAAGGGTAAAATTATTTGTATAAAATTAACAGTTTATTGGATTATAGCCAAATGCAATCTGAAATGTCAAGTTCTATATACAGGCAGGGAGACAGGTTGAAGGAACACCACTACAAAAAGTCAAACATGACTTTAGAAAAATTATTAAAACACAATAATAAACCAATATGATTCAGCTTGAATAGATATTACAGGATGTTTACCCAATTGATAAATTAAAGGCTTTGTTAAATAAATAGAACAAAATGAATTAAAAAAAAAAAGTTAATATAAAATAGCTTCAGATTTCAATTAAACAAAAATAAACTCACAACTTGACACTGTTGCATCTATACAGTTACCATGATTTAATTCCTCTAAGAAACTTTTGAAAATAGGGACCAACACGTAAATGGAAAATGCTGAAGAACAAAAAAGTTTAACAATTGTGATGTTCCTTTGTATAAACGTAGGCTGTCTAGTTATTCAATTTTTCTTTTTTTCGAACATGACCTTGCAAAGCACTGTAAAAGACGCTCACAGGAAAGGTTTAAAAAGACCAGACTGACAGCCGCTGGAAAACAAGAAAGCAAGTGACTCAGAGGGGGGCCTCGGCTCAGCTCAAGAAATCAGACAGGACCTTGTGACCGCAGGGCACAAACAAGCTGCTTAACCTACCCAGCCCCTTGGAGAGAGAGAACAAGAGACTGAGCTTCAGAACTTAAAAGCGCCATCAAAATGCCGTTAGGACACCTTGAGCTTCAATACAGTCCTTGAGCCTTCCAAGGCTGTTGAATTCTTGCACAACACACAGTGACAGCAGCGCTGCCCAGCACAACAATTACCCTGGTCCTTATAAAGTTCCTGAGCCAAGTGCAGGGTGTTCATTCTTACATGTTACCTCTCATGTGTGATCTCCACCACCCTCTCTGAGAGTTCATGAATGGCATGTAAACTATGCAGTTCATGGTCTAATTCAGTTTGTGCTCATGTTGTTTATATCGGGAGAGTAGCGTGCGTGCGTGAATGTGTGTGCGTGAGTGTGCGTGCGAGCTAGCGTACGTGCGAGCCTGCGTGCGTGAGTGTGCGTGCGAGCAAGCGTACGTGCGAGCCTGTGTGCGTGTGTGCGTGCGAGCTAGCGTACGTGCGAGGGTGTGTGCATGCGTGTGTGTGTGAGAGCGAGTGTGCGTGCAAGCGTGCGTGCATGCGTGTGTGTGAGTGAGCGAGTGTGCGTGTGTCTGTGTTAAGTTACCTCTCACGACCCACGACCCTCTGGTCAAGAGTCCAGAGCCCTGACCACTACTCCACACTGCTTCCCTGCATTACAATATAACTCCCCTCCATGAGTTTTATAGTATATGACTGTAGAGTTTATAGGCAGACATTTGATCATAAAGCTTGTTTTTAGTTTGTTTGCATTTCAGTCTCTCGCCATTAAGTTGTACTTTCATTGCATTAAAAAGCAAACGGATTTAAATGCCATTTTTAACCCATGACTGGTTCTGAGCTCTCCTTTTCCAATATAGCTCAGTTCAGCTGGCCTGCTGTCTTACTGCGGAGTCTGATTGATCATTTCAATCATGATCTGATTGATTGTGCGTGTGTGTTAATTGCAACAACAATATTTCACAACGCGGTAAGCACTTTAGTAAAACTCAGTTAAAATGTCAGCGCAACGAATATTCTAACGTAGCCACTTCATATTACATAAAGATACTGCAGCTCTGTGTCTAATCCTTGCAACATTTCATATCGGCCTGTCTGATCTCATACCAGTCAGCAGCGTAACGCGTTTTGCTGCTCTCGCCTGCCACGGTCCCACTCCTGCTGTTTCATTAACATCCTTGCTTAAGCATATTACAACCAAAAACCCAACTGTATAAATGGGTAATTGTATGTAAAAAATAATGTGATATCTTGTAAAAATTGTAAGTCGCCCTGGATAAGGGCGTCTCCTAAGAAATAAATAAATATTAATAAATAAATAATAATAATTTATACATGTATTAGGGTTGTACTTACTCGGGTCGATTTTTCAGTTCATTTATTTATTTAGTAGACGCCTTTATCCAAGGCGACTTACAGAGACTACGGTGTGTGAACTATGCATTAGCTGCAGAGTCACTTACAACTACGTCTCACCCAAAAGACGGAGCACAAGGAGGTTAAGTGACTTGCTCAGGGTCACACAATGAGTCAGTGACTGAGGTGGGATTTGAACCGGGGACCTCCTGGTTACAAGCCCGTTTCTTTAACCACTGGACCACACAGCCATCTAAACGGATCTAATATTTGTATTGTAATCAGCCAGCAACACCAGTGCTACAGCATCACCATCCCTCCGCCTTGCCTTTGTCAGCCTTTACAGCTTCCTTTCAGCTTATGTGGGGGGCTCAGATTGCCCTAAAATAGCTATTAGCTGATTGTCTGACCTAAGCCCAGCAAGCAGGTCAAGAAATGTACCAAAGCGCACTGCCATTTCTATGTATTCCATTGTCCTTTTCCAAATCTGTTTATTAAATCCCATTATTCTAAATATTTGGAGGCTGTGTGGTCCAGTGGTTAAAGAAAAGGGCTTGTAATCAGTAGGTCCTCGGTTCAAATCCCACCTCAGTCACTGACTCATGTGATACTGAGAAAGTCACTTAATCTCCTTGTGCTCCGTCTTTCGGGTGAGACGGAATTGTAAGTGACTCTGCAGCTGATGCATAGTTCACACACCCCAGTCTCTGTAAGTCGCCTTGGATAAAGGCGTCTGCTAAATTAATAAATAATAATGTCTTTTTATAATTATTGTATAATCCTCCTGAGTTATGAAAGGCATGTAAGAGCCATGTGGAACACGCTTTGAACTGACGAGCGCTCTCTCTCCCCCTCTCTGTCTGTCTGCTCTGTTGTTGGCAGGTCCGTGCCAGTGCCATCGCCCAGGATGCGGATCAGAATTACGACTACGCCAGCAATAGCGTGATCCTGCACCTGGATGCCGGAGACGAGGTCTTCATCAAGCTGGACGGAGGCAAGGCACACGGAGGGAACAACAACAAATACAGCACCTTCTCGGGATTCATCATCTACGCAGACTGAGGGGCACACTGGCTGCCCTCCCTCCCTCCAGCTCTCGTTCGCTCGCTCGCTCTTTCTCTCGCTGTGGTTTGGCACGGGGGTTCAAACTGGCATGGACACCAACGACGGACTTTCACAAAGAAATATTTCCAGGTGGCTGGCACGCGTAGACCTGGACTTTCTCTCTCTAGGAACAAAATCATCAGGGGTAGAAGGCAGCCTCCTGGAAAGACATGCACTTTTTGACTCTGCAGTACCCCCACTCCCTTCCATCTATCACAGGGCTGTGCAATATCAACAAACAGGACTGGAATCAAGCTATTGCTACTGAATAAGGATCAGAAAAAAAATGATATGGTTGTGGTGGTTCCTGATGTTGTATTTAGTCCAGGGATGCAACTTTTATTTTTTTAAATTTTTTTAATTTAAACTGAAAATGTGTTCATGGCTGTTTTCTTTCAATGCAATGTATGCATAGCTTACAGTGCCCCCTGGTTATTGAATGTTGTAACTGCAGATCTGAAAAGGGACCTGTCAATCTGTACATCTTTACTACTAAAAGAGAAAAGCTATCTGTTAGCACCCCCCTGTCTGTCTGCTTTGTATTGTGTGTTGAGTCTAAATGGGTATGTAGTGCATTTTTGAAAACGATGGATACTGATTTTGACATATCTTGGCAATTATTCTTATATACACCCTTATAAAAGTTTACTACTTCCAAAGCCTGCCTATGCTTTACCATGGTTTCACTGTGCTTTTTTGACACGTTGCTCTGTTTTTACTATGGGGAAACATTTATAAGGGAAAGGTAAGTGACCACTGTTTGAATAATGTTCGGTGCAGCTGTACAGTTATGGCCAAAAGTTTTGCATCCCCCTATAGAATTAGAACTAATTTAGCTTCATATAGTTGAATGAAACCTGCTGAATAATGTTACATTAACATATTGAATTACATAACTTTTCCATAGACATAACGAAAAACTGACACAAATTGAAAAATGTGACATTTCAAAATCTAACATGAAATACTGTACTACTATTATGGCTTCCGGTAGACTTGTGATTTACATGATTATATATATATATATATATATATATATATAATTATTATTTTTTTTTTTTTTTATTGTCTCAATCCTAAGATTCTAGGTGATGCGAATCTTTTGGCCAGAGCTGTAGATCAATGCTACCCACTGGACGGCCTACAGAAGTGATCGATATCACCAAAATAACTAAAGCTATTCAGTGGAACAGGGAGGTAACATGTGTCTGACACAATCCTAAATCGAGCTGTTCAGGAGGTGCATGGCTCTCAGCAGGGCCTGTCTGCAAAGCAACAGCCTCTGACTTGTTCTTTGTGTTTCTTGATGTGATACGTCTTGAAGCCAGTTACTTTTCAAAGCTGTCAGGTTTCTCCTCCGCTTTCCAACCAGAATTTCAACCTGGTCTGACAGGCTTCTTGAAAACTGCTGGAACAAATATATTTGTGTCAGCGAGGCGACTCCCGCGTGCTCTGCCTGTTATTTCATACTGCTTTCTGCAGCAAGGGGCTGCACTCTAGAGTTGTGCATCATTTGCACAGTCGAAGTCACGCAGTCGGATTCAAATCACTGCAAGATAATGTTTATGTGCCCACATAATTCTTTCTATTATACGCTGATAATCAAACAGGCTTATAGAAAGCTAAGGCTTGATTCAATTGTGCTATGAATAGGAGGCTGTGCAGGTAATAGCAGTACTTTTATACAGAATAAGATCTCTATACAGAATAATATAACCTTCACTAGACACAAGAAAATACAGACGAGTTTTGTAGGAAAAAACTTTGATCTTGAAATTCGGTTGAGTTTCAGTAACTGATAAGCGGCTGGGAAAATAAAATCAGGTCTCTGAAAATCATTTCCGCTGCTGGAGTGTATAAAGTAAAGACAATCGAGCAGAATAATGAATAGAATTTATACCGTTACAGAACGTACTGAGTGAATACTGTATGCCGGTTCTGTTAGTGTCTTTGTAACAGGGACCAGTTACTCTGTCTTTGCTCCCAGTCACACTGCCCGCTCAACCCTGTGTGGAAATTCACACCCATTCTACTGTATTTCATTCAATCTGCCCAAGCAGAATTAGTTAGAATCTACATGACTGCGACACGATTATCTGCATATTCATTATGAATCTGAATATCATTTTTTTTGTTGATGCTCAGCCCTTTTCTGATATACTCCAACGTTTAAAAAAGTCTTTGACGGGGGTGTTGTTAAATTACGGCAAAAATGATGTGTGAAAACGTGTTCTTGTTGCTGTGGTGAGGATTTTCTTTCTGAAATATCTGCTGTTCAAACTCCAGGAACAGAAGGGGGAGACCACAGCCTCTACAGTCGATATTACCTTTGCTGTGTGGTGCAAGTTTTGAGCATTATCTCTAGTAAATGAACACCAAAAACGTGGGTGTGTGGTGGTTCATCTATGATGTAGTATTCTGTGTCCGCACACTGCAGTATCACAGGGTCAATAACACTAGCATGCTACCAGTTTCTAGGGAACCTCTTTTTGGGCAATTTTGGTTCCAAGGACTGCAATCTCATACCCAGTCTGCTCAGAAGCAATGGTTCTGTGCTGAGGCGTAATGGTAGTGTCACAAGTGACTCAGAGTAGAAAATGGTGGTTGCATGCATGGTGTTTGGTTTTCACATATTGGTTAAGTTTGTTTTGTTATGTATGTAACTGTCTTTTTATATTTTCTTTTCTTTGTTGTTTGGTTTATTTATCCACTGATGGTGGAGTGTTTTTTACCGGGGGGACGTAATAGGCGAAATTAGTCACAAATTTATTTCGACTGCTTTCCATCTAGACTCATTGTGGTTAATTACCTGCCCTAGACATCCTACACTCTCTAGAGAGGGGGATGCTGGCGCGAGAGGGAGACGCGCTGGAATGAGAAACAAGGTTGAAACGAGAAACAAGGCTGGAGCGAGGCAGGCGCTGCAGCGGGACGAGAAGCCAGAGACTGGGGAAAATAACTGGGAAGCCAGGCACAGCAGACTCGGGACGAGACTCTGAGCAAAAGGAGAAACATTGAACAGCGGGAGCCAGAGGGAAGTAAAGGCTTTACTAAATTTGTATGAACAGTGATTAAAAGTTTCTGTTAGACGTGCCAGGGAAGGTGTGTTTATAAAGCAGGTTATAGAGACGGTACAGCATTTGTTTATGCTCAAAGTATACATGAATTGTATGAAAACGCTTCCAACTGTGATTCAAAGCTCTGCTTTAATGTTGCTGTTGCGTGTGATAATTCGGGACTTTGCTATTTGATTCGCTACAGGCACCCAGGACTGAGGACCATGGAGCAGATGGAGAGACGATTCTACATAGGGAGATTTCATGGATTACGGTGCTCTCTATGAGTGTCGCTCCCTGCTGGACTGAGAGCTCCAAGTGGTCCTTGGTTTTTGCCTGGGTGTGAAGATCTCTGATCCTGGAGGATTTGTAGCCACTTTCCAGGCAAAGGATTAACGTCTTCCGTTCCCCTTGTGTGCTCCGGACTGGACTTGGCAAACATTGATCAGGACTGCGAGCTTCGTTGTTACAGTACCTGCCCCTTGTGCTCTGTGAGTGGCAGGCTTGTCCTGTCGTCAATGTATTTAGCATATTGCTCTTTACTTTCAAGATATATTTTACATAGTGTTTTTATAGTATTTTAGAAAAATAGTTTATAAAGAGCTGGAAGTTATTATTGCCACTGAGGGCGCTGTTTTTTTCTAGTTTATTAAGCATTATTACAGATCCCTATTTGTGTCAGAATGTGTCACTAATGCTTACATCTAACAGTAAAATACTGACTTTGAATTAGTGTGTTTGCCTGATAGTCTTATAGCAATGTGTTAGTAGTACATATACTTACCTGTAGGGGATATTTCAGCATAGACTATATTTAGCTGTGAATATTGATTCTGATTCATTGTTTGCTTGATAGACTTATAGAAAAGTATTAGTATTGTATATGCTTACCTGAAGGAGATAATTCAGCATTGCTTACATCAAATTGTTAGATTTTGACTTGCTATGCCTGCCAGATGATTTAAAGTGCCGTGTGTATGTCTAATTAAATATTTGAACTTGCTCCCTTGGTTTGTGGCTCCAGTTCATTCATCCTGGGGGTCAGAGGTGGGGACGCAGAATCTAAAATTCCTGTGCAGAGAGAAGGACAAGGTTTAAATTAAGCAGTTAAGTTGTGAAAGCTATAGTCAGCTGGTTGACCAGCGGGTGTGGCATTAGCATAAGGGCAGCCTCTGCCATTGGCAAACTGGTACCAGGGTAGTAATATTTTCTTATTTTGACATACCAAAGTATTAACACCACTGTAACAATTTATATAACATCACATTTCCTTTTCTTTCTGTCGGATATTTCAGAAAGGAGACATCCATCAAAGATTTATTTGACCGAATCTTTATTGTGTTTTGACAGACGGCACACGAAACGTAATATACTGTTTGGCCCGTGGCCTTGTCCATTGAGTTCTGAGCTGCCCATGTGTTGGCTGACCGAGATGAATGATGATTGCTTGATGATGCTATCGCCAGCGAGCAGGACGTGGCACTGTGGCCACGTTCCACTGCCCCACGTGCTGGCTGATTGTAATGAAATTGTTATTGAATAATGATAGCCATGCCAGCGGCAGGACCACCTTCCCCATGTGGTGATGAATTGTTATGAAATGATTATTAGCAGCTATAGTCAGTGGACTTTGGTGACGTTACACCACCCATGAGCTGGCTGAGCTGTGATGTATATGACAGCTATAGCCAGCGGCAGGGCAAGTGCACTTTGACGTTACTCCACCCATGAGCTGGCTGAACTGATGTATGGTAGGCAGCAAGAGGAGCAAACAAAGAAACGACAGGGAGGCATGGGCCAAGTGCTCTTTATTATTATTTGTTTATTTAACAGACACCTTTATCCAAGGCGACTTACAGAGACTAGGGTGTGTGAACTATGCATCAGCTGCAGAGTCACTTACAATTACGTCTCACCCGAAAGACGGAGCACAAGGAGGTGAAGTGACTTGCTCACGGTCACACAATGAGTCAGTGGCGGAGGTGGGATTTGAACCGGGGACCTCCTGGTTACAAGCCCTTTTCTTTAACCACTGGACCACACAGCCTCTTTATAGGACATCCTAATTGTGTAGGGGTGGATCCACCTTTCAGAAACACAACAGTTTCCATGAAGCATATACATGAATATTTCAAAGACTGATTATGCATATTCAAATTTTAAACACTTTGGACTAAGTTACTGCCAGAAATTATTAATTTACGAAGTGCTTGCCTATGTATTTAAAACCAAAATGTTTCATACAAATCTATTTTGTTTTCACAGCAGCACTGAAGTTAATGAAGACACATTCCAAATCACAGTTCCCATATAAATAACTGCTGGAAATTTACAAAGCCATGAACTGCAGTGTCATCATTAGCACAGTTTTATTTATGAAAAGAGAAAAATCACCCTTTAATTTCACGAAACTAGAACACAACTAAACAACTTAAGAATACCCACGAGCTTCAGGATGAAATCCTTGGCTTGTTTTTTTAATAGAGAGTGTTAATCATGTTTTAAAGCACAGTAAATGCATAGTACTGTATAAGCATGGCTAATTGTAAAATCCCTGTGGTAAACCTTTTAAAAGATGCCAGAGGACACTTGACTCTATTTCTGCTGTGGATAGATCTACACTTAGCAAAGCAAGGAGGCTGCATGGTGTGCAGGGTGAGCCAAACAGTTTGGAGGGCTGTGCCAAGTTGGGATGTCACGGTATACCCGTTTTACGGTAAACCGCGGTATAAACTGCCACGGTTTTGAAACCGCAAGCATGTTTTTTTTTTATTCACCGTTTGTCCATCGGTGAGCCACTGTGTTCATTAAAACTAATTAATGAACACAGACATCTCAAGTTCTGAAAACTGCCATGCATGAGATTATCCAAGTAGGCTATTAAATAAGTGACATCATTATTATTATTTATTTATTAGCAGGCACCCTTATCCAGCGTGACTTACAATTGTTATAAGATATCACATTATTTTTTACATACAATTACATTATTTTTTTACACATTATTTTTTACATACAATTACCCATTTATACGGTTGGGTTTTTACTAGAGCAATCTAGGTAAAGTACCTTGCTCAAGGGTACAGCAGCAGTGTCCCCCACCTGGGATTGAACCCACGACCCTCCGGTCAAGAGTCCAGAGCCCTAACCACTACTCCACACTGCTACCCATCATATTTAATATAAACCGTTCTACTAAACAATGATGGCTAGCAAACGTGATTGTCACTAAATGAAACACAAATACTCTCAAATATCATCTTGAACAAGGCACTGGAACTTTTCATCACTGCCTTCCTATTCATTTACCAAACCAAAGAAGTAACGGTAGCTATTATCTATAGTACGAGTCAAGAGAAACACAGTAAGCACACACCAATGCAGAGAATCAAAAAGTCTATATTTACTACTAAGATGCTACAGGCATTTGAATTATTTTTATTTTAAATGCCGTTGTAAAGATGCTCCTCGAGTTGATAGTGTAGGGATTTTGGTTTTATGTATTCAAAAATTAATAATTTCATTCCCATTTTAAAAAAAAAGTCCCCTAGATTCCGCTTAACTTTGCATTAAATTTTCTTCTTTCACTTGTGTTCGTTGCTGTTAACATGCAATCCAAATGAAAAAAAAAAAAGCAATTTGCAGGCTCCGTCTTCTCATCACTAAGTTTTGCACCAGAGAGTGACATGAAGACTCCCGCGGTACAGGAAAAAAATGGTGTTACATTTTGATGGACGGGAAGGTACAGGAGTGAAGCTCACGGGAACCTCACCTAGAATATTGTGTTCAGTTCTGGTCACCTCGTTACAAAAAGGATATTGCTGCTCTAGAAAGAGTGCAAAGAAGAGCGACCAGAATTATCCCGGGTTTAAAGGCATGTCGTATGCAGACAGGCTAAAAGAATTGAATCTATTCAGTCTTGAACAAAGAAGACTACACGGTGATCTGATTCAAACATTCAAAATTCTAAAAGGTATTGACAATGTCGGCCCAGGGGACTTTTTCGACCTGAAAAAAGAAACAAGGACCAGGGGTCACAAATGGAGATTAGATAAAGGGGCATTCAGAACAGAAAATAGGAGGCACTTTTTACACAGAGAATTGTGAGGGTCTGGAACCAACTCCCCAGTAATGTTGTTGAAGCTGACACCCTGGGATCCTTCAAGAAGCTGCTTGATGAGATTCTGGAATCAATAAGCTACTAACAACCAAACGAGCAAGATGGGCCGAATGGGGCCTCCTCTCGTTTGTAAACTTTCTTATGTTCTTATGAACGGGCGGGACTGGGAAAAAAATAAAATAAATAAAGCTCTCAGGACGGGCAAGAACGGGATTTAAGCTTCTGAGAATGGGAAGGAACAGGACTAGTCTGCCACCAGCAGCCCCATTCATTTCTGTGCGCCAGTACTATAAATGGGAAAAGGCAAATTTTAAGTTGCCATTGAAATTGTAACTGTAGCAAAAACACAGATTTAAACATACATGAAAATCTGGGTTAACGCAGTGCTTGTTTTTAAACAAAATTCCCGCAGCTTGCTCAGCCATTCAGCCCCCCCGCCCCTGCTGACAACTAAGTGTTCCAAGTAAAATTGCCCTACTTGCTTTGAAATCTGCCTCACCTATCTGGTTGCATTGCACGCATGGGTGAGTGCGTGCACACTTCCAGGTGAAAGTCTGGTGTGCGGTAGAGAGGTCAGCTGGTAAGTTTGGTGTTTGTAACTCTGGGGTTCTATTGCATATTATAGTTAGGGTGTATTTTTTTGGTCCTGTTCTATCTAAAATATACACACAAGTATCACAACATATCAAAAGCGTTAAAAAACAATTTTTAAAGATAACACTTCAGGGATATCATTTTGATGTATAATTCATATCTCTAAGATGTATCTGTTTTTTATAACAAGTTTAACTGGAATAGTTCTCAAGAGACATGAAATCAAATTTGTGAGTAAAATGAAAAAAGGCTGCAGAAAAGTTTTTAGATTTTTGTAAAAATCATCCATCAGTGATTTAATACACAACCGTTTTTTTTTTTAATGTAATCCTTAATGAGCGGAAGACTGTTGAAATATGTATTTTAATACATATGAATCATACTGGATTAAGGTAAGCTAAAGAACCTGTGTAAGGCTTTTGACCCTAGACAATAGTATTCTCTCCTTTTTAATTTAAAGTCATAAAACCTTCATTTATAAACAAAATGAAATGTTATGTCTAATGCAGTCATGCTGCTTGAAATCTCACCTGGCCTGAGAAAGATGTACACTATTTAATTTTCATTCTTGACGCAGTTACTGTGGAAAAAAATGTTCTTGTATGCAAAGAATGCTATGCAGTAATATAAACATTTCTGTAGTACTGTACTGAGCAGGGTACAGTCTTGCTCTATTTTATTTGAGTGACTACAGGACCTTTTCTACTACAAGATAAGACAGAAGATTACCTGGACATGAACGGGACAACGATAAGCAATCACGAGAAAGCCAGAGTGATGACAGTGGACAATACAAAGGGTGAAATGTTTGCAAACAAGGAGTGCTGAAAAGTCAGCTTCTAAAGAGGTACAAAAGAACGGAAAGAGCAGTTCATCCCTCAACAGATACTTCCCCTTAACAAATGCATGGCATCATTCTTCCTTTGTTAAATGTCAGGATCAGAGACAAGAAATCCACTGCATGCATTTATATTCTGTTTAATGTGCTTGAAGCGAGCTGTTGGTGTACTATGGCGCGAAATAGCTATCAAAAATCTGTGGCGAGAACGCAGTTTGTAATTGTAAAACGCAGTTTGTAACTGTAAAATGGGAAAAAAATACAATTGCGGTTCTAATTTACACTTACGAAACTCAATCTACGCTTACAAATCTGCTTTCTGCTCGCTCGCCACTTTTGAGAGTGAAAATTAGAACCGTAATTGTATTTTTTTTCCATTTTACAGTTACAAACTGCGTTTTACAATTACAAACTGCGTTTTACAATTACAAACTGCGTTTTTACAGTTACAAACTGCGTTTTACAGTTACAAACTGCGTTTTACAATTACAAACTGCGCTTTACAATTACAAACTGCGTTTTTACAGTTACAAACTGCGTTTTACAGTTACAAACTGCGTTTTTACAGTTACAAACTGCGTTTTACAGTTACAAACTGCGTTTTACAGTTACAAACTGCGTTTTACAATTTTTGATAGCTATTTCACGCCATAGTGTACGTTTACGTTTTCCGGCAGTGTAAATTATTAATTATTAATAGCAAAATCTGTCCTTTTCTGACTGTATATCTCTATGTGTTTTAGTCCATACAGAGTATGTAGTATTGTAAGTGGTATACAGTTAAAAGGGACACTGTGTCGGATTCACAGAATCAAATACAGGTTTAAGCAATTTTAATCGACAATAGAGAAACACAAAACTATAAGCCAAGATACTGGCCCTTGAAAGCAGGGTGAGGTAGTTGTACTGACACCCAAGAAGTATCTATCATGGTGACCATGAAGTGAGAAGCCGTCTCCTTGCTCCTCCTTTATACATCCGGTCAGGCTAAACTGGGATCAGGTATCCAATGCAGACTGACCACATGAACTCAAGGTTATTAACCTGCCAAAACCACACACCATCTTTACAATATTAACAGACTCTCACTCCCAAGGCTTCAAAATCTTCATTAAAAAAGGTATACAGTGGAAATTGATCCCAGCCTAGTGGTTTCACACACGGTGCAGTATATAGAACGATAGATATTAGAATAAACCCATCAGTCAAGTCATTAAGGGTTAGGCCCATGCCGAGCAACGAGCACAAACGGATATCCATAACGAGTATGAGTAATGCACGTGTCATTTTGCTATTTGTTATTGGGAGTGGAAAAAAAAATGTTAAAAATGGCATTCCATTTTCCAACAGGGCCATCATGACTGTCAATCATGTAGTAATGAACGACACCTCAAGCTCCCAGAGGTTCATTTAGCAGTGAGCATGGGGCTGTGCTAATCCACTCACTGCTTCATACACTGGGACAGCAGTGCAGAGTTGAGAGAGAGAAAGGGGATCAGGTTGGTGCTGCTATGCCCTAAGGTGAAGAGAGAAAGAAGACTGACACTGCGTAGCATAGCATAGTGGCTCTGTGTGTGCACTCTGCGTAAGGAATTTGACGCAGCACTCCAGTGGCCTTTGGCTTAAGCACCACTAGAAATGATCCCAAGTTAATACCAAAAAAAAGACTGAGAATGTTTACTCATATAGTTAGTAAAACCTAGTGCTGGGACAAACAAGTACAAATAATTCTTTCAAACTCTAAACAAATATTCAAGTATCCTTTCATTTTGAAATAGCTGGAAAACAAAAGTACAATTCTGACCATATTTCAAAATAATAATCCGGTACGTCAGCAAATGACACAAGTGTTATTTATTTCAGCCGGAATTTTGCATTGGATTCCAATCGGCACTTGTTTAAATGACCCCATTCGTCCACTAGATTATGATGCTGAACCAGAAATAAAAATGTGGGCAACGATACAGTACTGTAACTTTTTGTTCGGTTAGTCAAGAAATGAAAAAAAAAGGCTTTGGAATGGCTTTTCAACTGATAAAACCTACATTATAGAGTAACAAACAGAAATATCAGTAGGCTACTTACAGTGCATAGTTCAGTAGTTAATAGGAGTGCCTATCTGGTTGCAAAGCATGCATGGTTGAGTGATTTGCATAATTCCAGCAGGGTGTTCGGTAGACTGGTCAGTTCATAAGTTTGCTCCACATCGCAGCTCAAAATGTCACACGATTGGTAAAGTGTCTGTATCACCTGAGTTCGGTTTGCAAATTATTTCTGGTCTTAGAGCTGCAGCAGGGGTATGGGTACATCACACGATCCTTCAATTTGTACAATTTATCTATTAGGTTATATTGTTATTATTATTTATTTCTTAGCAGACGCCCTTATCCAGGGTGACTTACAATTGTTACAAGATATCACATTATTTTTACATACAATTACCCATTTACACAGTTGTGTTTTTACTGGAGCAATCTAGGTAAAGTACCTTGCTCAAGGGTACAGCAGCAGTGTCCCCCACCTGGGATTGAACCCACGACCCTCCGGTCAAGAGTCCAGAGCCCTAACCACTACTCCACACTGCTGCCCTATTGTTAAGAAATGAAGTAGATTGTGCTTTGAACGCAATAACTTGGTATTTAATGGTTAATTCAAAATGAGTAGTCTAAATCCAGTTAATACAAATGCAAATTAAGCCTAGAACTGTTCATAAATATGAATTTTGTTTCATATTCAACACTTCATTTCCTTCTGGCCGTAGTTCTGACAGGTGATAGGACAGGCAATTATTTTCCACTCTTATTTTCCAACACGTGTGCATTCTCCCAAATGAACAGAAAGTATATTTTCTAAATATCTCCAATATACGGTGTATATGTTTTCATACATTTAAAACATATAGTTTTAAAATACTTATGTTGTACCTACATTTGACATATTTGAAACATACATGTTATACTTGAAAATATATTATTCATGTATATTCTATGTTACCTTGGCAACAGACCCCTAAACTGGAAATAAATATCCTGATATTAGTTATGTTCATACTTATGAACGTGACTAATATTTTTTATCATATTAGACTCCTTCCTACATCATCACCGTCTTCAGTGTGCAGTGCTGCCATATTTATTACTAATTACAATTATAAAGCGACAATAATAGGCGACATTCAAAACAAAGATTTGGGCAATTCTAAAAAAAACAGGTTCACATCAATAACAGAAGAATTTAAGAGCATAAGAAAGTGAAAATACAAGAAGGAAAACACTGACAGACATAACTTGAGAGAATATGTCAGCGAGTGAACCACCCAGAATGCTTGTAAACCTCATACAAAATTAGGGGAAAGTAAAAAAAAAAAAAAGAAAATATATTTTAATACATAGCTATACGGTTATGTTTCTAATTCACATTGAAAATAAATGTCATGTTTTTTTTTTTATGCTTGCCTCACAATTTTGGAAGCCCTGCAGTTGGCAATACTGTGATCAGATGCCCTTATCAGAAGCTCTGTCTGGAAAGCCAACCCCACAGGGACAGTTTTATCAAAAGTAAGAGGATCCCCAGCCTGCACACTGTAGACAGTAACTTGTCTTAACAATGCCGCGTCTGCACTGATCCCTGACTCAAGAGGCCTCCGTCGTGACTGTTCACTGAAGAGGAGGATAATCACAGCTTCACAAAATACATTCTCAACATGATCCGAGGTGCCCACGGACACTTAGACAGAAATCCCAATCACTCCTCACACTCACTCAGGATTTGGAATCCCAGGGAGAGTCTCAAATTGCAGCTCTCCTCCTGTTTTGTAAATAGCTGAAGTTTTACCCCAGTGGGCCCTTTTATTTCTCAATATAAATGTATTCTCAATATGTTTTTTTTTTCCAAACCCAAAAGAGTTGGCTTCAGCGCATCTTAACAAGCAGTGTGCCTCTCAATGCAATTATTAAAAAAAGGTTCTCTGCGCAGTTTGGGGTTCAAATAAAATAAAATAAAAAGTTTCATTCAGGACTTATAAAGTGCACAAAACAAGCCCAGAAAACAAGCCCTCTTTGGTAACAATTTACTTTAAGTGTTAGAATTTAGATTATAGTTACTTTGTAAATACATGTGTACTTACACATAATTACAATGTTATTATGCATGGTTACAAGGTATTTAACATGTAAATCTTTTTGCACGATATATGTAAGTTCACAAGTGCATCAGAAAGGAGTTAGGTTTAGAGTTAGGATTATATCATTCAAAAGGATTTGCATATTAAGTACATTGAAACTATGCATCATAATATTGTAATTATGTACACATAAATTTACTGAGTAACTACTATGTTAATACACAGTAATAAGAGACACTTAATGTGAAGTGGTACCACCTCCTTTTCCTACGGCTAAACATCAATCGATTGATGATCATCTCAAACACAGCTCCGTTTCTCCACCAGAAATTTCTATCTGGAAAAACAAGCACTGGTATTCTCTTGGTGTGGAGAGACAGCGGTCTTTACAAACTTGAATCACTGCAGTTTGTTCTTTAAGAATGACATTGTTTTCGTCTCTCTGTCTCCTGGTGATCTGCCAATGACTGAAAATAACCTCCTTTTTTTATACCAGTCAGGGCAGATCAATCTACAACAGCATGCCTTCTGCATAACGATCTCCCTACCATTGCAGGTAATAATGCACAATGCAATATTATTATTATTTATTTCTTAGCCGACGCCCTTATCCAGGGCGACTTACAATTGTCACAAGACATCACATTATTTTTACATACAATTACCCATTTATACAGTTGGGTTTTTACTGGAGCAATCTAGGTAAAGTACCTTGCTCAAGGGTACACCAGCAGTGTCCCCCACCTGGGATTGAACCCATGACCCTTCAGTCAAGGGTCCAGAGACCTAACCACTACTCCACACTGCTGCCCTATACAATCTATTATACATGTATAATGACACCGAAAATAAAGAAACACCAACTTTATGCAAACCTGCTGGTGCCTGTGAAAACTTGCCAACGCTATCCGATGCATAGCTGAAATAACTATGCAGTAAAGCTTTATCTAAGAAAACTCAGGTGCAGTGGAGTGTAGCAAACACAATACAATTCCAAGAGTTAGCTGGGACTTTGCGAGAGCTGTGCTAAGCAGAATATTTATTAGCAATCCCATTGTAGATCACTTTTCCATTTCTACACAGAGTGCTCGTTTAGCTCAAAAGAAATTCATCAGATTGTAATTTCGCTAGTTGGAAGATGGCTGAAGTTTAAGAATTATAACACTCATTAGGGTTTGGCAGTCTTCTGCAACTTATCCAACCACAAAGCAAAAGAAAGCTTCACTGTCGTGCATTGCGGCAGACACCAGCGTCATTATATAGGGATTCTAATTTTATAGTACAGCACCCGCGGAAAACATTACAGCCTTAGCAAGGTCTAAAAAATATTTTAACAGCCCCAGAATGGTGAAACTCATTATTAGGAAGTGTACTGGCCATATAAAACGATCTTATACAACACCAATGGAAACAGAGATGGTTTCAGAGTATCCTTAGCACCATATACAAGAAAACAACAGTTATTGTAATAAAACTGAACTCAAGGGCTCTTAGGTATCTTGCACTGCTGATTTGGAGATTTGAAACATTAATGAGACATCGGTTTTGTGAATAAAATATAGAAACATGTAATATTTATTTTAAAACGTTTTCTTATTTATGTTTATATGCTGGTGAATTTTGTTATTCAAATAAAATGATTTGCGCCGCTGATATGGGCAGTCGGAGCACCCCCAGTAATTACAATTAGGTTTTGCTCTGTTTTTTTATATACTTCTGGCCAATATTTAATATTACATTCATATTTAGTTGATGATATTATTTGTTATAAGTTACATTATTATTATTATTATTATTATTATTATTATTATTATTATTATTATTATTATTATTATTATTATATTTATACTTTAAAATTATTTTAAAAATGCATTAATCTACAATATCTGAAAACCCTGGTGCCCACCTGTTTTAAAAGTCCCCATACCTCCCATATCTTTTTTTTTGCTACCTGGGTAGACAGCAGAAGATCAATTATGACTAGGCTTGCTACTTTTCTATATTAATCAGCAAACTTCGTAAAACGTTGAATTCCCCCAAAAAATTAAAGTTCGACTGAAATAAATTTATGAACGATAAACATCGGTAAAACCACTCGCTATTTTTTATTTTTTTTACCAAAAATAATCATTTAGAAATCATCTCTAGTGTGTGTAGTTTTCATACTTGCGGTCTGTCCCGTCTCTGTTCTGCTCTGAATGGCTGGGGGTCTCTGTCAGTCATCTCAGTGGTCTGTTAGTACTGTAGTTTCACCCTGTTTTGACAGATCTCGTTGACTGAAGCATTGTTACAATGCTCTCATTTGCCAGCTACAGCGCCTGTCATTCAAAGCGCCTACTTTGAAATTAGCGGGTTAAGGTGTGTGTAAAGTTTTGCTTTAGGTATACGGTGACAGTTACTAGTTTGATTTGAAAATGGGGCGCAAGAGAAAAACACTCAATGAATATTGTGCACAATACCCTGAGCGACGGATGAAGTCTCCGCGACAGGACAAAGCGGGCCAGTCTGCCTTGCATGTGTCTGGCTGTGCTGAAGCAGGAGAGGGGGGAGATCAGACTCCGAATAAGTTGTTAGTTCTGTTCAACTATCTAATGTTTTGTTCTGTGCATATTATTTTTACTCGTAAATTTATGCTATAAAGGTCTGTGTAATACTCTTTTATATGCTGCGTTCTCTACGGGTTATTTATTTAAACGTATAGCTCAGCTGTGACCAAACGTTATTTCAATTAGAATGTTGGTAACCATGGTTCTGCCGCATGTTGAATATGATAAAGGGGTTTTACTAAATGAGATGTTTTTCAATGGCATAAAAAGTCTGTTTTTTAGGTATACAGGTCGATTTCACCCATTTTCTGCTTGAATTGAAAAATAAAGATCGAAAAAAATGGTAAATTCTTTCTAAAATAAACGTCGGTATTAATGGTGATTTTGCAAAAAAATAAAAATCGAATCGTAGCAAGCCTAATTATTAGTATCCTATTGTGTCACTAATGGATTATTACTGAAGTTTCCAATACGGAACTGGCAAAGAAGGAAAACTACAGCACTAGATCTTGAGAGGAAAGCCATGTGTCTTTAAGTGATTAATGTAATGCTTGGCTACCTAGAAATAACTCAAACGACCTCTACTGTAATATCAACTGTATGCAAACAATATGTGCATATGTTTACACTGTGAATGTGGTGTTCCAGTTCAGCAAGCACTTTGGGCCTTTTGCTTTAAAAACAGAGCTGTTTTTCTCAGTGACAAATTACCTCGGTTAAACTTAACATAAATACAGCTGCTTGTAAGTTGTTGTGTTCTTATTTCCATCCCCCAAAAGGCTTTGAGGCGTGCAACCCCTACAGTGACCTCTGTGTCTCTGCAACGTGGAGCTCTCCTTGCTGCTCGGGGAGCGGTTTGGGTCCCTGGTCTCAACACAAAATCTGCTAATTCAGTTTGCCGGGCTCAGAGACAGAGTGGCTCAGAGCACATCCCTTGGAGATCCTTCGCTTGCACATTCTGTATACTCAGTGAGCAGGAACCATCAGAGCCCCAGTGTGTTCTTCTCTTATTTGATCGTGTTCCTTGTCTTCTGCAATGATGTACGTGTGTGATTACAAAGACGGTAGATCAAGTCGGTGCATTTAAATACATAACAGGCTAGAAACATGTGTTGTGTTCTTTGTTAATGTTGCTGTTAAAAAGTGTAATGCAATGATTTATTAGTCAAGGGTGTCAAACATTTGTGTTGTTGGAAACACTGGCCAATATTCTATCACTGTACTGTAATGAGGTCAACTAATTATGCTCTTATCACGCCTTCTGTAATTACATCGGTTTCACATTTTTCATTTAGTGTTAAATTACATTCATTTTCATGTTGCATGTCCCTTAAAAACGAGAGTATTTAACTAAGGGGCACTGTCAATACAATTTAATAAGCATCAGTGGCAAAGCCAGCCCATTATCACTAGTTCCATGGTGCTAATTATATATTTTTTATAATTCTAGTAAGGTCATGCATTATAAAACCTTGATTATCACTCTTTTAAACTTGATGTTTTATATAAATAATATACAGTATGGTTAATTTTGGAAATGCTGTTTCTAGCATTTTCTGTGCAGTATGCTTAAGTGTTAAGTACTTGATTCTATATTTTTACATCTCTCTCCCACTGACGTCAAAGACGACTGTCCCTTTGATTCAGCTTGACGTCCCGCATGCAGGCTGTAAACGCAGCCTTCGGCATCGCTTCTTTAACCCCACACCCATTCAGTCACTATTTCTGGAGCTTGTTTGAGGAAATAATGCTGAATGTTAACCTTCTGCCAGGTGACCAGAGGAAACTGCATCCTTTTCTTTTCTCCTGTAAGTCACAATTTATTTAAACAGTATTTACATTATTATTATTTATTATTATTTATTTCTTAGCAGACGCCCTTATCCAGGGCGACTTACAGTCGTAAACAAAAATACATTTCAAGAATCACAGTACAAGTATTAATACAATTAAGAGCAAGATAAATACAATGACTTTGGTTCTAGCAAGTACAAGTATGACAAAATATGATTCAATAATGGAGCAGATAACAGTGTCAGTGATACAAAATACTACAGATTAAATAACAGTAATCTAAAGTACAGGATTAAATGCAGTAAAATAGGGGGCAGATAAGAGCAAGTAAAGCGCATTTAAGGAAGAGTGATAAGTGATTGGGTTAATCCAACTAAGGCTTTCTCACTTTGTAATATTATTTAGTCAGCTATGGGTAAAGTTAATGAAATGATTTTAAGTACAAAACTATGATTCTGAGTGCAGCTGTGGAAAGGATACTGTTATCCAGCTGCTATTAGGGAAAGAATGTTTCATTGCCAGAGAAAAAGTATTAATAAAACTGACCTCACCTGACCTGGTGCAAGCAGGAGTTATCTGGTATAAATGTTGCTGACACACAGAGATAAGCCAGCAACTAAGCTTAGCACCCAAAGGAGGGCTGTAGAGATTGTATAAACAGCAGAGCTTGGAGGTGCATTGGAGAAGCATAAAGATCCTCCATGAACACACAGCATCGCTCGTCCGAGGCTTCTTCCACAAACTGGTCACTGATATCATGGCTTCATTTCTGTCAATGGCTAGTGGCCTCGTTATTGTGTCTAATGATAATGATCAAGCTGTAAAAGTGTGACTTTTGATAATTGGGATCAGTAAAGGAATCCTTGTTGTGTGTGCTCCACATAGAGAAACACAAATAAATAAATATTTTAGTTTCCTTACATGCAAAGGCTGTTTTGAGCATAGGAGGCCACGATTCGACACACTGGAAAGATGGAGGTAGAGAAAGAAACTCATGTGTACATAGCGGACCGACTTTGGCAAGTCAAAGGATTTGCCACAGCAACTCCCTTATGGGAATTTATATATTTTTTTATAGATTAAGAGGTGTGAAATGTATGAAAAAATCCTGTTCATCTCTTTGTTTAAGAAACAAAACATACATACAACATATCTCTTAAATTACATTTATAATTGTTTTCAATGTGTTTTTTAAAGGATAAATTCCTACTTTATAGGGTTCATGGTGCAATCTCTCCTGGCAAGTTTGAAGAGGTCACGCTTCAACTCTGACGCCTCCACCTGCAGTTTACTATTCCTATAGGTCAGAAGGGATGAGCAGAGTTGACAGGTCGCGATCATTCATGTGATTTATTTGGAATCAGGAAGTACTCAAAAGAAGCTGTCGACTAGGATTCTACAAGCTCAGAGCCATGCCAGATTGGAAGGCAAAGTAGCCATGGAGTGATGGCTTGCACTTTCCATCTGTAGATGAACTGAACAAGGACCAGGGGTCACAAATGGAGATTAGATAAAGGGGCATTCAGAACAGAAAATAGGAGGCACTTTTTTTACAGAGAGAATTGTGAGGGTCTGGAACCAACTCCCCAGTAATGTTGTTGAAGCTGACACCCTGGGATCCTTCAAGAAGCTGCTTGATGAGATTTTGGGATCAATAAGCTACTAACAACCAAACAAGCAAGATGGGCTGAATGGCCTCCTCTCGTTTGGAAATTTCTTATGTTCTTATGTTCTTAACACATACCAGAAACTTACAGAAATTGGGAACTTAACTTTACCAGAATCTGTGTTGGCTCAACCACCAACTGCACTCAAATCCATGCTTTGCACTGATGTTTTGCACAGAGCTAATGTAAGCAGCTGCACTTGAGAAAGCTCTCAAGTGCAGCTGCTTAACCTTTAACTTCACCTCAAATGCATACAGCTCTGGTGGGGTACAGAGGCTGTGTGTTTAGCTCTGGTCAAAAGTTTTGCATCACCTAGATTTTTAGGATTGACAGATAATTGAAAAAAAAAAACTATATGAACATAATTTAGATATTTTATTTAACATCATATAATCAAAGAAACTGCTAAATTATATTGCAAAACTCTACCGGAAGCCGTAACAGTTGTACAGTATTTCATGTTAGATTTCGAAATATCACATTTTTGTCCAGTTAATTCTATAGGGTGAGGCACAGCTTTTGCCTTTTGCATGGTTGAGTATAACTTGTGTTACAGGCAGTTTCATAATGCGTAGCTTCTAAGTTGCAAAGCCCACAGTCCTTCAGACATTTAGACAGATTTAGACAAAGCCCTGCATGCCTGCCACACTGTCTGTCAATAGCTGCTTCATTGTAGCAGCCTTGCTGCCTTCAACCAACTCAACTCAACATGACAGCAGAAGACAATTATATTTTAAATATACTTTGTTTAATTGGTGAAACACCAGATTTTCATAGCTGCCTGTCAAGATCACCAGTCGGATTGCACAGATGCGTCTCTCACGAGGGATCCAGCATTTGACAATCTGTGTATGTTTTTGTATGCAGGGATGAGAAAGAAAAACCGCACAACAGGAAACAATGCGTCTCTACGCCATGCAAAGATCTACAAGGCTTTAGGAGATAAGTAGCTTTCGAAGTGCCATGACACCAGGCACATGTGGTCTTTTCTAACTATTGTTAGAAACATTGAAAAAGCAATTTGAGATTGCACCATGAACCCTATAAAATAGGAATTTATCCTTTAAAAAACACATTGAAAACAATTATAAATGTAATTTAAGAGATACAGAGATACATTCCCTAGTTCACACACATCTCTGTAAGCATGTCAAATTGTGGTCCAGTGGTTAAAGGAAAGGGCTTGTAACCAGGAGGTCCCCGGTTCAAATGCCACCTCAGCCACTGACTTATTGTGTATCACAGTTTTTAAGTCATGAGGTATATGTGGCTCAAAATTCTGGCAAAGGAGCAAAAATAGATTGAACTAGTTCCCCGACATCCTTACTAGGGAATAGTCTACATCTGTCAAGTGATTGGTTCACAACACTGTCAATCCCACCCCTTTTCAAAGGAACATCATTCATCTCCACTCCTCATAACAAGAGAAAATGAATTACAAAACATACTACAAAAGAAAGATGCTCCAAACACTAAAATGGTGATTAAAAGATCACTGTTTTCTGACTTTCTGAAATTCAAACAAATTCAACTCAGCGATAAGCTGGATTATGGAGCAGTCAACAAACCAGTCAGAGAGCGCTGCGCCAAAAAAGACTTTGCGGCATGAACTTCAAAAACCTTTTTTGTTATTTATTTACATTATTTATTTACTTATGCTGTATCAGCTCTATTTAAACACAATATATAAAGTCGTATTTACTTTCCAACCTTGCCTCACTTATTTTCTTCACTGATTCATCTGTTAAATATGTACTGCAGACTCAGCAATAGTGGAAAATTAAATGCCCCTCGTGAAGACTATTGTTACCTCCAGGGCATTACAGCCCCCTGTTGGTAATAATAGTCAGGTCAATAATTTTCCACTATAGCCCTCCTCTCCAACTCCATATTTATTATATATATATATACACACACAAAGTTCTTTTTTGAAATGTTTTGCATTTTAAAACAGGTCTACTGCACCCAAGCAGGACTCGTTTTCTTAAATTTCCAACTGACTTTGCGTGTTATATGCCTGCCTAAATTCACACAGAATAACTTCACTGTGTTTAATTAGATTAACAGATTGGAGCCATTATTGCATGAGCAGCCTTCTGCACCAGCTTCATTAATGCATTTCTTTATTTGATTAGCAAGTCAAACTTGCAAAGAAGGGAACAAAGTCTTTATTTGATGCATCCCTTGGAATTTGATTGCCATTGTTCTATAAGATATTACCTAATAATGCTGTATTATTGCATTGTATTGTTCTAACCCTAGCCTTGGCTGGCCTTATTATTATTATTATTAACATTATTTGTTTATTTAGCAGAGGCACCCTGGACAAGGCAAGCTGTAAGGTGGAGGCAGGAGGTTGGAGGAGCAAACAAAGAAATGACAGGGAGGCATGGGCCAAGGGCTCTTTATTATTATTTATTTATTTAGCAGACGCCTTTATCCAAGGCGTCTTACAGAGACTAGGGTGTGTGAACTATGCATCAGCTGCAGAATCACTTACAATTACGTCTCACCCAAAAGACGGAGCACAAGGAGGTTAAGTGACTTGCTCAGGCTCACACACTGAGTCAGTGGCTGAGGTGGGATTTGAACCGGGGACCTCCTGGTTACAAGCCCTTTTCCATAACCACTGGACCACACAGCCTCCTCCTTATAAAAAGGTCTTATTGGACAAAAGAGAGACATTGCACAGGGTGTCACAGGGTGACCACACATTCATTCAATTGCCTATTATTTGAGTTGCACGTTGTGATTTTATTACGTTTTATATTTCACATGTTATTTTCTTGCATGTTATAATGGAGTGATTTGAAATGTGTATTTTTGTTTTAAATTGTTTTTATATCCTTTAAATTGTGTTTGTTTTGAGTGTCACCCTTCACCGTGAGAAATCCAGCTGCAGGTGATACTCACTGATTACAGGGAGACAAGCTGGATTGGAAGACAGCACACCGGTGATTAGTTGACTGTTTAAATAGACTGCAAGCCAGACTGGAAAAAAAAAGAAATGAAAAGGAAAACGAACAGGAGAAACAGGACAGCAACGGAAGATCAAGAGTAAACAATTTTGAGAGAGAGAGAGAGAGAGAGAGAGAGAGAGAGAGAGAGAGAGAGAGAGAGAGAGAGAGAGAGAGGAGAGAGAGAGAGAGAGAGAGAGAGAGAGAGAGAGAGAGAGAGAGAGAGAGAGATCAGGATTCGAGGGAGAGAGAGAGAGAGAGAGAGAGAGAGAGAGAGAGAGAGAGAGAGAGAGAGATCAGGATTCGAGGGAGAGAGAGAGAGAGAGAGAGAGAGAGAGAGAGAGAGAGAGATCGGGATTCAAGGGAGAGAGAGAGATCAGGATTCGAGGGAGAGAGAGAGATCGGGATTCGAGGGAGAGAGAGAGAGAGATCAGGATTTGAGGGAGAGAGAAAGAGAGAGTATATATATATATATATATATACAGCACAATGCGCTTTACAGTACCAGACACTTCCTGAACGTCATCATGCATTAAAACTTCAATCTTATCATGCAGGGGAGAGATTTTGACACATTACAAGTTACAAGTTACAAGTTTTGACAAGTTACCACAGCATGCGGTAGAGGTCCGGACTGAGTGATATCAGGCAGCTCGTGTTGCCAGGGTAACACAAGGTGACTTTTAGGCATGTTTTTCATATGACATGGAAGTGCAGCTTATACAGTGTTCCCTGTTATCTCTTACAAATTAAACAGCGTGACTTACTAAAGTCTCCCTCTTACACCACAGCAGAAGCAGCATTTCTTTTCTCCAGAATTTTTTGTTTGGTTTTTATTTACTTCTATATCAATCATTTTATTGGGTTATACAAAACTGGAGCTGCTGCAGATTAGCTGACTTCACCCTCAGAGGTAGCTGCATATCTAGCTTATTTTCAGCTTTTTAAAAAAAAAAAAAAAAACTGGATTATGCAGCAGTCAGCAAACTGGACGGAGAGCTCTTGCTAGCTATGCAGTATGAACTTCAGAAACATTTTTGGTTATTTATTTATGTTATTTATTTACGTATGGTGTATCAGCTATATTTAGAGACTGTGTGGTCCAGTGGTTAAAGAAAAGGGCTTGTAACCCGGAGGTCCCCGGTTCAAATCCCACCTCAGCCCCTGACTCACTGTGTGACCCTGAGCAAGTCACACACCCTAGTCTCTGTAAGTCGCCTTGGATAAAGGCGTCTGCTAAATAAATATATAAAGTTGTATTTACAACCTTGCCTTCCATATTTTCTTGTTCTCATGCTGTCCCTTTGTGTTTTATTACATAAAAGGCACTATCTAGAAGTTGGATTAGTTTGTGATTGACTGACAAAATGGCCCAGTTGCTATCATGTATGGTTTGGAATGTGTATGACACAACTTTGGTGAAGATTGGTGCAAAAGCAAAACAGTTATATTGTGACGCAGAAGGTGGACGGACGAGACAAGCACGTAAGGGATCCTGTTTATTTGAACGAGGACATTACTCTTAAATCACAATGGGTTAACACGTATTAAAGATCTTAAAATAAAGATTTCATAGTAACGAGACATTTGTAAAAAAACTCGATATGAGGAACTGTTTTCAACGTCCCAGTTTTTTTTTTTTGGTAGTGCTTTACATTAAGTGTAGTTACACATAATTACAATGGTATTATGCATCGTTAAAATGTGCCTAACGTGTTTAGTGTTAGGGTACAGATTATGTACATTGTAACTATGCATAATAACATTGTAATTATGTGTAAGTACCCATGTATTTACCAAGTAACTACTATGTAAATACCCAGGAATTAGAGACAGTTAATGTAAAGTGTTAATTTATGTGCTTTTGTGTAAAAATTAATTCACAGGAAATACTTAATATGGAGCAGATATTTTCAAAATGATTTCATACAATCTCCCTGTAAACAACATGTACTGTCATATAGAACACAGCACATCTAAGGGACTGAATTCAGCTGAAAATGGACAAGTCATGAAAAGAAGCAAGTGAAAAACAAAGGAAGTGACAACTTGAACAGAAATCAAAGGAAACGCTCCTGAGATAACTGCAAAAACGATGCATCACCTGAATATCTTGAGGGCAGATGACAGACACAGACACAGTCTGCTAGCGCAGAAGTGTGAATCACATGACTGAGGAACATTGTTTGGGTCTGTGTTGGGAAGAAGTCAAAACTATTTCTGACCTATTGGAAGCAGTGATGGCTTTTCAGAGGAAACTCGAGGTTTTCCATTTTGATTTCCAAGAGGCATTGCTCTCACTTCCCAAAGCTTCAGCAGCACACCAAAGAAGCCAAACAAAGTGTTATACGCGACCAAGGAGGCTTCACGCAAAAAGCTAATTAACTATTTCAAAGCTCGTTTTCAAGATTTCCGAGTTGGTCAAGAGGTCCTGCTGTGCATGAAAAATCAAATTTCTGGTGACAGATATTGGAAAGTTTGCTGCTGAGGCCCATCATGCTTTTGATGGAGTTAAATGTGGGGAAGCTATAAAAAAGGCCAACAAGATGCTCGGATATATTGTGAGAAGTGTTGAATTTAAATCAAGGGAAGTAATGTTAAAACTTTACAATGCATTAGTAAGACCTCACCTAGAATATTGTGTTCAGTTCTGGTCACCTCGTTACAAAAAGGATATTGCTGCTCTAGAAAGAGTGCAAAGAAGAGCAACCAGAATTATCCTGGCTTTAAAAAGCATGTCGTATGCAGACAGGCTAAAAGAATTGAATCTATTCAGTCTTGAACAAAGTAGACTACGCGGTGATCTGATTCGAACATTCAAAATCCTAAAAGGTATAGACAATGTCGACCCAGGGGACTTTTTTGACCTGAAAAAAGAAACAAGGACCAGGGGTCACAAATGGAGATTAGATAAAGGGGCATTCAGAACAGAAAATAGGAGGCACTTTTTTACACAGAGAATTGTGAGGGTCTGGAACCAACTCCCCAGTAATGTTGTTGAAGCTGACACCCTGGGATCCTTCAAGAAGCTGCTTGATGAGATTCTGGGATCAATAAGCTACTAACAACCAAACGAGCAAGATGGGCTGAATTGCCTCCTCTCATTTGTAAACTTTCTTATGTTCTTATGTTCTTAACACTTTGAAAGCAAAAATGAATGACTGTGACTCTATTCAGTTCTGGACAAAGATTATAACTCCAGCTAAGTATCCCCCCTGTGCAAAAACTAGCAGTCCATGTTCGACTAATGTTTGGCTCTACATATACCTGTGAATCAGCATTCTCCACCCTGAAGGTGGTGAAGAACAGATATCGTCCTCGGATCACAGATTAGCATCTGCACCAGTCTATTCGACAGGCAGTCACGCCCTTTGTGTCTAGTTTCAAAGGGTTAGGCAAAGACAAAAGGTGCCACTTTTCCCATTAACTGTCAAAGGATGTAACTGGGGCAGCAGTGTGGAGTAGTGGTTAGGGATCTGGACTCTTGACCGGAGGGTCGTGGGTTCAATCCCAGGTGGGGGGACACTGCTGCTGTACCCTTGAGCAAGGTACTTTACCTAGATTGCTCCAGTAAAAACCCAACTGTATAAATGGGTAATTGTATATAAAAATAAATTGTAAGAATTGTAAGTCGCCATGGATAAGGGCGTCTGCTAAGAAATAAAATGATAATAATAACTCTAATTTGAATGGTTCTGCAGTTTGTGAATGGATAGCTGGATGACATCTTCTAAAATGTTCCTTCAGTATTTGACCGGACCTTCACCTGCCAGTGAACACTGGTAAGTAGACCTTTATTAAAACTCTCTGAGTAAACCTGCTGTATGGTTTGGGCTGTTTGATAATTATAATGAATGCATTAGTTGATAGTCTCCAGATGGTGGTTCAGACAAGCGTTGCCGGGAAAGTTGTCAGTGTCTGGGAGGCCCAGATGCCTTTATTTACACTAGCTTCATGCGCATTAAAATCAGAAACGGGCTGAATTCTAAATCACATCAGCATTCTGCTAAGAAGGCAGGCGAACTACTCAAATATTTAAAGGTAGCTGTTGACAGAGGACAGAACAGCTGTTCAATTTGAGATCATCTGTCACAGAACCAATACTGTACCTGTACCTTAAATCCGGAATAGATCTGAATAATGCATTGGTTTATTGGTCCATTGATTAAAGTATACCTAGACTAAGGTTAATAGAAAACGGAGGGTAATAGCCCTTATAGAAGTTTCCCATAGTAAACAAGTGTAATAAAGTATAGTGAAAGCATGGTAAATCACAAGCAGGCATTTTAAAACCCCTGAGAGTCTACAGCGAAGCATATTAAACATTACAAGCTGTTTTCATTGGCTGCCATATGAAATCTTATTCTCTATATTTATGTGGTTGAATTTTAAGAGATCAATTGGCTGTTTCATGCTGGCAGTTGATCCAAAATGACTCCCACATAACCTTGTGCTCACATTACCTCCCCTTCCCTTATAAAACTTTACAATAGCAAAAGCATAGCATAATAAAGTGTAGGAAAGCAGTGAAAGCATAGTAAGGCATAGGCAAGCATTGTAAAGCACATAGAGGTATGGTAAAGCATAGGGAAGCATTGTAAAGCACAGAGAGGTCTGGTAAAGCATAGGCAAGCATTGTAAAGCACAGAGAGGTATGGTAAAGCATAGGCAAGCATTGTAAAGCACAGAGAGGTCTCATAAAGCATAGGCAAGCATTGTAAAGCAAAGATAGGTCTGGTAAAGCATAGGGAAGCATTGTAAAGCACAGAGAGGTCTGGTAAAGCATAGGGAAGCATTGTAAAGCACAGAGAGTTATGGTAAAGCATAGGCAAGCATTGTAAAGCACAGAGAGGTATGGTAAAGCATAGGGAAGCATTGTAAAGCACAGAGAGGTCTGGTAAAGCATAGGGAAGCATTGTAAAGCACAGAGAGGTCTGGTAAAGCATAGGGAAGCATTGTAAAGCACAGAGAGGTCTGGTAAAGCATAGAGAAGCATTGTAAAGCACAGAGAGGTCTGGTAAAGCATAAGGAAGGATTGTAAAGCACAGAGAGGTCTGGTAAAGCATAGGGAAGCATTGTAAAGCACAGAGAGGTCTAGTAAAGCATAGGGAAGCATTGTAAAGCACAGAGAGGTCTGGTAAAGCATAGGCAAGCATGTAAAGCACAGAGAGGTCTGGTAAAGCATAGGGAAGCATTGTAAAGCACAGAGAGGTCTGGTAAAGCATAGGGAAGCATTGTAAAGCACAGAGAGGTCTGGTGAAGCATAGGGAAGCATTGCAAAGCACAGAGAGGTCTGGTAAAGCATAGGGAAGCATTGTAAAGCACAGAGAGGTCTGGTAAAGCATAGGCAAGCATGTAAAGCACAGAGAGGTCTGGTAAAGCATAGGGAAGCATTGTAAAGCACAGAGAGGTATGGTAAAGCATATACAAAAAAAAAACATTCAAAATCAGGGTACAGCCATGGAAAATGGAAAATTGCAAAATGATTGAGCAAATTTATAGTTGAAAACTTTTACAAGGAAAAGTCTGAAAGTTATCTATTAGGTGCCATTTGGGATCACAGTGTTCTGCAAATTTAGGTGAGTACAGTAAGTGGTCTCTTCACAGTCGGATAGTTGACACCCACAAACCTTAACCGAGACAAGAGAGATGTTTTACCAATTTATTAAAACAAGCATCCAAAATAAATGCAAAACAAATACTGTTTATCAAGATCAGAAAATAGATAAGGGTACAAGAAGCCATTACACTAAATGAATCAGCTCTGCCCTCCGCTCTCAATCCCTTCACCCTTCTCAGGTATACCACAGGCACAATTGTGAACATCGATGGCCTATTTCTCTGCAGTGTCAAATGCCTTTAAGCAAACAGGATCACATTCAGGTCCTATTGACGTGTGGTGCAGATAGTCAATGGGGTGTGGCTGCTCCTAATCGCCATAGTTACAGGACACCTTGCATAATGTCTTCCTTAGCTAGAGTAGCATCCCATGCTAGCCACTATATTCTTCCCTTCAATCAGATTGTATTTTTGTTGTACGGTTTGTAAACTACAAGTTTCAGCCACGCTGTCCCTGCAGTTCAGTCTCCCAAGCAGCTCAAACCCCATTGCTCACTGCAGTGGCAAAGTTACCAAGATTAGTTGCATATCTCTCAGTGTAAATTAAGATCCCCGTGGGAAGCATTGGTGAACTTTGCAGAGCTAAATACGGCACAAATTACTGTTGCAGCAGGGGGGCTAAAACAATGAATTAGAGACGAAGTCATCACAAATTGCTGTCACTGAAAAGGGAGAATAGTGCCGATTAGCAGTGCAAAACTCTTTACAAATGACTATCCCTGCTGGGAGAGAAATACCTGCCTTTCCGGAGTAGTGCTCTGTCCTTGATTGCATCTCCTTAAGGAATGTTACAGCTTAACTAGTGACTCATTTAGATCCTGGATATGGAACATATCTTCACCATGGTCTAATTAATTAGTGCGCTGTAATTGCTCACAGACAGCAGTAGATTTCATTGAAAGCAGGATAAGTTGACGCTAAATTCATCTGAGATTACCTTTTTAGTGTTTAGAGGGATGTTACTCATTAGAGACAGATCTGTGACTCTCAGGAGTGCTGAGGAATTTGCACTGGTTTTAAATGGGTAAAACGTCATTGAAAAAAAAAAGGAATATATTTATATAGAGCCTTTCAAATGTCTCCTAGAGCTTCACCATCACTCTCCGACAGCGCCCCCAGGAGGTGGACAGCAGCTTTTTTTCGCCCAAAATAAAAGATGTGATTGGGTACGTTTACAACAAAAATGGAAGTAGCTGCTATTATTCCTCAAAAAAATCCACTTGACAATGTCCTTTTTTCTTTTGACAAGGGTTTACAACAAACTTCTATGTGCAACGCCAATGGGTGCCATTTTATGGTACTTTAGGAGGGGATATGCTAATATTTCAGAGGCCTCATTAGAACTGTACCATTAATTAAACCTGCATAGGATTAACAAAGGTGCTTACAACGACTGTGTAAGATTTTAGAATGATACTGCAGAAACGATCCAGTTACCTAATAGTGGACATCTGGGTTTACAGCAGCAACACCTGGTCACCTCTGTGTTTTTTTTTATTTCTGTTTCTGAGGATGCTTAAAATGTAGGCTAATTATTTGTTAAAAGTTTCCATTAAGATTCTGTCGTAGCACAAAAGAGACATGCTGTGGAAAAGCTGTGCCAGTAGGCTACTGCTACTACTGATTCAATTGAAGCGTTAATATGTGCTTTGTTTTATGGTGACCCCATCCGACAAGGCTGTTGTGAAATTCCTAACAATGTACTTTTGACTCTCTTTTGTGCCCTTTCCCTTGCTGTTTATTTTTGATATACTGTGTTCCATTGCCCCTCTGTTATTTGTTCTGAAGTTGTGCAATAAGCATTTCTTAGCACAAGACTTGCAACAGAATGACAAAAGATAAGGAAGTGTGCTTCTGTCACAGTAAGATGACGATTCTCCAATTTATCCCATGAATTTGACATATTTTGACCCATGGAACGATGTTAATCATACCAAACTAGCACTGGCCTACCTCCCCTCCAGGTGTTCCACACTTGGAACCCACATTTCCAAAATCTAGAATGACATCAAAATTCTAGAAAAAGAATTCTGGGTGACAAAAGTCATTTTAAGCATAGCCATTGAGCCTGGACCGACAGAGAGAACAGACAGACAGGACCTTGATTTAACATCTCAAGTGAAAGATGGTGTCTAAATGCTGGACAACTTCCTGTTCTGTATATATTCAGACCTCTTCATGACTCAAACATACATGCAGTGGCGATCCTTGGAAAAAATAAATCGCAATGCTAGCATACGTGCAATATAGAGGAATTAGTGCTTTCAACAGTTCAGCAGTCAACTTGTGCTCCATACACAGATCCATTTTCCAAAACGAGAGCTACACCGTTTGCACACAGGTACCAAAGCATCCTATCAAACAATTACTGTGTGTTTTAATCCATCTATTCCAAACCAAATTGTTTCTGTGCACATGAAACACAGAAATCACTCTGGGCAGATAAAGTGTGCCCTTGTGCACGATGACCAAAAGCATGTGGCTTAACATTAGCATGTAAACAACAAAGAGCAAAAGTGCAGAAAAATCACACGACACACTGTCTTCAAATATATTCTGCAGGAGCTCAGAGATACAGCATCACCTGTCAGGCTTCTTCAGAGAGCACGATTCTGGGCACATTAATGCAGATTCACAATGGCATGGGAGCTCACAGGAAATCCAAAAAGCTCAAGGCAGCTACACTTGTTGTGTTTGTTATATAAAAAAAAGACTTGCTAATCTGCAGTGTTATGAGGTAACGCTTAACATTAAGTGTCTCTAATTCCTGAGTATTTACATTGTAGTTACATAGTAAATACATGTGTTATACTGTTATTAAGCATAGTTACAATGTAATTACTGTGAATCATTTTGCACGATATATATGTAAGTAAACAATTGTATCAGAAAAGAATTAGGGTTAGGGTTAGGGTTATATCATGCAAAAGATTTACACATGAAGTACATTGTAACTATGCATAATAACATTGTAATTATGTGGAAGTAGACCTGTGTACCATAAGCTGTACTTATTCAATGCACCTCAGTGTGGGGGAGTGCTGAGCACTGTTATAGAAGCTCAGTTGCACAGTTGTTCATGTGTGACGCTAGATTGCAGTATTTATGCCTATCCACCCACGCAAAGGAAAAAAATCTTCAGTTCAGATTACACGATTCGGTATGGTTCAGGTTTAGATCAGGGCTTTGTGCACAATCCTACTGACTTTCTATTTAATTCCTTCGAATGTTAATTCCGATTAGGCTACCAATGGCCACAGCGTAGCAATGCCTAAACGCACAGATCTAGTGCACAGCGAATAAATCACATGTTATGCACACGGGCAAGAATTAAGTTACTATGCCGGTTTACTTTAAGAATTCTTGACTTTTTAATACAGAAAAAAACAATCGAAAAGTTAAAAAAAAAAAACAGACTTAGTTTTAAATAACCACATAGTCAATATGATTGAATTTGTTCTTTCACGCTTACTCCAAGTGCCACAGAGTCTTCAGTCTAAATGTAAAAAGTCTAAAGCTCAGCCAACAATATCGTGTGTTTGAGTAACAGTTTATTTTTCACCAAAGCAGACCTGTGCCATACTTCTTTGGTATGTTGTTCCCGGTTAACCTGAATTTAGCTTTCAGCACTTTCAGTAAAATAGTTCAACACTACGAAGGTTTAATCACGATACTGCCTCTTTAAATAAGTAAATTAATATCTCACTTTTTAATTTGGTTATTTAAATCCATTCTGCCGCACAAGAGCAGTGTTCTCAAATACTGCATCTCCTGCTCAAGGCTCTTGCCCTGAATCAAGTTTGCTGTCTATTACTGATCTGCTGCCCGGAGGATTGCTGCTCATTATCCCCCATCAGCTCTCCATGGCATTGATGTGAGAGCTGTGCCAGTTAACTGGTGCCAGCCCCCGTTTCAGGTTCAGCACCCCTCTTGTTGAGTGCCAGATGATCCCAGGAACACGCAGGCAAGGGGCATTTCGTTAATGACACGCTCTGAGACTGCCAGCGTCCAGTTCAACTCATCCAGCATGGCAGTATATTACACTGAACCTCCGAGTACCACGGCCCCACCTCTACACAGTACAGGACGTCAGATCCATTGCGTAGATACAGTGTCTCAGAAGTGCAAAGAGGCGGAGCTGCAACCAGGGGACTGAAACAGGGATGTGACACCAGAGAAACTACAGCCACATGGGAAAGAAGGAGTCTTCCAGAAGTTACATTTGTGCCGCAAAATCCAGGGGAAGAAAAGGGTTTGGAGAACAAAGCCATGGTTTTCCATGCTTATCTGCATTTCAGAACTGTGCCATGCTCTGTGTGTATCACAGAATAAATAACACAAGTTTAGATTTTTCTCCACTCTGCCACACAAAAATAGTGCCACACAATTCAGTATGTTCATTTAAAGGATGTATCTATCTATCTAGAGAGAGAGAGAATATTGATTTCAAAAAAAGCTTTAAAATGTATAAGGCTTGGAAATATTTTTTTTTTTACCACATCCTTGGTTACCCTATTGGTCATTGCGCTGAAAATATCAAAAGCACATAGAAAGAAAAAATGAAAGTTCTCCCAAAAATGTCAAATGAATATCTCTGAATATATCTCCTAATTCAATGCGCTCAAATTATATAAGTAACTTCTTCAGGGTCTGGAAGGAGGTTCAATTGGCCCAATTAAACAATTTAAAACAGGATTGGAACAACGGTGTTTCTATGTAACTGTGAGGAAATGACAAGGTTAGTTTATGTGGGACTCTGATGAGATGTCAAAAAGAAAATACAGCTGCTCCTACAAGAATAGCTACTCTACTGAATATCCTGTTCTTAAAAGATCGCACAAGGGCATTGACTATATATTTTTGTTCAGTTTGCTGCACAGATATTTCCATTAGGCACAAGGGTGTTGGTGTGATTGTAGAGCCCACATAGAAAGTGCAGCACATAAGCAGAAAATAACTGCTGTGGAGGATAAATTGCAGACCCGATTAAAATGATCATTGTCAGAAGGCAATTGAAGCAGAAATGCTTTTTTAACGGGTTTTTAATTGAGCACAACCCACTCTTTAAATATCTGCAAGAAGCTGCTGACTCTTTTACAGCCATTGCTGATGGATCAGATTTGACATTAGAGCTGATCTGTGGAGGGACAACAAGACACAATATTCCCTTAAGCAGCAACTGTAAGGAAAGGGAGCCAGCGGGCTGAAGAAGGAGCAGGGTTATTCTGTGATTGTGTGGAGGCGTGTAGCTGGGGGAGGTGTTACGATACATGACCCCCCCCCCCAGATATTCAATCAGCTTACTGACGAGAGGGCATGTAAACTGACGTGCATCTGTAGCGCCCACAATTGAAGCATTAAATGTTAAACAATACATAGAAAGGCTGAAGTCATTGTTTGAAGCTAGAAAAGAAGTGACCTCTCTAATGGACACAGGGAGTGGGATCCACAGGGTTTCGGAGAGCAGTGGGTGCTAGCTGGGGAGAATGTAACTACCCAGGCAAAATCGTGAGGGATTTCTCATGAATAGACACGACTGTAAAGCTGAGTGATGGTTCATGAAATCTTCATGAACATTCATAACTGGCTGAGTTATGAATAAGTAGTGCATGGTCTTTATACAAACCTGAGGATGAAATGGCACCCAAACTAGTCTTTTCTTAAAAGAATCAATGTGATAAAACGAGTGATCAGGAGATGATTTATCGGTATGTACTACAATGTAGAGGTATGTGAAAAATACAGCGAACGAGGGGTGGGGCGGGGCTGGAGATGCAGTACTGAGTGTCCTGTTGATATGCAGGGCCTTTTAAACCTGTTTTACTGTGAAAAAATACTTTTAAACAGCGCGTCTAAAATAAACTGCGCGTGTGAAAATAAATTGGACCTGACGCGCCTTACACGCGCTGAATAAATGGACCGCAAGGGTTAATAGCTTGTAATAATCTGTGAAGCAAAGCATTCAGTATTCAAAGATACATAAGATAAAGAATGTACTGAAATGCGACCTCTTATTCTCAGACAGATCAAGGCATTAAAGTAGGCAACAGCTGCAGTCTATAGATCTGTGTCCACGTTTCAGCAGCAGCTGTGTCCAGAAAAGGGCACAATGTTGCACAGATGGAACAAAACTATGCCTTAGAACAGGAAAATCTTTGTCTTCTAGGCATTCAGCTGCAGACCGCGACTGGGTCGTCCAGGGATTCGTGTCTTCCAGGCTTTTGGACTGTGCTGACCAGGGATTTGCCAGTGGAGTAAAGCCGTGGACAATCTCATCATGACGAAGCCTACTATCACCAAGCGGCAGACTGTAGATTAGGAACAGCAGCATGGGGCTGGAAGGGAGCCCCCAGGCACTGCAGATGTCAACTCTCACACAGGGGGAGCAATAGTTACTGGTGTTAATAAGCTACAATCAAGATTTGTCGGATTATAGCCAAATGCAATCTGAAATGTCACTAGGAAGCTAGGAGAGTAAGATAAAGGTTTGGTTATCATGTAGCGTGTGAGAGGTGGACAGACTCTTAGCACTAGTCTTGGACTATCTAATGTTATATTAGATAAGTTAAGTATTAACTTTCTACGGTGTGGCCCACCAAGTGAACAGTCTTCATTTAAATGGCTCTTGACGCATTTGACACCAAGTTTGACATGATTTTGAATCAAACGAATCGAGTCAGTAAAAAGAATCGAACTGCACATCACTAGTTCTCACTAGTTCTCAGTGGTTAAAGCCTGGTTTCCATACATACTAATAAATGATCACTTCAATGCACGCACTAAAAAACGCCCTTTAGTAAATACCATGTGAATACAGCTCATTTCATTATTCTGAGCTGGTTGCTCATATTAAATACATCAGCATGCATTACCATACAAATCACATATTAATTCTGATTACCATAGTGTGAATTTAGTGATTGCCACAATGTGCTAAGTATCAAATGCGATAATGAATAAAACTGCAACAGTAAATACGGAAATCATTGACGTGCACAATAACTGCAATTATAGTGCACCATCGTTTAGCAATTTTCCCTTTCCGGTCCAATGTCGGACCCTGTCCAACATCATCAAAAAGTGGCAAAAAACAGGTCTCTAGTCGTTTTTTTCTATGGAAAAAGCCGAGAAAACCATTCAATGACCGAGTGAGATCGATAGGACCCGAGAGAAACCGAAAAAAAAGGGGTGTATCTCATGAATACAGATAGCCCCGGCACCACATAGATAACACGGACATAAACAAACAAGATAGCTGCTTCTGCATCCAGCGCTCAAAGTGTCACAGACATTTGCAGAGCTTTTTGAGATGTTATAGTAATAAAATAATGACTTGGATCGCATTATTGAAGAGTTTGGTGATAAAACGAGTGATCAGAAGATGATTTATCAGTATGCATGACTATGAAGAGGTATCTGAAAAATACAGCGAACAAGGGGTGGGGCGGGGCTGGAGATGCAGTACTGAGTGTCCTGTTGATATGCAGTGCCTTTTAAACCTGTTTTACTGTGAAAAAAATACTTTTAAACAGCTGCGTCTAAAATAAACTGCGCATGTGAAAATAAATTGGACCTGACGCCCCTGACACACGCTGAATAAATGGACCGCAAAGGGTTAAATGCATATCATTCATCAAGTGTGATTAAATGCAAATCAGCAAATCTTATAGGACAACCTACATTATTGTGAACAGTCTGTATCTACGGAAATACTGGACTTATTAAACTATGTACTGGGCTTGGATTTAAAACCACTGGACTGTCCAGTTAGGGAGTGGATGCTTAGCATGTTTGTCTGAGATGGTATTGGCTTCAGGTAGAGCAAGCAGAGTCGACATGCCTTTTTGTTTTTGCTGGATCCTAAGCTGCAGATGACAACCTCTTGATTGTACATGCATGATTGTTATTCAATTAATATTGATGATTGAGTTTATTCATGCAGCAGGTATTTGAGCAGATCTAGTGTGCATACAAATTATGTCATTTCTAACCTTTGGACTAACGAAACGTCTCAGTGTATTATTATTATTATTTATTTCTTAGCAGATGCCCTTATCCAGGGTGACTTACAATTGTTACAAGATATCACATTATGTTTACATACAATTACATTTTTTTGTACACATTATTTTTTACATACAATTACATTATTTATTTATTTATTACACATTCTTTTTTTACATACAATTACACATTTATACAGTTGGGTTTTTACTGGAGCAATCTAGGTAAAGTACCTTGCTCAAGGGTACAGCAGCAGTGTCCCCCACCTGGGATTGAACCCACGACCCTCCTGTCAAGAGTCCAGAGCCCTAACCACTATTTCACACTGCTGACCAATACACTATACTGTCGGAATGTCAAAGAGTCACCTTGAACACTTTGGAATGCTGATGAGACGCATTGAAGTAAGTGAGATCCTGATCATTTCTATTGTATATTCCTAACTTTGAAATGTTTTTTTTTCAAAATTGAATGCAATTAAGGTCGACCTGCCTTGTATGCATCACTTTTTTTTTTTTTTTATTAAAAATGCATTCCTGTTGGAATCTCTTGGAAGACTCAGAACAAGTTCCTAAACAAATGAGAAAGCTCCATTATGTTGCATAGCCATATCAAAAAGGACTTCAGCCAGAGAAACAAGAAGCATAACTTATGACATTTTTTTTAAACATTCCTACAAAAAAATAAAATAAAATAATAACCCTTTTTTAAATGCAGTGGCTCACTGGTAGGTGTTCTGGATACCGGTGGAACTTGGTATTATCTAAACTTAGCTGGTGTTATTTATATAAACATTGTCTCTTTGCAGATCAGATAATATGCTCAGATAATCTTGCAGCTGATTCGCTGGTGTGCATAGAAAGCCCAGCCCTACCTTCCTGCTGCAACTCAGGAACTTGTGAGTGAAGGCATCTGGGAAATGGAGTTTTAAGTAGCGATTTGCTTTTATATGCACTCCAGTTGTTTGACTGTTTACCTGTAGACCTGGTGCTTGGGGTGCTAAAGTCTGCAACAGTAAATGAGACTCGAACAGCGGTGTGTTGATGGTGTACGTGTTACAGACTGACTAACACAAGCTACCTGTACAAGCTTTCTGCATTGAACCAAACGTGCAGTCATACTGGTGTATGCTGGACTTAATCTCATAAGTATCCCAAACACTGACTGCCTATTCTGAATACCAACTTCATATAAACATAGCAAGTGATGTTCCACTGATCTTTTGAACCGTGCTTGAAATCAGAGCATTGCTCTCTAGAAACTAACTCCATGCTATTACTATAACATGATAATTTGCTCTGAACTCATAGGGAATCTTGTGGCGTACTGTCTTTGTGGATAAATCAAAGACTTCGGTCTCTGTTGCCATCAATTCCATCACCTTTCACCGACTCTTAATCCATCACTTTTTTAACGCAAGAAAGGACAGTCAGAGTAATTGGAGATTAGAGAGAGATAGATGTTTGTCTGCTGCATGTTTCAGTCAAACACTTAGCAAGAGGAAGATAAATCTCTGACAGCAATCTGCTTGCGTGAGCACTGCAACTATCCGTCTCCTCAGAAAGGCTGGGCTGCTGTCTTTCACCATAGGATGGTCTCGTTATAGCTAGGATACATTTTTTGTCCAATTATTTTAACGTGCTGTAGCGAGAAACGGTCCCTGACGGTTTTGTCTTCCTAACCCGCGGGCGCGCCAGAGCCAATGCAACACTCCCTGTGGATTCCCCAGCAAAGATCGACAACTTCACACACCCAGGGCACCAACCTGGAAGTTGAACACCATGCTGGGACATTAGGTGAGGTCTAATGCAGAGGTAGGAGAAAGAGATCACCCCACTACTGAACCACAAATCAATGCTGAGCCAGCCCAGCACTGCTGAGCTCAAAGCTGCTTATGTGGGTCTCTTCTAGATTCAAGCAGTGAGTCTCCTTCTGCACCATGATAGCCAGCTGACCCCAGGGAAGTCAGCTAGTGATTGTAGGAAACTACTTCATCAGAAGAAACTACTTAATGAGAAGAAGGCAGGATAATGACAAGCGAGTGTCCCCACTGTGCCAGGGTCATTACTATCTTGGGTTGTTTGAAGTTATCTGTTCAGGAAGTGCTAGCTGTAATATTCTTTGACGAGAAGCCTGAGGATTAATTAAGCTTCAATCAACAGGTTTGCTCGGCCTCCCTGGGTCTTTGCTAGTGACCTACTCCCAATATGTACCAGGATGCTCAAAATTCTTGACATCAAAATTAGTAATCCAATTAAATAAAAAACACTTATGAGAACAAAAATGACGTGAAAATACTGTATTTGACTAAGGTTAAAGCCTTGTAACTTTTAGCATTTGTTTTACCTTCCAATACACTGTTGGTGTAATATAATACCAATATTTAAAGTGCGCCAATCTTCTTGCTCAATTCACCTCTTCTCCATGCTAAGCTCGCTGAGCTACAGACTGGCCGATCATCTCATTCTGCTGCCGATGAAAATGTAACATCGCGGTTTCAAGGAGGTCCCAGTATCAGACCTGACAGGCGCTGAATAAATGAACCGTAAAGAGTTAATGATCTAATGTCCATTACCTCATTAGGTTATCTGTAATATTAATGAGAGCTTGATAGTGAGAATTAGGATGTGGGCATCTTTTTTATCAGTAGAGATATCGTTATGAGTAGTCTCTTGAATCTAGCGAAAATATTACTTCATGCAATGAATTTGGGAAAACGCTTACAGTAAAGTTTCTTATTAATTAAAAGTAAACTTTGGTTAGAAAGTGGGCCCCCTTGAGTCCTTATCTATAAGTTGTCAAGGACTGTTGAAGAAGGGGATTTTTATCTAGAGAGAAGCCAAGTTTGTTTAAACACATTTGTACATGAAAAGAAACCAGCCTATTGAGAACACACTGAAAAGTAAGTTTTTACTTTTAAGAAGGAAATCATTTTAATTAAACAGAGCTGGTGTTATATATTAAAAACATCTCTCTATATAGACTTGTGTCTTAATAAGCAATAAAGAACTCTGTGGTACCGGAAAATATGTTATCAATCTGAGGATTACCTCACATATTTAGAGATTAGAGAGGGAGAGGACATGAGATCATATACAATTAATTTGAAAGGGGTTGCCAGGACTTATTTATTCACTTAAATATAAGAGCTGCCAAAACAGACCAAATGTTTAGATTGAATTAAGTCTTCTGATGCACGAAGCGGAGGTAAAGTTCTATAAAAGTTGAGGCAAGACTCCAGTAAAGTATCTGGTAACACAAGCCGTTTGATCCATTCTCTGAAGATCTCTGAAAAAGCTGGTTGCTGTTTGCCTTCGAAGACAGCTCTTGTCTCTACTTATATTCTACACAAAACTTCCATATATTGGGAGGTAAGCATAATATTGAAGCATTGCTATAGGGATAGAAATGATAGTGTAAAGATTTTAAAACTCGTGCTTCCCTGACCTTGTAGCTCTTTGGCTTGGCATGTGGCCTGAAATACACCCATGTTGGAGTGACTGGCTTTTCATAACTCAGAGTGCAGCTGTGACCTCAGAGGGATGGTAAAACCTTTGTTTCTGCTTAGAAAGCTGTTTTGAACCTATGTACAAACCATAATCAAACCACTTAAAACTGGTTCTAAAACCACTTACTTTTGTTAAAAGTGGCATGCGAAAAAACTTTAGGCAAGCACGTATTGCACATAGGCTTTTTCTGATAAACACGCACCTTGTGTGGGGCAGTGTACACCAGGTTTTTCCAGTTAAATTGCACACACTCTTTTCTGTTCTTTTCTTATGCTTCCCATTTAAATAGTGAAATAAGTGAAAAATCATTGAAACTGTCTGTAAACATTGTGTGATTTTCCTGTGTTTAATGTAAACCCAATGACCACATTTGGTCAAGGAAATTACATAAGCTAGTTATATATCTGTGCTGTTCAAAGTAATTTCCGGGCTTAGCTCAGAAACTAACATCTACACTGCTGGCTGCTCAGAAACTAACATCTCTGTGCCATGCCAGCTCAGAAAAAAAACATCTCTGATGCCATGAAAGCTCAGCTCAGAAAAAATTCTTTCCCTTTTGGAAAAAAAATAAAAAAGGAAAATGGGAAGAAAGGGCCACAAGATGCTGCAGCAGCAACCTCAACAGCCCAGGAGGGAGGAGACGGAGCCCTTCCCATCCTCTGAGGAGATGCTGGACTGGGTGTCGGACCCTGAGTGGAACTGGGAGGACCTCCCGAAGGTTGTTGACCTGCTGTGGGCCAGAGATGAGGAACATTGGGAACGCTGGGAACAGCACTACTTCCCAGTGCCCTTTGTGAACCCGGCAGCCTGGTGATCAACTGCTTGGCTGCCGATATGGGACTGCCCCAGCAGGTTGACTTCCAAGTAGGAGGAGCCACACTTACCTGAACCCTCACTGGGCTAGAGGAAGAATGCCTGCTGTCCCCATCTCCACCAGCAGAGGGAGCATGCCTGCTGTCCCCATCACAACCAGCAGAGGAAGAATGCCTGCTGGTTTCCCCGTCACAACCAGCAGAGGAAGAATGCCTGCTGGTTTCCCCTTCCGAGACAGAGGGAGAACCGCACCCATCCCCTGCAAGTGAGGTAGAGCTGCTCCAGTCCCCTGCAAGAGAGGGAGAGTCGCACCAGTCCCCTGCAAGAGAGGGAGAGTCGCACCAGTCCCCTGCAAGAGCAGGAGACTACACGCTGCTCCCACCTTCATCGCCAGGAAACTACACGCTGCTCCCACCTCCGTCGCCAGGAGACTACACACTGCTCCCACCTCGGTCGCCAGGAGACTACATGCTGCTCCCACCTCCGTCGCCAGGAGACTACATGCTGCTTCCACATCCACCGCCAGGAGACTACATGCTGCTTCCACATCCACCGCCAGGATACTACATGCTGCTTCCACATCCACCGCCAGGAGCAGAGCAGCAGGAGCTGCCTCTGCCTCTGCCACATCCAGGAGCAGAGCAGCAGGAGCTGCCTCTGTCTCCACCACCTCCACCAGGAGCAGAGCAGCAGGAGCTGCCTCTGTTTCCATCACCTCCACCGGCAGGAGCAGAGCACCAGGAGCTGCCTCCTCCACCAGCAGAGGGTGAATACCTGCTGGTTCCGCCTTCACCGCTGTGGGAGGACTGCTTGCTGCTTCCACCTCCACCACAAGAGGAGCTGCAGCTGAGTTTCGCACCACCCAAGGATGCTTGCCTCTCACCGCCCAAGGATGCCTGCTACGCACCGTCCAAGGATGCCTGCCTCGCACCGCCCAAGGATGCCAGCCTCGCTTCGCCCAAGGATGCCAGCCTCGCTTCGCCCAAGGATGCCAGCCTCGCTTCACCCAAGGATGCTTGCCTTGCATCGCCTGGGGCTGCCTGGTGCTCCGCATCGCCTGGGGCTGCCTGGTGCTCCACATGGCCTGGGGCTGCCTGGTGCTCCGCATCGCCTGGGGCTGCCTGTTGCTCCGCATCGCAGCAGGAAGTACTGTGGCCGGAACCCCACCAAGGGGAGCTGCCGGCCACGAAGAAGGGGGAGGAGGTCTTGAGACCACCAACCCCAGCAGCAGTTTCACTGCTGGAGATCGTGGGGGAGGTCAGGAGACCTGCGTCCACTGCAGCACTTTCACTGCCGGAAGTATTGTGGCCGGAGCCTCACAAAAGGGAGCTGCTGGCTACGAAGAAGGGGAGAGGTCAGGAGACCACCCCCCAAGCAGCCTTTCCGCTGCCAGGACTGCCCCCGCTAAAGGAGTCAGTCTGGGAGCTGTCAGCACGTCTGCTGACAGCATGGCCAGTAGCAGCCTGGTTACTGGCAACATTGCCGCCCATGAATCCCTTGAAGTCCCTGTTCTTGGCCTGGGGCTTTGAGCGAGACTTTTGGGATTTTAAGCGGGGAGGTGGCCTGCCCCTGTGTGCATTTGTGTGTTATATGTTGTATGTTACGTGTGTTAATGTTGGTGTATAGATGTGGCTGCATGGGATATAAATGGGTGTGTGCAGCACAAGTTATTTAAAATGTATAATTGTATTTAGGCACGGGATTGCACTTCACGTGCATTTAAAGTATTTAATATGTGAGCACAGCAGATTTACACATTAAGTATGCATAATAACAATGTAAGTACACGTGTATTTAAGTAACTCCTATGTAAAAACACAGTATTTAGATACACTTCATGGTAAGTGTTACCCAGGCATTTAATTATGTTATATGTAAGCATTAGAGGTAGCTTTCTGACACAGTAGTTGACAGCAGTCAAAGCGATAAACGATATCCTCGACTCGAGATCTTATCCTGGAATTTGTTGTGTATACATTTCTGCCTTTGGACATTTCATCACAGACACACACATCAATCTGAAAATGTCACGCAGTACATAAAAGAGTATTCCGTGCTTAATATAATGCAGGATTCTATGTAGCTTTAACATGCTGGGTTCACTCTGCCTGGAGGACATACATAATGAGAGGGATAAAAGAGGATGTCGGGACGTTTCTTCAATTTGATGGAGAGTTAAGCAGACAGGTTTAGTGCTGCTACAGGAGTGATTAATAGGGCAAAATGTATTACAGCATGATAGGTTTTAAGTATTCATTCAAGTAAGTCTACTGTATAATGTGATTTTGGTTGATAAAAAGGACATTCAGATGGACTAGTACTCATTTAAACAGTTGGTGTGTGCAGAGTGCTCGGATCATACAAGGCTCTGCTACCATTATGGACATTATTCCTCTGAGTAACAAATGCATTCAGTTTGCTCCCAGTCGCAATCTGGCAGTCTGTCCATTCTCAAGTCTAGCAATCGAGAGCCAATCCATGCGAGATTGAGGAGAGACAGCTGTGTGGTCTGGTGGTTAAAGAAAAGGGTTTGTAACCAGGAGGTCCCCGGTTCAAATCCCTGTTCACTCACTGTGTTATTATTTGTTTATTTAGCAGACACCTTTATCCAAGGCGACTTACAGAGACTAGGGTGTGTGAACTATGCATCAGCTGCAGAGTCACTTACAATTACGTCTCACCCGAAAGACGGAGCACAAGGAGGTGAAGTGACTTGCTCAGGGTCACACAATGAGTCAGTGGCTGAGGTGAGATTTGAACCGGGGACCTCCTGGTTACAAGCCCTTTTCTTTAACCACTGGACCACACAGCCTCCTATATTGATTTTGAATATTGATTGAGCAAGTCACTTAACCTCCTTGTGCTCCGTCTTTCGGGTGAGACGTCGTAAGGCAAGTGTAAGGCATTCATGTTTATTTGAGGTGAAGGTATTTTAAAATGTTCTTAATGAATGATAAAAAAAGGAACTAATTAATTTCACAGTAGATATGAGAGCCTGCCACCAGTGCCAGAGCCTCCTACAGCATGGGGGAGAACCAAAACAAATAAAAGAAAGGAAATGCCTAGTGACACGCTCTCAGTTACTGATTAGATGAGAATGAAAGTTTTGCATGAAACAGACTCTTAAAACTTGCATGCTTTGAACATGTCTGACATTGCAATAGCAGCCAGCAGATGCTTAGAGACTCCAGTGCTGCAGCACGCCAGAAGGGCTGTGAAGCAAACAGAGGCTTGCGAGGAGGTGGGAATGAAGGTGGCAAAGCTGAGGATTTTCTTCTCGCATGGTATAGCTTTTTATGAGTGTACCAAAGGGCAGCTGGTTCACAATCAGCTGTTACAGCAAGAATCTGGAGTCATGGTGGCTTGTGACTAGCTACGACAAAGAAAGGGTGTCATACAGACAGGGAAGCACAGGTTTGAGGCTCCTTCTTCTCTGAGGTTCTACAGGGAGTGTATCATTGGCTCTGGTATTACACATGTTGGACCACCGTTAACATTTCTAAATCGACACACCCTAACATCCGTGACCAAACAGCATTTTAATATCAGTGACATAGCAGCAGCATCTTAATGCTGGTTACATTTTCTTTTTGTAGTGTCCCCTTACCATGTATTAAGTTTACAATGATTCCGAAAAGTTCTTAGTGCGATTGCTTTTAAAACTTTTTGACAGGTTTGTTTTACAGTGCTTTTACTAGAGCTTCTCTTTAACCCCTTAAGGTCTGTTTGCAAAAACAACAGCTGTGTAAGGCCACAGGTACCCTTTAGTTATTTGTTGCAATTGAGTTTTATCTTTTAAATTATTATTATTATTATTATTATTATTATTATTATTATTATTATTATTATTATTATTAATTTCTTAGCAGACGCCCTTATCCAGGGCGACTTACAGTCGTAAACAAAAATACATTTCAAGAATAATACATTTAAAGTTAAGCTCTGTTTGTACAGCTTGGATATGTTCTTTTCTTTTTAATAAGAATAATAAATTAGTTTAAAAAAACAAAGAAAAAAGGTTGCAAGATGAATAGGCTCTTTGTGAGAGTCGGCTGTGCTGTGGAAGATATTCCCTCGTAGAACTGTGTCTTTATGTTAGCTGGATCAGTCGGAGGTGATCTTGTGCAGTGACATTTAGTAATATCTGATACAGGGAGTCCTTATCACGCTGTACCATGACTGCACTCCCCTCCTCCCCTTTTCTCCCTCCGGACCAGCTCTCTCATCGATCCTGGTACCCAGAGGAAGTCAAGCGAGGAGCCTTCAGCACAGAGCCTTTTACAATTGGTTCCTCAGGGAAGCCAGAGAGGATTTTTGAACAGAATTAGCATTAGTTCTGCAGAGAGAAACTGATCCTTATTCATCAAGATCGTACAGTTCGTTCCTCAGCACAATTTTTGCGAGGACTCCTGCAAGTTGCTGACAAAATATGACTCTCTCTCTCTCTCTCTCTCTCTCTCTCTCTCTCTCTCTCTCTCTCTCTCTCTCTCTCATTTAAAAAAGTTTGGAATAAAAAAAAAACTAACAAAGTCATTCTCCCAAACATAGAGGCGCCTTCTTTACTGTCTGTAACCAACCAGCTGCTTGCCTAATTAATGGCATGCTTTACAGCCAGTAAGATGCTTTGACCCTGAAGCTAACATGCCGTAAAACAACCAAGGAAGTAAAGCAGCAACAGACTTCCTGGAAGGCAGATTGTCAGGTTGTACAATGAAAATTCATGTTTGCTATAACATGTGTTTCTTTCTAAACTGCACATTTGAGTCCTATATAGTGAATGAACGCATGCACAGGTAAGATTTATGAAATGATTCTGTAAGCTTCTTTAGCGAGTGGGAGACCACATGCTAGGATCTGATTGATAACACACAGATAGAAAAGATGAAAAGAATTCATTGAACAAGGACCGCATCAGAAATGTGCTTGAGTTTTTGTGGGATGAGGTAACAGGACATTCTGACCTGTGCAAGGTCAGGTCAGAGATCAAACTGACACAGTTTCTGTGCATATTGCCAATTAATCATGATTATATTTAGGGCTTCTGTTTTTTTGGGTTTTATTAATTGTATTTTTCGGTGCTTATTTTTAGCTATTTTTGAGTTTTATGTAAATCATTTTTTTTTTCTTTTTTTCGGGGCTTTCGTTTTTGATATACTGTATGAAATTAGTGTTTTCGGTTACTTTCCAAAATGCTTGAGCGTTTTTTTTTTGTGTAAAAATATGTATAGAATCTCGACATTACTTGTACACTTAAGTTGTCCCTTCTTTCCTTTGCTGTCTTCCACAGTGAAATCCCCACATTCTTCTGAGGTTTTTGTCTGGAGGCATTTTTGTACATTCTGTTTTAAATCCTCCGTGTCTTAACTGTCATACAGCTTGAAATCCTGCTAACAAGCCTCCATCCTGATTGTAATCTCGTTTAAAATCTCGCACGCGGAGTATCCAATAGAAATATAGGAATGCGCTGTCACTCAGTAGTTGGGGCGGGTTTAAAGTATTCAGAATGAATCAATGATAGATACAAGTCAGGAAGGCGGGACATTGCCCAGCAGCACTGGGAAATGTATTTATTATTATTTTTGAAGTAGATTTAATATTTTTTAATGGGAAAAGGGTAAAGTCAACGTGAATTGATTAACCATTTCCACAGCTTTTTCCGGTGTTTTCCGGTGTTTATTGGCAGGCCATCGATTTCTTTTTTTTTTTTGATCGGGGGTGTTTTATCGGGTTTTATCGTTTAAAACCGAAAATCAGAAGCCCTAATTATATTATAGCTCTGAACATCCATCATACATGAACAATATCGATTTTCTCTGGAGGTCCCTCCGGGCCCACAGGTTGAGCAAAGCGGGGGAAAGGGGAGGGGAGGGGAGGGAGATGAAACTTACCCAGGGCCAAAGATAAGCACACACACAAAAAAAGAAAAAGTCATTTGTTAGTAATTTCAATTAGTTATTTTTTACAATTTTCTTGTTGTTGTTACTATCAGAGTGTATTGAAAATAATATTAAAGCATCAAAATATTCACTTAACCTTTTTTTTTTTGCTTTGATACTTAAATGTCAGCTTTTCTCTTAAAAGGGTTTACAGTAGATATATTTATTAGACAAGTCGCCAAAAATTGGTCCCTTTCTTGACCCCCATTACAGTTGTTTCCACTAAACCCTTTAACCATAACTTCAAAAACACTCAGTCATAGTTTATAAACCTATAAGACAGTACCAGCATCAGTTACTCCAAATTACCATTTGTGTATGTTTCTTTACAAAAGAAAAAAGAGCCCAGGAAAGTGACTAAACCATATATATATATATATATATATATATATATATATATATATATATATATATATATATATATATATATATATATATTAATAGACAGATAGATAGATAGATAGATAGATAGATAGATAGATAGATAGATAGATAGATAGATAGATAGATATTTTTTTCAGGATCCTGTAAGTAGTCTTATTTGTTTTAGAACAGTTATTGGTGTATTTTACATTTTATTAAAAAAAAAAGTGCCAATATGTATTCATTAGTCTTGAGAACCTCTAAATTTAATAATGCCAGTTTTACCTTATAAACTGCAGTCCCTTATTTGTGTAATATTAAACAGACACATGTAACTCTGTTCTGACCTTGAAAAGCAACTCAAGCAACTAGCTATTCTGAAAGCTTCTCAGCGCCACCAGGTCAATTGGAGCAGGGCCAGCATTTTCAGGCTGTGCTCTTGGTGGGTGTCGTCCTTCACCAGCTGGGAGTAGAAAACAGGTCCAGCTCCTCAGGGACGCCTCAAATAGAGTGGAACTCTCAGACAGGCCAACATCTAAAACGTTCTGGGCCAGACAGGCGCTCCATGCTGTTTTAATTGACTGACTCGTGCTTAGAATGTACGAAAAACTATGTAAACCAAATACCTACGGTCAGGCAAATTGGTATGTAGAATGCCTGGCCATTAAGTGGTTAAAAAAAAAAACGATGAGGTTCAGTGTCCTTTCCGAAATCATGTTATCGATCATGCAGAATGAAAAGATAAGTGGCTTGTCTGTATTTGGTGGGCAGTGGTGTGGACTTCATGAAGCAAGCACAGCGTTTCTAAGGCAATCAAGGGCTTGGCATCTGTTTGTACAGCTCAATACCTGCAGAGCACAGCTCTATTAACTGTACCCCTAACTTTAAATGGTGTTGATTCTTTTTGTAACACACACACACACACACACTTTTTACAACATAAATGTGTTCAGGGGCAAAGCTACAATATCACTTTAACAGCCTATTGTTGCATTATTAATTTTATCTATTCGTGTGATAAGCCTTATCATATCATAAATAAAAAATGGTCAAACGCTACATCCATTCTCCTGCCTCTTAACTGTATTTAGAAAACAATTAACACATGCTTATACCAAACCAATAAACGTGAAACAATACAGAGGCTTGACATCAACATCAATATTAATTAAAGTAAACGTTCTCGAACTAGAACTGCAAGATCTAAACATATTTTACGAATCTAGTATAGGCTAGTAGCTTATTCACTTTCCGATCACAAATACGCTTGTTAATTTACCTTCTATTTCATGAATATAACCCTGTACCCTTTCTGCTGTATGTTTTTTTTGGAATCCTAGTAGCTGCGGCGGCCATGACAGTTGCTCACACACCAAGTCTCGTTTTCAACCAAACATGGCCGCTGCGTGAATAAGGTGTATTAGGCTAGGTCTGCGTCAGTTTTCCAGCAGCAGCAAAATAGTTTGTGTCACCAAGCGTGATGTTTATGACAGCTTCATGTATTGATTTGTACGTTCTCAAGCCAGACCTCCTCATCAGTTTTACTCCTAAAGTGGCATAATAATTGTGTGAAAATACAGCAGTTTATAATTAGCTACCTAATTAAATAGTAGGCCTTGTGTTAGTATCAATGTAGGTCTATCACTGTTGACCGATCAATAGATCAATATTTATAGGAGGCTGTGTGGTCCAGTGGTTAAAGAAAAGGGCTTGTAACCAGGAGGTCCCCGGTTCAAATCCCACCTCAGCCACTGACTCATTGCGTGACCCTGAGCAAGTCACTTAACCTCCTTGTGCTCCGTCTTTCAGGTGAGACGTAATTGTAAGTGACTCTGCAGCTGATGCATAGTTCACCCACACCCTAGTCTCTGTAAGTCGCCTTGGATAAAGGCATCTGCTAAATAAACACATAATAATAATAATATACAGCAGTAATTGGTGGCAGTGGGTGCACCAGTATGAAAGGCTTTTCAAATTAGGAAAAGACAACTGAAAAATGTAGCAAACACCAAAAAAGCAGTTCACATGTTTCAGCAGCTGTTACTTGTTATAATAATTAAACTTAACCACGACCAGAAACGTTTTTCTTTCAGAAAAAAAAAAATGGTGCTAATAGCGAGTTAAAATCTTGCTCATGTTTTTTTTTCTTCTTCTGAACCCATTTACTTATTCACTTAAGAATGTTTTAATCAAACACAGTCAAGTTCACACTTTGGATAATGTTAAATATAGTTCAGTAGTTCGGGACAAACACCAATCACAAAATGTTTTAGTACAAATATTTATTGTAGAGAATGCGGAGTATGCGATTTTACAGAAAAGTATGCTGTATATACACATTCATTTGGCATCAAACCTAACTTGGTTTGAGGGTTCGCTGCCTGGCCGACTGGACGAGGCTGACCCCCAAGCCGGTCTCAATGCCACAATTAGAATTGAATATAGCCCACTTGAAGGTTTAGCCAACCTTTAACAAATGATCATCAGCACGCAGGAGAGGAAAACAAAACCCATTTTTGGGAAATAAACCTCTGGGAATCCATGGCTGATTCGATTGCCCTTCCTCCAGGCAGGCTACTAACACTTAAGAGCACATTTCTGTAAAAGCATTTTTAGGCTCCGTAATATTTGTTATAATGTAAACTTGGTAAGCACTGGAGGATCAACAACCTAACCGTTTGATAAGAGAGTTTGGAACTCCGTGGGAAGAAGCTGCTACGATTCTGAAGGAATGACCGGAAAACTGCTCAGCTGCGAATCCGGACCTGGAAATAAATCAGGTGAAAAGGTGAAAGAAGAACAAATGCTGGGTGACGATTGTTCCGTTTTCATTAATAAACAGCGGGCCTGAGGGTGATGCGCCCTGAGAAAGATGGAGATGGATAAGAGAGAAAGGGGTCATATGGGCCAACATGGGAGTTTAATTTATAAACAAATTGAAAAGCTTTCCCTAATCTTCCTGGTCAGTTTGACTTCTTTTCAGCAGGAAGGAAAGGGTATCAGATGAGGTGATTGCTAGGTCAGAGATTAAGGGTTGAATCTGGGGGTTGAATTTGACAGCGATGTAGACTCTGAGCACCTATGGGAACCCAAGAAGGCTAAGAGAAAGAGCTTTAAGGTTTTATCTAAAACAGGCAGGAGTAGCTGGAGCAGATGAGAGGCACCAAGAGAGTACGTTGATGGCGATAGGTAGGCAAGCAGGGGGAGAAAGAGATTCTGATAGTTGAAGCCCTTTCAGGATTAGTGAAATTTGTGAGTTGCAGAGTGTAGAGCTGGGACACCGAAATTGAGTTGAGTTTGTAGAAAAACTGGATGCCGGAAATTCAAATCTTATAGCTGTATTCTTAAGGGACATAATATAGGATGTTGCCACGGGCACTGAAAATGATGGAAAGGAATGTTGAATGCAAAGTGAAATTTTAAAGCAATTCCAGGATGACCAGTACGTTTGCAGTGAGAGGGAAGTGATGCTGAGAAGAGTTGTTTCTTGAGCCTGCAGAATCAGGGAATGCAGCAGGTGGCTCACATGAATGTCAGGTCTGAAAAGGGAGGAATCTGAATAGGCAGGAGGTTGTCTTCGAGCTAATGCTCTGAATCTCTGCGTTTGGAAACGAGAAAGAGAATCGATTATATTCAGGTGGCCGAGAATGTGTTGAGCTCTGAAAATGAACTGATGAGTAACAGATAAACAGGTAATCCTTCTGAATATTCTCATTATATGGTGGGAGAATGAATGACCTTGTTAAAGATTTAGACTGTAGGTGAATTATGTGAGCGGAGAAGAATGGATTTTGAGTCCAGGAAGACCCCCAAAAGGAATGCGGCTTCAGCAAATGGACACATTTTGCGCAATGACGAGGAGTGATCGGTTATAGGAATGATACTGAATTAGTCGGGCCATGTAGCAGAAAACCAATTTTCCCTTGTAGTATCCTCCAAAGCCAAGAGAGGGAGCTGCATCTTTGAACGGTTGAATGTCTTTGTGCAGCAGGAGACAATTGTCGTAAAAGAAAGTACTGCCATTGCTTTCTTTTAGTAGGAGCTCCCACGGGCGGATTTCCTTGCGAAAAAAAAAAAAAAAAAAAAGATCCATGAGTATGACATCATTGAGGGAATCGACAGAAAGGATCAAATCAAGAGAAGGTAAGAGATAAAAGCTCTGCCTTGACATAGTTTATTTAAATTTCCAGAAAGCTTTTGACAAAGTCCCACATAAAAGATTAATTTCTCAAACTGAATGCAGTAGGGATTCGAGGAAATGCATGCACGTGGATTAGGGAGTAGTTAACATGTAGAAAACAGAAGGCCTCCAGAGTATGCAGTATTGCGGCCCTGACTGATATTCAAAGAAATGGGAACAGTTTTGAAAGTGTTTGAATAAACTGCCGATAAGCTGAAAGAAGAAAAGCATCTCACAGAGAAGAGACCACTATGGGGTCCTGCTGGACACCCATAGCGGCCAGGGAGGTCACTGCAGGGGCCTGCTGAATGCCTGCAGTGAGGGGAGGGTAACCTAAAAGGTTACATTTGGAAGACCGCTGATGTAAGGAATAGAAGGGGGCTGTGGGGCCCTGTTGAAGCTCGCAGCTGGTAAAAAACCGTTTGACAGAGAAGGGAGCACTATGGGGGCCTGCTGGACGCCCATAGTGGCCAGCGAGGTCACTGCAGGGGGCTGCTGGACGCCTGCAGTGAGGAGAGGTAACCTGAAAGGTTATAGTTGGAGGTGAAGGGAGCACTATGGGGCCTGCTGGACGCCCATAGTGTTCAGCGAGGTCACTGCAGGGCCTGCTCGACGCCTGCAGTGATGGGGGTGGGAACGCGGAGCAGCCGCCCCAACTGTAATTACTGATTAGAGGAGACATCAAAATGGAGCGAGGTAACCAGTGGTGTATCACAGGGATCAGTATTAGGTCCTCTGCTATTCCTAATCTACATAATGATTTAGATTCTGGCATAGTAAGCAAACTTGTTAAATTTGCACACCACACAAAAAATAGGTGGAGTGGCACACACTGTTGCAGCAGCGAAGGTCATTCAAAATGATCTAGACAGCATTCAAAACTGGGCAAGCACATGGCAAATGACATTTAGTAGAGAAGTGTAAAGTACTGCACACAGGCAATAAAAATGTGCATTATAAATATCATATGGAAGATACTGAAATTGAAGGAATTTTTGAAAAAGAGCTAGGAGTTTATGTTGACTCAGATATGTCTTCATCTAGACAATGTGGGGAAGCTGTAAAAAGGCCAACAAGATGCTCAGATATATTGTGAGAAGTTTTGAATTTAAATCAAGGGAAGTAATGTTAAAAATTTACAATGCATTAGTAAGACCTCACCTAGAATTTTGTGTTCAGTTCTGGTCACCTCGTTAAAAAAGGATATTGCTGCTCTAGAAAGAGTGCAAAGAACAGCGACCAGAATTATCCCGGTTTAAAAGGCATGTCGTATGCAGACAGGCTAAAAGAAATGAAGCTATTCAGACTTGAACAAAGAAGACTACGTGGTGATCTGATTCAAGCATTCAAAATCCTAAAAGGTATTGACAAAGTCAACCCAGGAGACTTTTTGAACCAGGACCAGGGGTCACAAATGGAAATTAGATAAAGGGGCATTCAGAACAGAAAATAGGAGGCGCTTTTTTACACAGAGAATTGTGAGGGTCTGGAACCAACTTAGTAATGTTGAAGCTGACTTCAAGAAGCTGCTTGATGAGATTCTGGGATCAATAAGCTACTAACAACCAAACGAGCAAGATGGGCTGAATGGCCTCCTCTTGTTTGCAAATCCTCCCATGCTCCCATGTAGTTTAAATGATCTAGGAGGGACAGAAGATTGCGTTTAGTAGGAGGGGGACCGGACAGAAAAGTGGAAATATAAAAAATACAATCCCCTGAGGACAGGCTCAATGGGCATGATTTTAAATGTGTTTGATATATTGGCTTTAGCCAGTCATGCGTTTTTCCCAGCAATTTTGATTAAGAATATGGCGTGGTCGATTTGCATATTGCAGGGAGCAATCTTCGTGAGAGACTGTTGATGCTGGGTGTGGTGGAGTTACGGTGAGCGGAAATGAAGGAAGTTACAGGCAGAATAGCACAGGTTCCTTCAATGAAGTTATTACAAATCTGGCAAAACAATCTCTGGATACAAATGCTCAAAACTGCTGATGAGCAGAAAGAAAAGCATTTCACAGAGAAAGAATCACTTTGAGGGCCTGCTGGACGCCCATAGTGGCTGAAGAGGTCACTGCAGGGGCCTGCTGGACGCCTGCAGTGAGGGGAGGTAACCTGAAAGGTTATAGTTGGAGGTGAAGGGAGCACTATGGGGCCTGCTGGACGCCCATAGTGGCCAAAGAGGTCGCTGCAGGGCCTGCTGGACGCCTGCAGTGAGGGGAGGTAACCTGAAAGGTTATAGTTGGAGGTGAAGGGAGCACTATGGGGGCCTGCTGGACGCCCATAGTGGCTAAAGAGGTCACTGCAGGGCCTGCTGGACGCCTGCAGTGAGGGGAGGTAACCTGAAAGGTTATAGTTGGAGGTGAAGGGAGCACTATGGGGGCCTGCTGGACGCCCATAGTGGCTAAAGAGGTCACTGCAGGGCCTGCTGGACGCCTGTAGTGAGGGGAGGTAACCTGAAAGGTTATAGTTGGAGCCAGCATGCTCAGGAACTGCTGAATGAGCCTTTGATTGACAGGTGCTGTGGTCCCGCCTTCGGAGTTTTCCGGATGTAGACGCGCTTCGTGGAGATGCAGTCGGTGCGCGGCGAGGTGTTTCAAGTCCGCTTATAATAAGCGGAAATTGGGCTTGTTTCTTGAGAGTCACAGGTTGGAATTTGTAGAAACACCTGTTTTGTCGTGAGACTTGGCAACACAGGGTAAAGCAACGATGTGTGATGACGTCATAGCGCCTGCGACGGGAAGGATGAAATAAAGTAAACAAATTCTCCTTACGTGCTGTAGATTTGAATGGGATGTTGTTGCTACGAAGATAAAGCTGGAGCCGGGAGATCGTCCAGTCTCTGATGTCAGGAGTTGCGGAGGAACGAGTGGCCAGGCAGGAGCCACGGCAGACAGGAGAAGCAGACATCTGGGAAGAGAAGTTTGGAGTGGTAATACCGCCGACCGAAGTTGTCGTGGAGTTGGCCCGGAAGGGCTGGTTGAACTGGTTGCGTGGATCTCGGCCCGGGAAACAGCAAACAGATCATCATCCGTCGAAACGGAATAATCCAGAATGCAGACCATGATGCGTGCATGTACGATGAAATCAAAACGCAACTGAGAGATAAGTGAAGAGGGTATTTATAGTGCTAACAATTTAATTAGCTAATGTGTAAATTGAATGATTCAATTTGGTGACGCGGAGATTGGTGTCTGACCCTTCTCCCGAACTTTAATTATAAATTTCATCAGTTAAAAAAAACTCAACCTTTCATTTAAAACTTTTATTAATTTGCACTCTGAAAGGATTTTTACTTCGCAGTGCCACCAGTGACAAACCTGTGTAACTGCAGTTTCTTTGACTGTGACATTTAACACAGCGCCACCGGGTGGTACAATAAAATAGCAGCAGGGATAGACTGTGTAGTAATTGAGATGTTCTGCCTGTTTCTAATAAGCATGTGAATCAACAGTCTCTCGTTTAAATGCTCTGAATTGCCTTTGCTGTTACCTTGGTTATTTTTTGTTGGTCTACTTCCCTTTAAGCACATTTTCACCCAAACTAACTGATTTAGTGCATTCCAATGCCAGTGTTAAGGCAAATGATGAATTGCACAATTGCCCTGCTTTCTAAAATGCTGTATGAAGGGGAATAAAGATAATTTATTTCTGCAGGAGAGTCTTGTGGAGAATGGAATTGCTCCTTTGCTGTGGGGGTCCTGTGTAACATTTATAAGCACCGCCCCACACACACACACACCCTGGATCTGAACAGTAAATTTAGCTTGCTCTGCATTACAGTAATGATATGGAGAATGTTGCCAGCCCCCTGCTGTTTGCACTGTGTATCGTGGGACTGCTGTTACAGTGTAAATTAAATTAGAAGTTAAAACCTAGTCTTATAGAAGCATAGAATTCTACATCATTGACAACAGCCAATCAAATGGGATAGCTGTCAGTCAACTACAGTAGTGTGCAAATGTATTTGAACACCTCAAGATTAATTCTGTATATACCTACCTGAAGGTGTGAGAATTTCAATTTTCCATGAGTAATCCATGACAGAGAAACAACAGGCACTCTTGTGTGAAAATGTTAGACAGCTTGGTGCTTTAATTAGGCAACTTAAACAACGTCTAAAAAACATTTTACCATGTGTGGCTGTGTGCTCTTTTTCTCTTACTATTTTTAATTAATTGCATTAAATATACCAGCTATAATATTTGGCATCCCCCCTTGAGAACACATAGCTGGTATAGTATAGTATAATATTTGGCATCCCAATTAAACTGACAGGGAATGTCAAATATCATTTGGGAAACATACAAAATGTAATGCAGAAAGAACTAAGGAAATGCTGAGATATTAAATCATGTTTTGCTTTTCACAGTGCAGGGAAGCTGAAATATTTGTATCCCCTGCCATAGTTTCTAAATGCAATTGGATTCCAGTATTAGATGACAAATGTTTAGAGGATACCACATTTAAGCATATGGAATAATACATTTAGTCTACCAGAAAGCTTTTTGTAAGCAATACACGAGATAGCTTCAATCTAACATATATAATGAGTAAATCATGGTTAATGTGCAGAAATCAAGCATACTAGTGGGGGTGAAACTTTAATATTGGGGTGAGTTAATTAATTGTGTATCAAAGATATGTGTATACTTTTTTTATCTATTATTTAATGGGGGACCAAATTCTACAGCACAAAAGTTGTAATATTTTACACACCTTTTTAATTTTCTTTTTTACTGTAAAGTTCTAAAAACATCATTTATTATTTGACGTGGCTGAAGTTGGCTTTTTATTCACTTCATATTCAGTCTAAGTGTGAAATGCAATTCTCAAACTTGCATAATTAGCACTGCATTTAAGGGATTAAATCGCGTTGGGCCACTTATTTCTCTGCTGGTACATGAAGGGGGGTGTCCCTTCTATAGAAATTACCTGTACGAGCATGAATAGTCCCCCTGAACACATCAGGTACAAACTTAGAATCCTATTGCATTTAGAAAGGCTTCAAGGCAGGTGATACAGAATATGTCAGCTGAAAAATGCGGTATCCCCCATGTAATAAAATATGGGGGTACCCCTAGAGAATACAAATGACCTATATGACCATAACTGGACCCCCTGAACACATCTGGTATCGTACTAGAAAATCCTATTACGTTCAGAAAATCTTTAAGGATGGGGGTATACAAAATATTTCAGCTTCTCTGATGCTGTGAAAAACAAAACATGATTTAATATCGCAGCATTTCATTATTTCTTACTGCTTCACAATTTGTATTTTTCCCATTGCAGCTTTTTAAAAAGTATGATTCCCTTTTAATTTCTATGGTCGATTCCTTTTTCTTTTATAACTTTTTGATAACATATTATTATATGCTACTGTGTGTGTTTTAAATGGTACGTTTGCATTATTAAAATAAAACCGCAGTAAAACAAATAAATAAATACATCGTGAAATAAGACTCGAAGCAGCTCGGGTATTTGAACAATACTACCGTTTTTGTAAGGACAGCAATAGCGGAGAAGAAATATGCGCATACTCCAAATCAATCTAGAGAGGTCTGCGCATAGCGCGAAATGTTGGCGCTTGCTCGGGGAAGCACGATATCAAGGCGGGGGGCGGGGCGGTACAGGATTCCTCATAACACTGGGATTCAATTACTAATTCATTATTCACTTGAATCCCAGCATGTGAACTAATTTGTGCAATCCCGTGCTAATTCCCCTTTTACTCTGCACGTGACATGATTGTGCCATCCTTGTGTCTAAATACAATTATATATTTTAAATCACTCGTGTTACACAGACAAAATTATTATTATTATTTTCTTAGTACACGTCCTTATCCAGGGCGACTTACAATTGTTACAAGATATCACATTATTTTTGCATACAATTACCCATTTATACAGTTGGGTTTTTTACTGGAGCAATCTAGGTAAAGTACCTTGCTCAAGGGTACAGCAGCAGTGCCCCCACCCCCCACCTGGGATTGAACCCACGACCCTCAGGTCAAGAGTCCAGAGCCCCTGACCGCTACTCCACACTGGGGCAGGTCACACTGCCACACACGAGGCGCACTGTCACATTGAAATGTAGCTGCTGTTGACACCAGTATCCGGGGTGTCGTTACAACGACTGAACAAACTGTTTAAAGATGTTGAAAACGATTTAAAAAAAAAAAATCAACCTTAAATATCGTATATGGATATAATTACCAATTCTTCTCGTCTATAGCATCAAATACATTACAAAAAACCTAACAGCTATGAATCGCAATATCAGGGGAGGGGAAAGGCGTTGCCGTTGTTTAAGAAAAATCATTGACTTATCAAAACGTATCGCAGCTAAACATCACATTGCACAGGACTGTCAGCAGAAAAAACAATATTAAAATAATTAGAAATACAATCACTAAACATTCTTATCTAGAGTTGGCTTCTTCTGAAAGAAATGCGTTATAGACTGGTTTCATCTTGTGTGTAGAGTAACGAACCGTCCACTAAATAATATACTGGACTATTCGCTGCTTCAGGGGCCGGTTGTACTAACGAGAACAAAAAAATGGGGACCAAATTCACTTAAGTCGGATCATAAGGTGGTGTTTTACTAAGCGGATCTGGATCAGACTCCACCGATCCTTAATCTTGATCCAATTCTGGAGCTGCACGTGGCGTAACTAGGGAAACTGACCAATGAGAAGCGAACATGTTTGTGTGACGCGACAAATTTCTGTGCAGCGTGAAGTAACGATGTTACGAAGAAATGAATAATAATAATAATAATAATAATAATAATAATAATAATAATAATAATAATAATGTGAAAACATGTTGATTATGTCACTCTTAAATTCAAATGGACACATTATTAAAAAATATATAATAATAATTTTTAGATCTTTTTGTACTTTTTTTTCTTTCAAAAATGTAGCTATCTGATTTTTACCACCTTGGCTGCCTCAATGTACCCTTCGCCCCAGGCCCTCTGCTGTTACTGGTCTTTCTGTAACAGATTGAAAGAGAAACTCATGCTGGTACAAATGTTCCGCCTTGAAAACCATGCAGGATCTTTTTTTTTGGACAGATTAAGATGTCCCCTTAAGCGATTCTTGCACAATATTAATACTTAGAAAGCCCTTTGTGGTTTAAAAGGGCTTTATGAACAGAGTTTTGAATATTCATGTAACCTATAATCATTTTCACAGAAGTACCTAGAGATTCATGTATTCATTTTCAAAGAAATACAGCAAAATGCTAGACTATTGATAACTATATTAATAAAATATAAAGACGTTATATATATATATTCTGGTTCTCAAAGCGTCTGTCAAACCACAAACTAACGTTTGAACACCCTGATGATAAACTGTCCTGTTGGCCTGGTTTAGATTTATATATTTTTTTTCTTAAAAGCAGTTCATGTTCTACCACTCGTGTTTCTTATTAGCTAAAAATCAGATCAAATAAAAAAAGTAAGAGACCCACTTTATAAAAGACGGGCCAGCTCGCTAAAATAAAACACACAGCAATGGTTGTAAACTTTGATTTGTATGACTGGGGCCCCTTCTTCTTCTTCTGAGGCGCCTGGTGCCCCTTCTTCTTCTTCTGAGGCTCCTGGGGCCCCTTCTTCTTCTTCTGAGGCTCCTGGGGCCCCTTCTTCTTCTTCTGAGGCTCCTGGGGCCTCTTCTTCTTCTGAGGCTCCTGGGGCCCCTTCTTCTTCTTCTGAGGCTCCTGGGCCCCTTCTTCTTCTTCTGAGGCTCCTGGGCCCCGCCTTCTTCTTCTTCTGAGGCTCCTGGGGCCCCTTCTTCTTCTTCTGAGGCTCCTGGGGCCCCTTCTTCTTCTTCTGAGGCTCCTGGGGCCCCTTCTTCTTCTTCTGAGGCTCCTGGGGCCCCTTCTTCTTCTTCTGAGGCTCCTGGGGCCCCTTCTTCTTCTTCTGAGGCTCCTGGGGCCCCTTCTTCTTCTTCTGAGGCTCCTGGGGCCCCTTCTTTTTCTTCTGAGGCTCCTTCCGTGAAACTTTCTTCCCAAACTCCTGCCCATCAGCGATAAGCGTTTGCTGGGTTAAAGTTACTTAAAAACGGGTTTCTAGAAAATAAAACTAATAAGAAATAAATGCACATCTATGAAATACTCCCGGTGTAAATAGGATACCCGATCACAGGCTATTAGATATTACATTAGATATATTAAATACAGTAGATATATTAGATACAGTATTATATACAGTAGATATATTAGATACAGTATATTAGATATATTAAATACAGTATTTATCCGTGATCGCTGGCCCACCCCTACTACAGTCTTCGCATGGCGCTGGGTATTCGTGCTGACATCACGCAAGGTTGTTGTTTATACAGGTGTAAAAGCTATCAGGATTTGACAGTGCTGTCATAAAATCACCAGTTGCTCCAGATTTCTGATTTCCTGTCTGAATCTAAAAGCTATATCACTGCACTGGACTGGTCTCTTTTAGTCTGGGTAAAACATTTGACACTTGTAGGCTTGTAAAATGTTTTAACAAAGTTGTTTTTTTTTATCTTGGACAATTTTAATGCTGACTACACAATTGTAGCAGCAGCACTGAATATGACAAATCGCTAGATCTCTAAACAGTTTTATAAATGGAATTGTGCTTCATAAAGCCGAATGAAACCTGCTGAATAATGTCACGTTAACATATTGAATTACATACCTCCTTGTAGTTTTCCATATTCTTAATGAAAAACTGATATAAAAAAAGGAAAAATGTGATATTTCGAAATCTAACATGAAATACTGTACTACTATCATGGCTTCCGGTAGACTTTTGCGATATCACTTTGTAGTTTCTGTGCTTACATGATTTTAAATAAAATATCAAAATTAAGTTCACGCAGTTTTTTTTTTTAATATTATGTCTCAATCTAAAATTCTAAGTGATCAAAACTTTCTGGCCACAGCTGTAGGAGTTAGAGGTTTGGTTGTCTTGTGTGTGATTAAAAAGCTCTCGTTAGTAATGACATTTCTTCTTCACAGTAGGACTGGCTAGTATCGCATCTTCTTGCCTGTTCTCTTTCCCCTCTGCAACTCTTAACACCCAGGAGATTTGAAGAGCAAATAGCTTCCAATGCAATCAGTCTGAATGGCTTTGAGTTTTTGCTGCTCCAATGCTTACTGTCTCTATTGCTAGCTCCGAATGCCTGGACTCATTATGTGTGGATATTGGCTATGTGCACTTCGCCGGGGGGTTTGTATTGTGTGTGATTGTGTTTGTTGTAACTCATTGCCCCTCTTAAAATAGAACTCTTACCGTATCTTGATTTTATATAAATACCATGATTTACAAAAGTTATATGTTATATGATCGGGCAGCAGTGTGGAGTAGTGGTTAGGGCTCTGAACTCTTGACCGGAGTGGTCATGGGTTCAATCCCAGGTGGGGGACACCGCTGCTGTACCCTTGAGCAAGGTACTTTACCTAGATTGCTCCATTAAAAAAACCCCAACTGTATAAATGGGTAATTGTATGTAAAAATAAAGTAATTGTTTGTAAAAATAATGTGATATCTTGTAACAACTGTCAGTCGCCCTGGATAAGGGCGTCTGCTAAGAAATGAATAATAATGATAATAAACAGATACAGTAGATGTACACTATCTTACATTTATGGATTAGAACAATCCTTTAAACTTAATTGAACCTTTTCTGAAACAAAGGGGTTCTATAGTTTCATCCAATTGCAATTGAAAAATACTTTTCACTTGAAGGGTTAATACTTCACAGAGCTAATGTTCATGTCAAGATAATGCATCACTGGTTGATTCTGATGAATACCGCATTCCTTCAAGTTTAAGACACCCTCGAATTTAAGACGCACCCTCAATTTGAGTAAAAAAAATAAAACGTCAAATAAAGCTGCATTTACAAAGAAACAACCTCAATTACGTGCATATGAAAACAAGGTATGGAGGCAGTCTGCGGCCGTATGCTGTCACACAGAGCATTACAGTTATGAGCTGCTTCTCATTTCCGGGATGACTCGCACCTGTTTGTCTCCCTTTTGGTGAACTATGGAATTGCTTGGCATGTCTGAAAACACGCGGGTCTGATCAGCATTTCCGATCTGTCCCAGCTGGTACACACTGAAATTGTAAAAGCCTATCTTCGAATTCCTCTGTAAGCTAATGAGCATTCTTTGAAAATGGCTGCCTGTATGTCATGTATGATTCAAGATTGGGCAGTAACGCAGTCACGTTGCTGTTTGTGTACTTGGGTATTCACAACTTTTGTTGCCGATTTTAATACACACATCACTATACTCAAATTTAAGACGCAGGACATTTTTAGAAGAAAAAAATTGTGTTAAAAAGTGTTTCTTAAATTCGAAGGAATACGGTAATTAAAACAAATAGTCATTCTCTGCAATATCTTTCCTGTTTTCTTACTGCAGGATCCACAATATATTCCTGAAGAGCAGAGCATAGCTTAACTTTGGCTGTCTCTCAGTTTAAACCACATACTTTACCTGATGATGTTAAGTCCGCAGGCTCTTTGCCAAAATATAAGATTTAGTTTTTGTTCTGAAAGTCGTCTCGGTTATTGATTATTGTTTTTTCTCTTTGTTTACTGGTTATGGTACTTTTGGAGAATCAGGTTCAGTTTTGAAAGTGAGATGTTGCAACTCCAGAGTATCCTGACTAAAATCTCAATCCAATAAAGAAAATACCTAAAAAAGTTATACTCCTTACAACATGTAAAACATACAAGATAATTTGTTATAGACACGTGTAGCGATCAGTATTTGACAGTGCTGTTTCTGAGACTCACAACACACCCAGTTATAAACTCCACAGTTCCAACAATTTTCTGATTTCCTATCTAAATCTAAATGTTATATCACTGCACAGAATATGAAATGTGATGTTATGTGCTTATAACACGCTTTCATAAAGATTTGAATAGAACTCTTTGAAAGCAGTTGTTGAAGCTCAAGTCTATCCTGGTAATGTTCTGTTCCCCCTGCGGTATCCGAGCCCTGCTGTGTGAAAGAGTTCTCCGAGCTGCTCTGATTGGATGCAGTGAGTTGAGTTACCCTTCCTTTGTCCTCGTGCCAGCGCAGTCGGAGCAGCTGTGATCTGGTAGGGCCCGGCAGTCTGGCCCCAAGAGGCTCACAATCTCTGGCCCCTCAACCCTTCCCAGCTCAGAGAGGCCAGTGAGTGACACAGTGCTTTCCAGCTGCCCCCTCTCTCTGACAGGGCCCACTCCAGCACCCTGAGGAAGCTGGGAAAAAAAAAAATCATATTGAGGATCTCACAAACGCAGCTCACAGCCATCTTCAGTGCAGCATGGAAACAGAACCACCACAGGCCAGCTGTGAACACAAGAAGCCATCGCAGGAAGAGCTCACTCAAAACGATTACATTCTACTGAAAATAATTGGTATCTTCATGTACCACGGCCTTTTAGAAAAACAATTGCATATTAGGTAACACTTTACATTAAGTGTCTCCAGTTACTGTGCATTTATATAGTTTTTTTATTTTATTTTAATTATATACAAATATCTAGTTTTAGTTTAGTCTATTTGTATTAATGGTCATTAGTCTTATTTTGTATTATAAACCTCACAGTTTGTTTCAGCCAATCAGGTTCTGAGTCAAGCGGTCATTATGTACAGCTAATGCCAAAAGTTTTGCATCACCTAGAATTTTAGAATTGTGGTACTCCCGAGTGGCACATCCGGCAAAGGTGCTCCACGTGGAGTGCAGGATGTGCTCTATAGTCTGGATGTCGCGAGTTCGAGTCCAGGCTATTCCACAGCCGACCGTGGACGGAAGCTCCCAGGGGGCGGCGTTCAATTGGCGGCGCCGCCGGGCGGAGGGAGGGTTAGGTCGGCCAGGGTGTCCTCGGCTCACCGCGCACCAGCGACCCCTGTAGTCTGGCTGCAAGTAAGCTGCCCAGGGCTGCATTGTCCTCCGACACTGTAGCTCTTGGGTGGCTGCATGGTGAGTCTGCAGTGTAAATAAAAAGCGGTCGGCTGACGGCACACACTTCGGAGGACAGCGTGTGTTCGTCTTCGCCCTCTCGAGTCAGCACAGGGGTGGTAGCGGTGAGCCTAAAAATAATTGGCCATTTCAAAATTGGGGAGAAAATAATAAAAATTAATTGGCAACGACTCAAATTTATAAAAATATATATTAAAAAAAGAATTGAGACCATTTTTTTTTTTTTTTTAAACTTTTATGAAGATAATTTTGATCTTTTTATTTAATATAATGTAATCAAAGAAACTACAAAATGATATCGCAAAAGTCTACCGGAAGCCACAATAGTAGTACAGTATTTCATGTTAGATTTTAAAAAAATGTCACATTTTTCTTTTTTTTTTTCCAGTCTTTCATAAAGTATATGGAAAATTACAAAGCGGCATGCAATTAAATATGTTAACGTAACATTATTCAGCAGGTTTCATTCGACTTTATGTAATTAATTCTATAGGGTGATGCTAAACATTTGTCCATAGCTATAGATGACCGCAAAAGTTTAGAATTTAAATTTGAAAAACCCTGCGCTCCATAGCAGCAACAACCAAACAAGCAAAATGTGCTGAATGGCATCCTCTCGTTTGTAAACTTTCTTATGTTATTATATTCTGATGTTCTAAAGTTGCTGTTCAAGTCCCTGATTATGTTCTTCTTGGCTAAAGGAGCTGGATGTCAGCAGAGTTTTGACAAGCATGGATTTAGCTGTCAGCTGCTGGTACTCAGTGATTGGGGACAGTGGTTACATTGTTGTAGGATACAAATGGTAAATAAGGAAATTGTGAACCAGCAGTTTCAAGGGAAGTTATTTATACTTACGGGGCAGCTTGATCGTTAAAATCCTGTACATGTTTTTTGTAGATGATCATTTGTTCTCGTATACCAATATATTTAGCGAATAAGGGGCATAAGAGATGGAAAACTGGCAAAAAATAAATAAATTACATTCTAAATCTCTCTATATATTAAAGTATATCTAGATCTCTCTATATATTAAAGTATATCTAGATTTCTCTATATATTAAAGTATATCTAGATCTCTCTATATATTAAAGTATATCTAGATCTCTCTATATATTAAAGTATATCTAGATCTCTCTATATATTAAAGTATGTCTATACAGTATCCACCACTTACACCATACAAGGTTATTTCGGGCAGCCCTTGATATCGGACAAATAGCGTTTGCTGTTTGCCATTCCCATTGATTTCAATAACAAAGGCATCGTTTATACCCTGTTAAATGTAATGGAGAAGAACGTCACTGTTTATTTAATGAACTGAACTTTGTTCTTGTTCATCAGATAAATAAAGTTTGATACAAATTGCATTATGGGAAGGGTAGCGGGTGGTGTATTGGGAGCGAGATTGTTTTTCTGCCTCTTTCAATATGGCTTCCTGCTGAGAGCGAATGCAGGGTGGAGAGTACTTCCTGTGCAGCGGGCTTTATTTTTTTTTATTTTGTTTTATTTTATTTCTCTCAGAATAAAGCTGCAAGACTTCAGTTTGTGTCTGGTGGTCCTTTAATATCATGAGGAAAAATACACAACGCATCGTACAGAAAGAGATATATTACATTAGCACGCCGTATATTTCAAGCAAACTCAGCTGTTTGGATCTCGCTATGCGTCATTCACATAGATTTCAATAACAAACGCACTGCTAATATTATTTATTTAGCAGACACCTTTTACAGAGACTAGGGTGTGTGAACTATGCATCAGCTGCAGAGTCACTTACAATTACGTCGCACCCGAAAGACGGAGCACAAGAAGATTAAGTGACTTGCTCAGGGTCACACAATGAGTCAGTGGCTGAGGTGGGATTTGAACCGGGGACTTGCTGGTTACAAGCCCTTTTCTTTAACCACTGGACCACACAGCCTCCTAATACTGTAGTAATCGCTCTTACCAATCCAACAATCAGCTGTTTGCACCTCGTTACTGAGCAATTACCCCTGTACTGTACCTTGGCTATTTAATCCCTGTAAGCAGTGCCGGGTTCACAGTTTGCAAAAACAGCACTGACTGCAACAGCAAGCATGTCTGGAAAGAGAAAAGCGATGCGCATCAGACCGAAAATTCAGAGTAAATAAAATGTCTGTTAGATGCTGTGCGCTTGCTAATGCATGCTTGGAACTCTGTCAGCCAGCAAACAATGCAACGTTGCTTCAAAAAAACTGGGGTTTCTGTAGTTATGGAGGAGAGTGCTGACGAAAATACAACCGAAACTGAAACTCTGACAACACCAGAGGGGATGTTAGAGGAAGAATTCTCAGCTGTGTCACCTTGGCGACCAGGACGCTCTGCCTGAAACAGACACCGATGACGTAAGCGTGCGTGCTGCAATTGTCAGTAATGTAGCCTACCTGTTCTGTACATTTCTGCACTTGCATTACATTTTATTACATTCATAGGTTTTAATACATCTTTTTTATTAGTGTAATGAGTGACTTAATAAAGATTTGTAACCGCATACATGCTTGTTTGTTTTGATTACTGTACTGGTGCTTGGGGGACATTTTGAATGTCAGGTTATTGTGTGGGAGTTTCTACCATCCATACAAACAATAGTCTTCCTAAGTGGTATTTAATTTTCCACTTTTGCTGAGTCTGCAATACAAATTTAATATATGAATCAGTGAAGAAAATAAGCGAGACAAGGTTGGAGAGTAAATATGACTTTATATATTGTGAGCGAATGATTCAATACTGGGAATCTCTTCTTAGAAAGATGGTATTTATTAAGCATGCAACCAAAATAAGTTTGAAAATCACACAAAACAGTTACACAATTAATGTCACATTAAAAGCATTACAATGAGAACTAAGGTTTAAAACAACAATTTACCAAAGAAATACTAGTACATACTGACACAACAAGGGGTCACACAATACCTGAATAGATATTTAAGAGTATTGTTACCTAGCCTGGAAAGCAGTCACTTTCAGCGTTCTGTTACCTTGTGTTTCTCCGAGTGTCAGGGCTCCCAACCTTGATGGATAAATACTGAGAGCTGAGGGCTCCAGGTGCAGTCTTGTAGTTTCTTAGTGTCTGAGCGAGCAGGGATCAGCGGTCAGGGGATAGAGCAGGGGGCTATCGCAGAGGAATAAAGCAGAGGCTAGCATAGGGTAGGGTAGCAGGGGAAGCAGGAGCATCGGTGCAGCGGGCTAGCGTAGGTCTGGGGCATAGAGCTTATCTATGCATAGAAACTTATGTTGTAATGTACATCTGACATATTTAATATATTTTTAAATGTTGTGGTAAGAAACGGGCCTGGTGGCTCTTTCACTGTAGTCCAGATTTTCATTCTTTTCTGTGATTGTCCTTTTCTCTGTGTGCATTATAAATGAAATTTATAATTAAAGTTCGGGAGGAGGGTCAGACACCAATCTCCGCGTCACCAAATTGAATCATTCAATTTACACATTAGCTAATTAAATTGTTAGCACTATAAATACCCTCTTCACTTATCTCTCAGTTGCGTTTTGATTTCATCGTACATGCACGCATCATGGTCTGCATTCTGGATTATTCCGTTTCAACGGATGATGATCTGTTTGCTTTTCCCCGGAGCCGAGATCCACGCAACCAGTTCAACCAGCCCTTCCCGGACCAACTCCACGACAACTTCAGTCGGCGGTATTACCACTCCAAACTTCTCTGCCCAGATGTCTGCTTCTCCTGTCTGCCGTGGCTCCCGCCTGGCCACTCGTTCCTCCGCAACTCCTGACATCAGAGACTGGGCGATCTCCGGCTCCAGCTTTATCTTCGTAGCAACAACATCCCATTCAAATCTACAGCACGTAAGGAGAATTTGTTTACTTTATTTCATCCTTCCCGTCGCAGGCGCTATGACGTCATCACAGATCGTTGCTTTACCCTGTGTTGCCAAGTCTCACGACAAAACGGGTGTTTCTACAAATTCCAACTTGTGACTCTCAAGAAACAAGCCCAATTTCCGCTTATTATAAGCGGACTTGAAACACCTCGCCGCGCACCGACTGCATCTCCACGAAGCGCGTCTACATCCGGAAAACTCCGAAGGCGGGACCACAGCACCTGTCAATCAAAGGCTCATTCAGCAGTTGCTGAGCATGCTGGCTCCAACTATAACCTTTCAGGTTACCTCCCCTCACTGCAGGCGTCCAGCAGGCCCCTGCAGTGACCTCTTTGGCCACTATGGGCGTCCAGCAGGCCCCCATAGTGCTCCCTTCACCTCCAACTATAACCTTTCAGGTTACCTCCCCTCACTGCAGGCGTCCAGCAGGCCCCTGCAGTGACCTCTTTGGCCACTATGGGCGTCCAGCAGGCCCCCATAGTGCTCCCTTCACCTCCAACTAATAACCTTTCAGGTTACCTCCCCTCACTGCAGGCGTCCAGCAGGCCCCTGCAGTGACCTCTTTGGCCACTATGGGCGTCCAGCAGGCCCTCAAAGTGATTCTTTCTCTGTGAAATGCTTTTTCTTTCTGCTCATCAGCAGTTTTGAGCATTTGTATCCAGAGTTTGTTTTGCCAGATTTGTAATAACTTCATTGACGGAACCTGTGCTATTCCGCCTGTAACTTCCTTCATTTCCGCTCACCGTAACTCCACCACACCCAGCATCAACAGTCCCTCACGAAGATTGCTCCCTGCAATATGCAAATCGACCACGCCATATTCTTAATCAAAATTGCTGGGAAAAACACGACTGGCTAAAGCCAATATATCAAACACATTTAAAATCATGCCCATTGAGCCTGTCCTCAGGGGATTGTATTTTTTATATTTCCACTTTTCTGTCTGGTCCCCCTCCTACTAAACGCAATCTTCTGTCCCTCCTAGGCCATTTAAACTTCATGGGAGCATGGGAGGATTTGCAAACAAGAGGAGGCCATTCAGCCCATCTTGCTCGTTTTGTTGTTAGTAGCTTATTGATCCCAGAATCTCATCAAGCAGCTTCTTGAAGGATCCCAGGGTGTCGACTTCAACATTACTAAGTTGGTTCCAGACTCTCACAATTCTCTGTGTAAAAAAGTGCCTCCTATTTTCTGTTCTGAATCCTGAAAGGGCTTCAACTATCAGAATCTCTTTCTCCCCCTGCTTGCCTACCTATCGCCATCAACGTACTCTCTTGGTGCCTCTCATCTGCTCCAGCTACTCCTGCCTGTTTTTAGATAAAACCTTAAAGCTCTTTCTCTTAGCCTTCTTGGGTTCCCATAGGTGCTCAGAGTCTACATAAACTCTCAAATTCAACCCCAGATTCAACCCTTAATCTCTGACCTAGCAATCACCTCATCTGATACCCTTTCCTTCCTGCTTTAAAAGAAGTCAAACTGACCAGGAAGATTAGGGAAAGCTTTTCAATTTATTTATAAATTAAACTCCCATGTTGGCCCATATGACCCCTTTCTCTCTTATCCATCTCCATCTTTCTCAGGGCGCATCACCCTCAGGCCGCTGTTTATTAACAAAACGGAACAATCGTCACCCAACATTTGTTCTTCTTTCACCTTTTCACCTGATTTATTTCGGGACGGATTTGCAGCTGAGCAGTTTTCCGGTCATTCCTTCAGAATCGTAGCAGCTCCTTCCCACGGAGTTCCAGACTCTCTTATCAAACGGTTAGCTTGTTGATCCTCCAGTGCTTACCAAGTTTACATTATAACAAATATTATGGAGCCTAAAAATGCTTTTACAGAAATGTGCTCTTAAGTTTTAGTAGCCTGCCTGGAGGAAGGGCAATCGAATCAGCCATGGATTCCCAGAGGTTTATTTCCCAAAAATGGGTTTTGTTTTCCTCTCCTGCGTGCTGATGATCATTTGTTAAAGGTTGGCTAAACCTTCAAGTGGGCTATATTCAATTCTAATTGTGGCATTGAGACCGGCTTGTTCTTTTTGGGGGTCTCAGCCTCGTCCAGTCGGCCAGGCAGCGAACCCTCAAACCAAGTTAGGTTTGATGCCAAATGAATGTGTATATACAGCATACTTTTCTGTAAAATCGCATACTCCGCATTCTCTACAATAAATATTTGTACTAAAACATTTTGCGATTGGTGTTTGTCTCGAACTACTGAAATTAAATTTATAATTAAAGTTCGGGAGGAGGGTCAGACACCAATCTCCACGTCACCAAATTGAATCATTCAATTTACACATTAGCTAATTTAATTGTTAGCACTATAAATACCCTCTTCACTTATCTCTCAGTGCATTTTGATTTCATCGTAACCCACCACCTCCCCATCTCCACCTTTCTTAATAACAATTTTTATGTTTTATCAATGGGGGTCTCAGCCTCGTCCAGTCGGCCAGGCAGCGAACCCTCAAACCAAGTTAGGTTTGATGCCAAATGAATGTGTATATACAGCATACTTTTCTGTAAAATCGCATACTCCGCATTCTCTACAATAAATATTTGTACTAAAACATTTTGTGATTGGTGTTTGTCTCGAACTACTGAAATTAAATTTATAATTAAAGTTCGGGAGGAGGGTCAGACACCAATCTCCACGTCACCAAATTGAATCATTCAATTTACACATTAGCTAATTTAATTGTTAGCACTATAAATACCCTCTTCACTTATCTCTCAGTGCATTTTGATTTCATCGTAACCCACCACCTCCCCATCTCCACCTTTCTTAATAACAATTTTTATGTTTTATCAATGGGGGTCTCAGCCTCGTCCAGTCGGCCAGGCAGCGAACCCTCAAACCAAGTTAGGTTTGATGCCAAATGAATGTGTATATACAGCATACTTTTCTGTAAAATCGCATACTCAGCATTCTCTACAATAAATATTTGTACTAAAACATTTTGTGATTGGTGTTTGTCTCGAACTACTGAAATATCATATGGGAGATAATGAAATTGATGAAGGAATCTATGATGAATTTAAATCAAGGGAAGTAATGTTAAAACAATGCATTAGTAAGACCTCACCTAGAATATTGTGTTCAGTTCTGGTCACCTCGTTACAAAAAGGATATTGCTGCTCTAGAAAGAGTGCAAAGAAGAGCAACCAGAATTATCCCGGGTTTAAAAGACATGTCGTATGCAGACAGGCTAAAAGAATTGAATCTATTCAGTCTTGAACAAAGAAGACTACGCGGTGATCTGATTCAAACATTCAAAATCCTAAAAGGTATAGACAATGTCGACCCAGGGGACTTTTTTGAAAAAAGAAACAAGGACCAGGGGTCACAAGTGGAGATTAGATAAAGAGGCATTCAGAACAGAAAATAAGAGGCACTGTTGACGGTCTGGAAGCAACTCTCCAGTAATGTTGTTGAAGCTGACACCCTGGGATCCTTCAAGAAGCTGCTTGATGAGATTCTGGTATCGATAAGCTACTAACAACCAAACGAGCAAGATGGGCTGAATGGCCTCTTCTCGTTTGTAAACTTTCTTATGTTCTTATTCAAAATTGTTTACATTGTATTTTTTTGTTGTAAAGCTAGTCTTTCTGTACAGTGTAGATGTAATTACATTGTAAAGCGTCTATAGGCATGTTTTATTATATAAAAGGTGCTATATAAACAGTATTATATTGTATAAGATTATGATCAGGACACTTAATTACAGAATACTGCCAATTCTGTTTGTTTACCTATTGAGTCAAGCTTGCTAGAAGAATGTTACATTTTTCTCTAGTCCAGCGATAGTCAAATCTGACTCAAGATCTGTTCCGGTCCAGGTTTTCACCCCAAGCAGGTTCTAAAATACCCCAGCTGGAACACCCTTACCTGCTGATTGAAATCAACAGCTGGCAATCACACACAGCAGGCAGGCTCACCCAGGAGCGTCAGTTCCTTCATAAATGAATTACAGCAATTACAGTAAACACACACTGTTTACAATCACATGTCAGAGGGAGACTATTGCCCTGTGGTGTAAGGATGTGAGGGCAATAGATCAATCTATTTTTGCTCCTATGATGAGGTTTTGACCAATCACAGGCCAGAATTTCCAAGCACTGATTCATATATATATATATATATATATATATATATATATATATATATATATATATATATATATATATATATATATATACTGTATATAGACAGTTACTTTTTTACACTACAAAATGCTTTAAACGCTGTGATGTCTAACCAGAACAGATTTCAGACCTTATCTCATTTAGATACTAATAGAATAAGGGATAATATACATGACAGTTCACCTGTACTTGCAACTACCTCTGTTAAGACAAAAATACTTTTTTTGTCAAGCTGGTTTATAAATTAGTACAGGGATTACATGCTAATATCATTAATGTGGCTGTAATAATGATTCTACCTGCCATGCTCCCACACGGGCAGCAGTGTGGAGTAGTGGTTAGGGCTCTGGTCTCTTGACCGGAGGGTTGTGGGTTCAATCCCAGGTGGGGGACACTGCTGCTGTACCCTTGAGCAAGGTACTTTACCTAGATTGCTCCAGTAAAAACCCAACTGTATAAATGGGTAATTATATGTAAAAATAATGTGATATCTTGTAACAATTGTAAGTCGCCCTGGATAAGGGCGTCTGATAAGAAATAAATAATAATGATACCAAAATATTACCACAATTCATTAACCCTACCTGTCCATCAGAACTAACCAAGAATGTGATTGAAAAAAATACCCTCAATTAAGAACAATAATCTAAATATCCAAACAGAACATTACGAAAAGGTACTTGAAGATCTCGCATCCCCATTGAGTAAGATACTCAATGAAGCCCAATTTAAGGCCATACAATCGGCAAAAAAGGCATTACAAACCAATTGAATCCAAACACATTTACTTTAGTCGAAGATGAAAGTCAGTGACTAGAATGGATAGTTCTGCTAGGCAAGCATCCCAAATTGAAATACAAAATGAGATTTTGATAGATGTAGCTCTGGATTTGGATATAAGGGAAGCAATTGCTAAGGAAGGAACAAGAAAAAATATCCAACACCATTATTATTATTTATTTCTTAGCAGACGCCCTTATCCAGGACGACTTACAATTGTTACAAGATATCACATTATACACATTATACAGATATCACATTTATTTATATACAATTACCCATTCATACAGTTGGGTTTTTACTGGAGCAATCTAGGTAAAGTATCTTGCTCAAGGGTACAGCAGCGGTGCCCCCCCACCTGGGATTGAACCCACGACCCTCCGGTCAAGAGTCCAGAGCCCTCAATAAGTTTCAGAAGGGAACAGGAAGATCAAGGAAAAACCAGAATGAATCGAGGAGGAACGTAAAAAAGCAGATCGATTGAACCGCAAAGTAAAGAAAAATCACCCTCCACCAAACTGTAGAACAAAGCTTAAACATTCAGAATACATCTATACAAAATAATAATGCTACAGTGTAGAGTCGAGAGGGAATAGAGGACTCATTCTGGGCTGGGGGGGACTGCTCGATATCCCAGTTGAACCCTCCTGATATAAATGTAACCCCAGGACAGCAAAGGAACTCACTCAAACTAAATGCACTGCATAGTGTGTAAGCTGAACTTTGCTGGAGACTCATTGACCCCAGCACTCCCAGGGGTGGGGATGGTAAACTGGCTAGACTTATTCTCCTCATCGCGCAACAGCGAACCCTACTGGCCAGACATCGAACATTTTCAGAGTGGATAAGAAGCCGGGCTGATCTATGTAGCACCGCCCACTTCTCGCCGTAATAATTGGTCACTCTAAATTAAAAAAAAAAAAAAAAAATAGGTAGCAGGACTACATCCCCCAGAATGCCTCGGGTTGGAATTAGAACCAGGAATGAGAAACACCTGGCTCTAAATTAATGAGGGTCACCTGCCTGTGGTTAAGCAGGCAGGTATATTTAAGCAGGTCGTAGAAGAAGGTATTGTGAAATGTGTACTTTGTGTAACTAGTGTACTTTGTGTAACTAGTGTTTTTGCTCACCGGTAAACGGCTTAGCTGTTCGGTTCATTGGTTAAGACTTTCTAAAGTTTAGCTTGTGCTCCTTGGTGGAGCTAGAATTGTGTTTTGTTTATTTATGTGTTATTGGTAAATAAAACTGTGCAGAAAAGCTTGCAATTTTCATGTCTGGGTCAAAATGGAAAAACTACAGAGTGGAAATTGATAGTCAACAAACCTATCATTTTCATTGGAGATTCAAATATATGTAAGATCCCACCACACTCCAATCCCAATGCGGAGATAGAAAGTTTTCCAGGGGCGAATTTTCAGGTAATCCTTTGGGTATTAATAATATCTATACAATATAATAATGCTACAGAAGTAACCTAGAGGAAACAGGAACTAGCATTTGACAATTGCGCAGATTGATAACAGCAGCCACAGCAACATTTCCAAATGCAACCATCTTTGCACCTCGGATTCATTTTTCAAGTAAATCGGAAAGTTCTGGCAAAGCTGGTTCGACAGAACTAAACAATCATCTTCAAAGTCATTTCCATTTCATTCCAAAAGTACCAGAGACAATCTGTTTGAAACTGCAAAAAAACAAAATTGGATCTGTGGTTTTCTCGTTGAAAAGAATTCATTTGGTGACGACAGGAGAATTTGTTCCTTACAGCACTGGTATCATTCATGTCGCTGAACTGATATATTGTGCACCAGCTTGCCTGAAGTATCATGTCTTTTTTGTGTGTTTTAAAGCAGGGTGGTTTTTTTTCAGTGTGAGCGTTATTATTTCACTGCTCTCGTATTCTGTTTTCTTTCAGGACGTGAGCTTTGATTTGTTGTTCTGTTTATTTTGCGCAGTGTGTGATTGCTTGCGTTTTCCTTTTTTACCCTCTTTTTGTGAACCTAGCTTTTCATTTTCTGGTGTTTGTTTTCCTTTGTGGCTGATACACCTGGTCTTTCATCTTATCAGTGATTGGCAGCTGCCCTGTTTTGCTTCTGAGAGTATCATTCTGACCTCATCACAGCTGCCGTTGAGCATTTAAGACACAGGAGGAGAGCATGCTATTTTGTTGAGAGTTTATCTGCACATTTTAATGACTTACTTTTTTAATGTATTATTTTCTTGTTAAGACATGATTTTGCTGTTTCTTTCACTTCACTGTTTCTATGTATTTTTTGTACTTGTTTTTTTTTCTTTTGTTATTTGCTTATTTGTCTAAGTCACCTTTCTGTGTCTATTTCTTGCCAGGAAATCTTGGTCTGTCTTCAGTCAGATCAAATTTCAGCCTCTGTTGAGACACTACAGAGACTTCACTGTGTCTGTTAGTTTCTTTGGTTTATTAGATAAAACCGCTCTGTAAAGGCAATACAAAGCTGCACTTGTGTGTATCGACTTTCATTCAATTGAAGGGGCTTGTGTGAAGGAACCCAACTTTCAGAGAGGTCCCCCACTCCCCCACCAGGAGGCTTTGTGGTCCAGTGGTTAAAAAAACGGGCTTGTAACTAGGAGGTCCCCGGTTCAAATCCCACCTCAGACACTCAATCATTGTGTGACCCTGAGCAAGTCACTTAACCTCCTTGTGCTCTGTCTTTCGGGTGAGACGTAGTTGTAAGTGACTCTGCAGCGGATGCATAGTTCACACACCCTAGTCTCTGTAAGTCGCCTTGGATAAAGGCGTCTGCTAAATAAACAAATAATAATAATAAACAAGGGTGCCATAGCTTTTTTTATAGGGGTATAAATCGACTACACTTTTAGAGACCTGTTTGCACATATTGTGTTTAGTTTCCCAGCACCCCTAGTCTCAACCACTCTGTACTGCTGACACCATAGCATAGTGAACATCTAGTTCTATAGGTTAATTTGCAGTGTCGCAGTAAACGGACTCCCAGAGTGCTAACAGAGCTTGTCAAAGCATTCCCTTTGGTGTTGTAGCAGCCTGTCTGTCTCAATGGTGGAACAGCTCCAGGTTTCCAGAGGAGGACCAGCATGGACTGCTTATCTACCAGGGCCACCGAGAGCCGTCATGGACCCCGGAGAAGGATTCGTATGTCCCGCTGTTTAAGTTATTTACAGTATTCAAACTTTTTTTTAGGTAAGTGAATAAATATATTTTTGTATAAACTCCATGTGTACTAGTCATTAATTGTAAACTTACTTAACATTAAATAACATATGTTTTTAGCATAAACTACATTTTAATGCTATACACTATTTTATTTAACCCATGCCAAAAATAAACCACTCATCGCTGCTCTTAACTAATAGCCTGTATTGGTAAATATATTTGTATTTTAAGCAATATAACCAATCATTCTCTAAGTGTGTTTACCACCAGCTGAAGAAAGGGCTTTATTTATTTTACACGATACAATTTTTCAAACAAAATGCTGCAACACGTTGTTTTGAGCAAATTATAGATCTTAATAATAGAATAATTCATACTGTGGTATATATATATATATATATATATATATATATATATATATATATATATATATATATATATATAGTGCAACTTTAGGGTTCTTTTAAAGTTTTTAAAAGTTTTTAAAAATTACATAAAATTGCTATGCCTTTTTTCAGCTTTTGGTGTAGTAAAATATGAAATGCGAAAGTTCAAATCATTGTGTGAAAGGAAGTTTTTGACAGCACCTGGATACACAATCATTACACCACAGAAGCACGGTGTGCAGTACGGGAGTTTTTCTTTTTAATGTGGTGGTGGGAACGCAAAGGGTCTTGCGCAGGACTAGTTGTTTTAAAATATTTTATATATATTAAAAAAAAAGTTTCCCCTTCATCAGGGCCCAGCTTCGAGGCATTGGGGAAATGTCCCTGTCCTCCCCACCCTCTCGGTGGGCCTGTTATCCACCACATCTCTGGGATTATTCTGTTCTGCAGAGGTTTTCGGTGTTGTAACCCCTGGAGCAGAGAGGCTGGGAATACTCTCTTCCATATGTCGGAGCCGCTCGGAGCTGTGCGGATGTCTGTCTCCTCCCCATCCAGAGCCTTTCCCCTGCCGCGCTGCACACAAACTACCATCCCCCAGGGCCTCTCCTAATGACGATGAGAAGACATTAGGGCTAATGCTTCATGTCAACAGCGGCTGGAATGAGACGTCTTGTTTAACTGACATGAGGAATCTTCCTGGGGTACAGCAGTGGTTGGAGGCCTGTGTGTCGCATCACAGAATCTGCTGAAGCGTGGAGATGTTCTCGCAGGGTTTAGGTCGGCCAGGGTGTCCTCGGCTCTACGCGCACCAGCGCCCCCTGTGGTCTGGCCGGGCGCCTGCGGGCTTGTCTGTAAGCTGCCCAGGGCTGCGTTGTCCTCCGACGCTGTAGCTCTGAGGTGGCTGCATGGCTGGCCTGCAGAGTGAAAAAAAAGTGGTCGGCTGACGGCGCACGCTTCGGAGGACAGCGTGTGTTCGTCTTCGCCCCTCCCGAGTCAGCGCAGGGGTGGTAGCGTTGAGCTGAGCTTAAAATACAATTGGATATGTCAAACTACTGAACTAAAAAAAAAAAATATACACATCACTGATTATCCCTTCAATGTTTAGAGCAGTGAATATATATATATATTGTTTTCATGTTCAAGATAAACTTCCTCCTTCAAAAGTCCGTAATGGAAACCTGATATTGTAACATATTAATCGTAAGGTCAAAAAGTAATGGAAAATAAGTGTGTTGCTTTTTTCATTTACTTGGGAAAACTGTTGAATTCCACCTGAAATGTGACTCCAGCGGAATGATCTGCTGTGCAGCTAATTCAACACTGCATGGTCTCCCTAATCTCACACAGTGTATGGAATACCCAGCTTCAATGGCCTGCCTCAATGCATTGTGTTCTTGACTACTGTAAAACAGATCACCAGGAAACAAAAATATCTGCAAGGGCTGCTCTTTAGTTGTATAACTGAATACTATGCAGGGAGTCTGTTGCTTAAATTAATATTTTGGGGCAGTTTTGAAAGAAAGTGCAAAGTTGGCCCACATTTGTTCGGAAATATCAATAATAAAGACAAGGACTTAGCTGCACTGTAAATAACATGGCACACCACAGTAAGCTATGGTTATTGAATAGTATAACCATGGGAAAAGCGTAGGAAAACTGTAAAAGTAGCAGCAGAAGGACCTTCCAGCCTCCTACACTGAGAAACCAACTTAGACAACCCTCTCCCATCCACCATAACAAACAGGCACAAAATCCAATTAGTGTGAGGAGTCTTTGTTTGTGGGCTTCAGTTCTTCCACACTCAGAACCTACGTGCAGCAGAATTATTATTATTATTATTATTATTATTATTATTATTATTATTATTATTATTATTTAACAGGGTCCTTTATCCACGGCGACTTACAGAGACTAGGGTGTGTGAACTATGCATCAGCTGCAGAATCACTTACAATTACGTCTCACCCGAAAGACGGAGCACAAGGAGGTGAAGTGACTTGCTCAGGGTCACACAATGAGTCAGTGGCTGAGGTGGGATTTGAACCGGGAACCTCCTGGTTACAAGCCCAGAATTAGCATACAGAGCACTGACAGCCCACGTTATTGTCGTGATCTAAAGAATACTGGTTCCAAATTTGGCTGCCCTTTAACTCAGCATTATAGACTCCGCAGGATCTTTCAGCCAATCAGAGCGCATGTTTCGCCTTCTGTTTTCCACGACACGTCACAGAGAATCCCTGTTCATGACATCACCCGTGCCACGTTCAGCTGTTCATTGCTGTTAGCGCTTCTACTCAAATCACTGTGGTAACTTGAACGAGCCCATTGTGCAAAACTGTTTGATCTCTTTCAGAAAACCTTTTGCAAACATTTCAAACTAGGACACTCCGAGTAGTTTATTTCTAGTTTCAAAATGTGAACTCAGCTCAAATTGCTCTTAAACTATCACCGCCAAAGAAAATCCATCTTTTTTTGTAACCTTATAGAAGATGTCGTAATAAGTTTCACTTTTATTGAGTGCAGAAAGTTAACCTTGCTTTCAAATGATTAGAAACAATGGTTTTACTAGAAAAAAAAAATCAAAAAATCCCATCCAACTCATGTTAGCGAACCCCTTTGTAGTGGTGCTCTGGAACATTGGATTGAAGAGGATAACTCAGAGAGGAAGGCAAACATAATCCACGGAGTCAGGGAAGACAAACACAGAAGAACAATACATGCTGGACCCACAAAGAACCACTGTGTTGATACCATTTACTCACAAACAATTTTAATGAAGTCATTTGTTCTTGTTTAACAAATTAACCATTGCTGTTGCTGTAGGGAGCTCAAAGCCAAGTGAAGTGTGAACAACGTGGAGTGTGAACAACGAGCCCTTTCCATGAACACAGTGTGGCCTCCCACTGGAATAAGCTCCTGCTCACTGGCTGAGAGAGGAGCTGTCAGGACTGAAACTCTTCATTTGCTGAAAAAGGTGTTCCACTGACTTCATAAAACAACTACAGAAGAAAGTCACAACTTTACAAGAAGACACCCTGGGAAACAATTTGCAGGCTGCAGGCTAAATGTCGCCCACAAACCTCCTTGTTGTCTCACAGCTGTAGTTCAATATACAGAAAGCTGTTTATAGAGTATTATAAGCATTCCAGAAAGCCCTACAGTGTTATTGCTGTGTCTGTATCAAAGCAGTATATTTTTCAGCGTACTGTAATCATGATGATATTGAGATTTTTTATCCACACATCATAAATCAGCTGTGGATCCATTTCTCAATATGTACTTGGGAGCATTCTAATACAGCCACAGACTCTGTTGAGATCGACTGGTTCAGATCGATTTCTACAGCAAGTGCAAACACGGCATATGCCTGTGATGTCTGGCTGATGGGTCACCTTGCGTATTCATATTCAGCTCCGGGTTTGTTGGAAAATAATGACAAGTTTCACAAGTAGTCAAGACGATCATTTAAAAAAACAAAACAAAAAAAAAACAATTTCATTGTCCCTTTACTTACAAGTCCTTCTTATGACATCAAGGGCACTGAAAAAGGAAGCAGCCCATCAGAAAAAGAAGACAAGCCCAGGCGAGTGAAAACACATGCAGTCGGCAATGCAGAAGGTCTGGTAAAAGTCACTCTATTTCCATTGCAGTGCTGATAGGCACCTGGTCACCTTAATCCCAGGATTGCACGTCTCTTCTTTATTATCATTCTGAAGCCCTTGCTCTCGTTGTAAAACTGATTTGCCAGCATGCCAGATAAATTCCTCTCCTCTGAGTCAATTCACACAAACTGTCAAGGTGTCATCTCCAGCATCTGCTTGTGCTTCCTTTCCAGATGGGTTCTCAAGAAGGGGAGTCACAGCATCTCTGGAACAGCCTGTAGAGCTGAAAACCAATATTAAAAACCAATATTCAAAACCATTATTCAAAACCATTATTCAACACCAATATTCAAAAACCAATATTCAAAATCATTATTCAAAATCATTATTCAAAATCAATATTCAACATCAATATTCAAAATCATTATTCAAAACCAATATTCAAAATCATTATTCAAAATCAATATTCAAAATCAATATTCAAAATTAATATTCAAAACCAATATTCAAAACCAAATTCAAAATCATTATTCAAAATCAATATTCAAAATCAATATTCAACATCAATATTCAAAATCATTATTCAAAACCAATATTCAAAATCATTATTCAAAATCAATATTCAAAACCATTATTCAAAACCAATATTCAAAATCATTATTCAAAATCATTATTCAAAACCATTATTCAAAATCATTATTCAAAATCATTATTCAAAATCAATATTCAAAACCAATATTCAAAATCAATATTCAAAAACAGTATTCAAAAACAATATTCAAACACAGTATTCAAAAACAATATTCAAACACAGTATTCAAAACCAATATTCAAAACCAATATTCAAAATCAATATTCAAATACAGTATTCAAAATCAAAATTCAAAACCAATATTCAAAATCAATATTCAAAACCAGTATTCAAAACCAATATTCAAAACCAATATTCAAAATCAACATGTCCTGCGCAGATGCGTGGATAATCTTAATCTAAATATTAATTTAATCACTTGTTTGAAAACCTCCCTGTGAAATAAAGGAGAGGACTGCTGTCCACTGCTCCGCATGCGAGAGGCCGTTCTGTGACCCTTTAACTCTCAGAGCTGTAATCCGGTATTCACTTCTCAATGCCTGTCGCAGCGGTCATTACCTGTTCGATAACTGACTGTGACGAGGGAGCTGAATGAAAGGCAAGGTCAGTTACATACAGACAAGGATTCTGTGTGGTGCTTGTCTTGTTGTGAATCAAAATACACACGTGTGTGACTTCACCCAGTTCACTGATCAGGTTTTAAGGAAGAGATTATGAAATATGTTAATACTTTACGATTCAGCTGCAACACAGAAATCACAGCGGTCAGCATTTTCTCACTGTGCAGTGGAAGTTTTAATTGGAGCTCCTGACTAATAGCTTGGAGGCTTGTGAGCCTTTTGCTTTTCTCAGCAATGTCTAACAACACAGTGTTTTCTCTGCTCACAGAGCAGCCTGGGTGAAACGTCTCAGTTTTCCACTGAACAGCTATGGCCAAAATGTTTGCATCACCTAGAATTATAGGATTGAGATAATAAAAAATAGATACATGAAAATAATTTAGATATTTAATATCACATATATCAAAGAAACTGCAAAATAATATCGCAAAGATCTACCGATAGTAGTACAGTATTTCATGTTAGATTTCGAAATGCCACATTTTTCTATTTTTGTCAGTTTTTCGTTCGGTATATGCGAAACAACAAAGCAGTATGCAATTCATGATTTCCATTACATGAGAGTAGATGTTAAAACTTCATGCTGATTTGAACTTGGCTCTCGCCAAGATAAGCACCAACTAAGACGTAGCTTCACAGTAAACTAATATGATCCATATGCGTCTCCATCCATTTGCGCTTCCTTCCATATGATGATGTAGATATCCTTCTGTCTGGTGTTGATGGCTGAAGTGTAATGCTGGCTCCAGGGATCAGCTTATTGCCTCCCTAGTGCATCTGCACACACAATGGCTGCGATGCTGGCTCCGGGGATCAACCATAGTGTCTCCCCAGCGCATCAGCATGACAACCGTCTGGATTGAGCTAAGTAGGGTACATCTCTGGGGTCTTCAAGTGGGCACCTTCCATCCTCAGTGTTTCGTCGACTAGCCCACGACACCTCAAGAGGGCTCGACGGTGATTCTGGCGTCCCAGAATCACCCCCCTCTGTCCCCCACTCAACTCAGCCCAGCTTATTTACCTGAACATCAGCGTTTCTTTCTTTCTCTTGTGCTTGAGATCCCCAGCCAGAATCTTTCCGTCTCAACCACAGCCAGTTGCTGCTCCTCTCTGCTGCTTCAGATAAGTTCTTCACTGTGCGATGCAACTCTTGGCCATTGAATCCGACATCTCTGAGAAACCGGGTTGTAGAGTGTGCCACAAATCCTCGACAACCCACTTCCACTGGGTAAACCCGGACTCTCCATCCTCGCTGTTCCGCTTCAGTGGCTAGTTGAGCATACCGCAGTTTCTTCCTCTCATACGCCTCATCTACAGCATCCTCCCATGGCACTGTTAACTCTACCAGGTGAACAAGGCGTACTGATCCAGACCACAAGACAATATCTGGTCGACGGTTAGTGGTGGCAATCTCAGGTGGAAAAATAAGCCGTTGACCAACATCTGCCAGCATTTTCCAGTCTCTAGCAGCTTCCAGTTGTCCTGGGCGAGGATTGGTTTTAACACCTTTTCTTGGTGGTTGCTCTCTTGGGCGGAGGAATGTTGTCTTTTGTGTGTAATGTTTTGATGGAACAGGTGGCAACTTATTGGTCATGTTACGCTTGTCTTCCAATGCTAAGGCCAAACATCGCAGCACCTGGTCATGGCGCCAAGTAAACCGTCCTTGGCTAAGAGCCACCTTACATCCTGTCAAAATGTGCCTTAATGTTGCAGGTGATGAACACAAAGAACATGAGGGGTCCTCTCCTACCCAGAGGTTTAGGTTCTGTGGTGATGGGAGAACATCATATGTTGACCTGATGAGGAAACTGATCCTGCTCTGTTCCATTGACCATAGGTCTTGCCAGCCAATCTTGCGTTGTTCCACACTTTCCCATCTCATCCATTCTCCCTGCTTGGCCTGGGAAATGGCCTTTATACACCTCATCCTCTCCTCCTGCTTTTGCACCTCGTTGACCACCAGCTTCCTCCGTTGAGCTGGGGCTGCCTTGTGCCATGTAGGAGGAGCTGAACTGAGACCAAGACCCCCTCTTCCATGCTGAACTTGCCCCATGATATCACCAATTCGAAGGGCAGCCTTTGCATCCTCCACAGCTTTCTTTGCCGCCCACTTTCTTCCAGTTTTCAACACAGGTGCTGCCTCCCTTACGCATTTGTCACGTGACTCTAATAATGTCATTTCCAGTCGGACCTTGGCGCACTTAAACTCCTCGGTTAGAGCGGAGACAGAATTGTCTATGTTCACATAGCATTATTCAGCAGGTTTCATTCGACTTTATGAAGCAAAATGAGTTAATTGTAGGGTGATGCAAGACTTTTGTAATTGATATAACGTGTACTGCAGAATACATTAGGAAACGATGTTGCTCTTGAATGGAGCACTTGTAGAGTATTTGTTTATGGGTTATTTAGCTAATCGGAGACAGTGAATAAGTGAAGGGTGCTTCCTTTATGCAATACTTATGCTACACCTAAATACACTGCCTGATATCTAGTAGGATCTCCATCTACAGTTACAGCCAAATAGATAAAGTTATATAGAATCCACAAGGTGCTGGAAGGTGTCTCAAGGGATGTTTACCTAATCAGTGGCAGAGTTAGGCAGAGGATTGTGATGGTGAATAATTCATAACAAGTTCATCCCAAACATTTGGATTGAGATCCAGGGATTGTCTCTGGAATGCTGCCAAATGCTGCCATTCTGTGCATTATTGTATTCAAAGAAGCCATCACCTTCAGGGTGCAAGTGCAGCATTGTTGGGTCACCTCGATAGACAACGGTGATTAATGCCCCACAGCAGGGTCACAAAAATTGGAGGGGGAAATAATTCTGCAGTAGTTCTATACATCAGATGTCAAATATACAAAGTCTCAATGGAGGTCTGACATTTTCATAGGGGGCTGTGTGGTCCAGTGGTTAAAGACAAGGGCTTGCAACCAGGAGGTCCCCGGTTCAAATCCCACCTCAGCCACTGACTCATTGTGTGACCCCGAGCAAGTCACTTAACCTCCTTGTGTTAAGTCTTTCGGGTGAGTTATAAGTGACTCTGCAGCTGATGCATCGTTCACACACCCTAGTCTTTGTAAGTCACCTTGGATGAAGGTGTGTGCTAAATAAACAAATAATAATGTTACTATCTTTTATAGTTGAATGATCCTTTTAATTCCCTATGTGCTTATGTAAGGCATTTTGAATTATGCACTTCACTGGTATCCTTGCTTGTTATTTTAAAATCTTATGGAGGTTAACAGTAATCATTAACACCTTAATGGGGAGGTCATGTCTGTCCACAATCTTGTTTTTAATGAGTGATTTGATACTATTTTGGCTGGTTTGCAGACATTTTTGGGCTGCTATACTTAAAGTAGCATTAAGCAGTGAAAGGCTCTTGCGCATAAGGATCAGTGAAACCTGGGTGAGAGAGAAAGCGTTCTTTAACCTCTTTGTATTTCCACTGCAATGCTGTCTTTTTTTTTTTCTCTTGCTCTCCCTCTTAAACAAACAGCACCTTCTGCCATGTGAAAAGCCCCACAGACACGGCAATCCGTGACAGTTTTAGAAGCGCTGTGGCTCATATTGATTCAGAACATCAGGCCCTCGCCCGGCTTCATTTGTAGGATCTGTCGGCCACAATCGCTCCCCCTCACAACACAGCGCCGAGACAGGCAGCTTCACTTTGTTCCACCGAAATGTGCAAATTTGTCTGTCTCCGTGTCATAACTTAAGGGTGTAAAACGAGAAAGAAAATGCTCACTTCACTGCTTCTTTTTTCTTGCTTGCTTTATGCTGTTTCAATAGATTTATTCCTCTCAGGAAATGCACACACAAGAATAGGCCCTCAAATGTTTTAAGCCAATGATTAGCAACACTGTGTGGGTTACTCAGTTGCACAGATCATCACTGCTTCAATGGACACTTTGAACTGGTTCTTGTTTCTGTATCTAAATGCTATTTTACCACCACTCTCCTTGAGTTATGTAAGTGAGCAGCAGACATATTTGTCAGGTTTTGACGTTAATAGTTTTTTCGTTAAACATTTCGGATGTTGTGCATTTCAAAAGCCCCAGTACTGTGACTCTGGGATCCAGTCTTTTGGAGCATTTGTGTATTTCTCAGAAAGTTGAGGTCATGATCATTTTTCTATCTTACAATTTAATAAATACCTATTCTGAAAAAGTAAAAAAAAAAAAAAAGAAATAAATCAAATACATATTTAACAAGCAGCACACAGTCTGAGATTTAGAGCACATGCCTTTACTTCCCCTCTGAATATGTCAGCATTGAAGCATTGCCGGATATGTCAGCAATTATGTCATGTGACACAACTTTGAAGACCGCTGCCTCCCCAGCGTATAACTGGTAACAAGCATACTAGTCAGCACTACATACAACAGATTCCAAGCACCAATGTTGAGTTGACAATATAAAACACGACAGCTATGAAGTTACTGGAACTCCGAGATGCCTCAAGTAAGCTCAATCACCTCTGTTATTTTTATATAAGTGAACACATCATGTGTTGGGTGCCTTGTGTAAGAGATGTCATCTCAAGCAGTTTGGGCGAGAGGATCACGAAGTGAAGCTGAGCTGCTCAAACAGCCTTAAATAAATTCACCATAAATAAAGCAGCTGAAAATACTGAGTGCTTTGTATCCCTCTGCATGAATCACTCAGTCATGAACCGCAATATAACATTGAAGTCAAGGCAGCAGTGTGGAGTAGTGGTTAGGGGCTCTGGACTCTTGACCGGAGGGTCGTGGGTTCAATCCCAGGTGGGGGACACTGCTGCTGTACCCTTGAGCAAGGTTCTTTACCTAGATTGCTCCAGTAAAAACCCAACTGTATAAATGGGTAATTCTATTTAAAAATAATGTGATATCTTGTTACAATTGTAAGTCGCCCTGGATAAGAGCGTCTGCTAAGAAATAAATAAAAATAAGTTAAACCTTAAATGATAAGTAGTAAGAAATAGTACACTATACAGTACCTGCTGTAGAGAGGCTGTATAAAGAAAACAACTGTGCTGTGAACAAATGATACAAAAAGGTCTAAGTCAAACAATGCTCAATACAGGCTGAAATACCCCTCTATTTTTAATGTACCAGGCACTACTCTTAAAAAAATGACTTGGTCATTTCAGTCTCCATTGTATTCTCTGAAATCCCATACTTTCTACACCCTGGGTACTCACCTATAACAGGACCTGGCCATGCTACAATGATAGCCTTGGATTATTATTATTATTATTATTATTATTATTATTATTATTTATTTCTTATCAGACGCCCTTATCCAGGGTGACTAGAATGGATAGTTCTGCTAGGCAAGCATCCCAAATTGAAATACAAAATGAGATTTTGATAGATGTAGCTCTGGATTTGGATATAAGGGAAGCAATTGCTAAGGAAGGAACAAGAAAAAATATCCAACGCCATTATTATTATTTATTTCTTAGCAGACGCCCTTATCCAGGACGACTTACAATTATTACAAGATATCACATTATTTTTACATACAATTACCCATTTATACAGTTGGGTTTTTACTGGAGCAATCTTGGTAAAGTTCCTTGCTCAAGGGTACAGCAGCAGTGTCCCCCACCTGGGATTGAACGCACGACCCTACAGGTCAAGAGTCCAGAACCCTAAACACTGTTGTGTTTCTGTGTAGATGAATTATACCATGATCTATTCCTGAAAAGGATTAGTATATTTCAAGCAGAAACAGTATAAAAGTAGACAAAGTTTTTTTTTTTTTTTTTTTTTTGCAGTTCCTACACATTATTATTATGTGTTTATTTAGCAGACACCTTTATCCAAGGCGACTTACAGAGACTAGGGTGTGTGAACTATGCATCATCTGCAGTCACTTACAATTACATCTCACCCGAAAGACGGAGCACAAGGAGATTAAGTGACTTGCTCAGGGTCACACAATGAGTCAGTGGCTGAGGTGGGATTTGAACCGGGGACCTCCTGGTTACAAGCCCTTTTCTTTAACCACTGGACCACACAGCCTCCTACACAAGAACAAAGTGACAAATTACACATGTTCATAAAGTAATATCATCACTGTGGTTTACGTATGCCTTTACACACAAGTGCAAACTCAAATTCAACTTAAATAAACTGTAGGAAAGGGGGCTCAACATTATCACTGTGCTTAACATTCACCTTGCAGGTTGGGCCAGTGTAAAAGCACACCTGCATCTGTATCCTGATTCTGACTCACTCGCCAAATCTCAAGGAAATGCATGCACATGGATTAGGGAGTGGTTGACATGTAGAAAACAGAAAGTACTGATTATAGGAGAAATCTCAAAATGGAGCGAGGTAACCAGTGGAGTACCACAGGGATCAGTATTAGGTCCTCTGCTATTCCTAATCTACATTAATGATTTAGATTCTGGTATAGTAAGCAAACTTGTTAAGTTTGCAGACGACACAAAAATAGGAGGAGTGGCAAACACTGTTGCAGCAGCAAAGGTCATTCAAAATGATCTAGACAGCATTCAGAACTAGGCAGACACATGGCGAATGAAATTTAATCGAGAAAAATGTAAAGTATTGCATGTAGGCAATAAAAATGTGCATTATAAATATCATATGGGAGATACTGAAATTGAAGAAGGGAACTATGAAAATGACCTTGGAGTTTATGTTGACTCAGAAATGTCTTCATTTAGACAATGTGGGGAAGCTATAAAAAAGGCCAACAAGATGCTCGGATATATTGTGAGAAGTGTTGAATTTAAATCAAGGGAAGTAATGTTAAAACTTTACAATGCATTAGTAAGACCTCACCTAGAATATTGTGTTCAGTTCTGGTCACCTTGTTACAAAAATGATATTGCTGCTCTAGAAAGAGTGCAAAGAAGAGCGCCCAGAATTATCCCGTGTTTAAAAGGCATGCCGTATGCAGACAGGCTAAAAGAATTGAATCTATTCAGTCTTGAACAAAGAAGACTACACGGCGATCTGATTCAAACATTCAAAATCCTAAAAGGTATTGACAATGTCGACCCAGGGAACTTATTTGACCTGAAAAAAGAAACAAGGACCAGGGGTCACAAATGGAGATTAAATAAAGGGGCATTCAGAACAGAAAATAGGAGGCACTTTTTTACGCAGAGAATTGTGAGGGTCTGGAAGCAACTCCCCAGTAATGCTGTTGAAGCTGACACCCTGGGATCCTTCAAGAAGCTACTTGATGAGATTCTGGGATCAATAAGCTACTAACAACCAAACGAGCAAGATGGGCTGAATGGGCTCCTCTCGTTTGTAAACTTTCTTATGTTCTTATGTTCTTATGAAGCAACACTTCACTTTGTTGATCCTGTGCTTTTATGTTAATCCCTACTGTCCCACACATCACTTTCCGTTTTATAAATCTGTCCAAGACAAAGCACGTTGTGATAATTATTTCTAATATTTATCAACTGTGTAATTTATGGCGGACACTAACGTGAATTTTTGCCTTCAAATTCACGTGCAGCAGTGGTCGTTCGAATATTCAGATGGTTTCTCCGAACTTAAGAAAATAATAATGACTCCGTGCCGGAGTTTTCACGTCTCACTGCTAAAGTCTTCTCTCGTTGATCAACCAATGAGCACTGAGACAAAGCGAAACGGGCAGAGATTTGTGACGCATGCCTAAATGACATCTAATCAGAATGAAAGCTCAGCCAATCAACATGCAGTGATTATACTGACTTTAGTGGTGGCCAATAGCAGCTAAGAGACAGAGAAGCAGTATGAGGAAAGCAGCATGAACTGTGCTGAATGAAAGCAGATCTGAGAAACGTTGCACAAGTGTGACTGAACGGAAAGCAAGTCCGTTGAATGAAAAGCAGAAGAAATCAGTCCCGGCATTAAAATAAGACCCGGTACGGAGTACCGGTGAGTACCGGCAGAACTTCACCCCTGACACGAACCAAGATTGTACTCAGGAATAGCTTTGAAATGAAAAATATTTTTATTTTCGTAAAACTTTCATTTCTTGCTGTAAGATTTCTGCAATTTCGGTATTATTTTCTTAAAGGTACCAGGTATGTGTGTTTTTTGTTTTGTTGTGATTTTTGAGCACTGGAATTTGAGTTGTATGCATGATGGGATGGCATGGGGTTCAATATTAAGGCTGCTATTGAGGCCACATTTTGTTGTCCCTTGAGTGGTCTTAATACATAGAATTTACGTACATATTACACACACACACACACACATATTATATATGAACATACTTAAGAAGAAAGTGTTACGTATAATACAGGCTTCTCCATTGTTACGAAACCAAACAATTGATAGAAATGATCTGCTTGCAACAGTGTCAAGTTCACAGAGACTCTGGGTTCATTCAATAGGCATTGATTGTGGCGAGGCAGCCATTTATCTTAATTCCTCCTAATTACAGAGACTCATTTGGGGAAGAGTGAAGAAAGGAATCCAGCTCTAAAACTGGATTTACTGCAAACCCAGCATAATTTGCCTCGTAATATATCTGAAATGACTATAGGGACAGCTGTTTATTTATACATCTGACTGAGAAAACACAGCGAGAATCTGGAAACATCCCAGCAGCTGGGAGCGTACTCCTTCTCTCCAGGTTCTGTCAGTCTGTCTGTCTGCTATTCTGAAGGAGCTGAGTGCATCTTTATTTAACTCAACTCTCTGAACTACCAGGCGCTGCCCCTGCAAGCTCCCATCATGTCACACTCTGAACACACACCCAGCAGTAGATACTTCAGGAAACGCTGCAGATTCTACCACGTCTTGGAAGTCCCTGTGTGGATGTGATGGGTGCCTCATGAGTTGGATTCGCTGAAGAGGCAAGAACACTCCTCTAGTATCCTGTAGTACAGTCTATAGTCTATTGTGGGCAGCAGTGTGGAGTAGTGGTCAGGGCTCTGGACTCTTGACCGGAGGGTCGTGGGTTCAATCCCAGGTGGGGGACACTGCTGCTGTACCCTTGAGCAAGGTACTTTACCTAGATTGCTCTAGTAAAAACCCAACTGTATAAATGGGTAATTGTATGTAAAAAATAATGTGATATCTTGTAACAATTGTAAGTCGCCCTGGAATTATTATTTATTTCTTAGCAGACGCCCTTATCCAGGGCGACTTACAATTGTTACAAGATATCACATTATTTTTTACACACAATTACCCATTTATATATATATATATTTTTTTTTACTGGAGCAATCTAGGTAAAGTACCTTGCTCAAGGGTAAGGCAGCAGTGTTTTGAACCCACAACCCTCCAATCAAGAGTCCAAAGCCCTAACCATAAGCCCAAATCACACAGTCCTTTGGCTCCAGGCTCTGGGTTCACTCCTCGCTAACCAGCTCCTGCTTTTCCAATGCCTCGTGACACTTCTGCGTGTCTGCGCTTCTTCTGAGACGTTATCAGCACAGGCAATCGTTGGTTGAAGATCGCATGTCTTTCTATGCTTGTTTTTTTTTATATGAAGATTTAACAATAAAGCGCTGGAGAGGGTAAAAGTTGCTGCTGCTTCCTGCTATCTAGTTGCTTCCTGTGCATATTTCCTTGTTAATGCAGCTCAGTCGGTCTGGTCCTTCGAAAGGCTGGGGGCTCAAAGCTCAATGCAGAAGAATATCATCTCTCTTTCTCTCTCTCCCTCTTACTGCAGCCGAACAGAGAATGGCAACCGAAATGCCAGCGATAACATTCACTGAGAGATCTCTATCAGAGGAAGATCCTGTTATTACCAGAGACACAAAAACGAATCTAAGAGAAGAGAGTCAGGCCCCTGTCGCTCTCTCAAACAAACACAGAACAAGCCTGGCCTTCAGCACTGCACCCCCCAGGAACCCTGTCACACAGCCCAGCTCTCCCAGTGCCACGAGCCCCCACCACAAAGAGAACAAAGAACCCCACAGTCATGCATTATTTCACAGCGACCTTTCCATTGTTAAATTCATCCCAGTCACACTACTGTAGAACAAGATACGGAAAGCGTCTGCTGATCAGGAAATATTGAGGGAGGCTAAAAATCCCTGATATAAAAGTGTTGTTCTGCGATTAGGAAATGCAATAATCTTGTTTATTTTCAAACACACATTCACTGGACACATTTTTAGGAGCCCTCTCCCTTTACTGTGGACCCCCCTTTATAATTGTGTTGTGTGTCTCTTTGGGGGTGCAAGGACTGTCATCATATGAGACACCCAGACCACAGTGGCCCCAATTCAGCAAAACCTTGGGGGGCAAAGCTGAAACCTGATTAATTAATTACTGGTGTTCATTGTCATGAAACGGGTCGGGTTTTATCAGTGCTAACAACTCATGCTGTGTTCATCTTAAGCACCTACATACGGTAAACACTTCAGACATGACAAGCGAATAACAAAACAGTAACAACAAATCCTCAATACACCGCATGAACACCAAGGTTTAATAAACTAACCAAAATAAATCTGATCCAATTCTGTCTTCTCAAACAAAATCCACCTGTAACAATTTATGCAAGATCATAAAGATTTAGCAAAAATTATAATGATATATTTTCTTTTAACGGCAGTGAAGTTTCACCTCGGCTGTGGCGCATTACAGTGCACTGAATGCTTTGACGTTGATTGCTTCTGGAATAACTTAACTACGGTGTAGCTCGAGGGCCATGCAAAACAAAAAACAACAAAATTTAAAAAAAAACAGCGCAATTGCATATATTATTTTTTAAACCTCATCAATAACTCTCGAGTTTTGTTTTTTTTTTGCTTCGAAGCTTGGGGTGGGCAATCGCCCCCCCCCCCAATTGGCACCCCTGCCAGACCACCCAAGCGACATTAAACATTGCCAATAAAACCTGCAGACCCACGACAGTCATTGTACAACCAGCAAAATAAAGCAGATATGTAAGATTCAAATTAAAGTCAATCTTGGCTGGTTTCATGGTCTCAGTGCACAGCACAAGACTTGGGTCTGAATAAGCATGTGAAAAACAGAAAGTGGATGAAACTGTTTGGGTGAAGTTAAAAACTGAAGGTTGTCATTATCCACATATGATTGCATGTACACTCTGTTCATTCATCAGTTCATAATTCAAGCTGCTAATGACATCTTTTTAAACGAACCAACTTTGCGGTTTCCTTATTAAATGTAATTTTAATAATTTAGGTCAGATTAATCATTGTCCGAAACGTTCTCGAGGAAGGGGGGGTACCCCGAACCCCACTCCCGTTCATCCACAGCTAATAGTCTGAAACTTGGGACCTACGGACCCCCTTCACACAACATATGAACTTCTTATAAAGCACTAAAAATGAACTCGTACACAGAGAGTTATAAATGCATGGACTAGCCAACCAAGTGAAGGAGTAGGATCTAAAACACTGGGAACATTTAAAAAAAAGAAAAGACGAGACTGTATGCTTTTGAATGACCCCCAATTGGGGAGAATGGTGTGCTAACAAGTTCAAACTGAGAAAAATAAATCCATAGTCATTTCCAGAACCTCTATCTAATTGGTTGTTTGAGAAAACTGAATATTGTGCACAGCCAACCCCCACTCCCCCCCCAAAAAAATAGATTTCCTAAAATGCCTTTTCCAATTTAAAATGTTAATTTAATCGCAGCCTTTGTCCTCTAGGGGGTGGTAGCTGCAGAGTGGCTGTGTGGTGTGATCACAGGGTTATCCAGGGTGATTGCTGCTGTAATGGAACGAGATAAAAACAGGGGTAAAATAATTGGCAAGCTAAAACAATCATTGGGAGCTATGATAGAAGTTTCAACAGAAATAAAAAAGACATTTAAAAATGTGTCTTTTATAAAGGAGATCACCAAGACATTGTGCTCCAATTATCGAAAAATAACAACAAGAGTCTCTTGTCGGATTATTAACTTCTTGTACCTCTATTTCTCTGCAGCTTGGCTGAATCATTATTAAAATATTATTTAAAATGTCATGTACAAATTATTGACTTTCTATCAACTGCCCCATGCACCCATTTATAACTACCGGTCTGCAAATATGGAAAACTCCAGAACAGCCAGGTAATGACTTTTCTAAAATGCCAGTTATCCTGATTTTAAAACAGCTCTCTTTTAATGGAATTAAACAGATCGTCTGAGTCTGATCGCTGTACCTGTTTGTAATTTCAGAGATTGCTTTGCTAATGATCTGTGTGTTCTTCCCAGTGTTAATACCAGCCCTTCTAAGAGCACAACTAAATATTATAATTATTTATTTCTTAGCAGATACCCTTATCTGGGGCGACTTATAATTGTTACAAGAAATCACATTATTTTTACATACAATTATATTATTTTTTACATACAATTACCCATTTATACAGTTGGGTTTTTACTGGAGCAATCTAGGTAAAGCTCTTTGCTCAAGGGTACAGCAGCAATGTCCCCCACCTGGGATTGAACCCACAACCCTCTGGTCAAGAGTCCAGAGCCCTAACCACTACTCCACACTGCTGCCCTAATACAAATGAAATGCCTGTCTGAAGAGCCAGAGGAGGAGCTATGGTCCAAGAAGGAGGAGCTGCCGTCCCGACAGCTTGAGGAGGAGGAGCTGCCATCCCCGAGCGTGAGGAAAGAGAAGAAACGTGTTTCTATGGTGGAGGAGTCAAGGAGTCAACCAGCTCCACCACAGCCCTGAACACAACTCCTGCACTCCAATCTGGCACCTATGGGTCAGCTCCCTCGGCCCCTGCTTCCAGACACCCCACCATCATGACTGGACCTCCCATCACCCGCCACCCCCCAAACAGAAGAGGAACCAGCTGAAGAATACTGAATGTACTGGTGGTGCCAGGGCAGCAGTGTGGAAGTGAGTAGTAGTGGAGTAGTGGTTAGGGCTCTGGACTCTTGACCGGATGGTCGTGGGTTCAATCCCAGGTGGGGGACACTACTGCTGTACCCTTGAGCAAGGTACTTTACCTAGATTGCTCCAGTAAAAACCCAACTGTATAAATGGGTAATTGTATGTAAAAAATAATGTGTAAAAAAAATAATGTAATTGTATATATAAAAAAAAGAAGTGATATCTTGTAACAATTGTAAGTCGCCCTGGAAAAGGGTATCTGCTAAGAAATAAATAATAATAATTCGGGGGGGGGGGTATGTGACAGGATGACTGTCACTGGTTCCTGTGCAAATGTGTGCAGCTGGGATACGGAACAGGAGACGTGTTGCTAGGCAACTAATTGAGCAGGTAGGCTTGCCTGTCACTGAGCTGATCAGGATGTCCAGGTCGGGGGGGGCGTGTCCAGGGAGGGGCTGCACGCAGCTCAAAGGGGGTCCGCACCACAGCTCGGGCCGACTGCACTGCCATGCTACACAGAGGGGCGCTTTGTTTACATCAAGGAAGTGTTATTTAATCTGTAGTATTTTGGATTTAATTATATCCTGATGTAACTATCACTGACTGTTATCCGTTGTATTATTGAATCGTATTTTGTCACACTTGTACGTGCTTGAACCAAAGTCATTGTATTTATCTTGCTCTTAATTGTATTATTACTTGTACTGTGATACTTGAAATGTATTTGATTACGATTGTAAGTCGCCCAGGATAAGGGCGTCTGCTAAGAAATAAAAAAATAATAATAATAATAATAAAGGAAGAGAGTGTAGTTCCGAGGATAACTACTACACAGACCTTCAACTGCAAGACAAATATGGGAGATACTGAAATTGAAGAAGGAATCTATGAAAAAGGCCTAGAAGTTTATGTAGACTCAGAAATGTCTTCATCTAGACAATGTGGGGAAGCTATAAAAAAGGCCAACAAGATGCTCGGATATATTGTGAGAAGTGTTGAATTTAAATCAAGGGAAGTAATATTAAAACTTTACAATGCATTAGTAAGACCTCACCTAGAATATTGTGTTCAGTTCTGGTCACCTCGTTACAAAAAGGATATTGCTGCTCTAGAAAGAGTGCAAAGAAGAGCGAACAGAATTATCCCGGGTTTAAAAGGCATGTCGTATGCAGACAGTCTAAAAGAATTGAATCTATTCAGTCTTGAAGAAGACTACACGGTGATCTGATTCAAACTTTCAAAATCCTAAAAGGTATAGACAATGTCGACCCAGGGGACTTTTTTGACCTGAAAAAAGAAACAAGGACCAGGGGTCACAAATGGAGATTAGATAAAGGGGCATTCAGAACAGAAAATAGGAGGCACTTTTTTACACAGAGAATTGTGAGGGTCTGGAACCAACTCCCCAGTAATGTTGTTGAAGCTGACCCCCTGGGATCCTTCAAGAAGCTGCTTGATGAGATTCTGGGATCAATAAGCTACCAACAACCAAACAAGCAAGATGGGCTGAATGGCCTCCTCTCGTTTGGAAACTTTCTTATGTTCTTATGTTCTTAAGACGGTGTCTGTGAAGGCCCTGCGCAGCCTGGCCCGTCGCAACGACCCGCAGTCGCTGGGAGCCCGGGACTTCAGGAGCAACAGCAGCTGGTTAGTTTATGGAATGTTGATCCCAAACAGCACAGAGATGGTTTTCACTGCTGTAAAGTTTGTCTTCTTTTCAATAGAACAGTCTAAAACTGTATAGACTGTCAAAACTAACAAAGTCTTTATTGTGGAAACAGCAGAGAACAGATTATTGGACACAGCAATGGAGAGCATCATTCAGTGGCTCCAGCAGCCTTGGCTTCAGAGTAGATGCTTCTCTGCGCTGGCTGTAGATGGTATTTTCTGTGAGCTTGCTTGATGGTGTGCTGAAACCTCATGGCTTCAGAGATGGTATGTCTAAGTTAGCTGGTGTCAGTGTAGATGTTTCATTTCTGAGCACAGAGTCACAGCAACATAAATAATATATATATATATATATATATATATATATATATATATATATATATATATATATATATATATATATATATATATATATATATCAGCTTTACAACCACATTTCAAGCCAGAAAATCACATAACAGTTACACCTAAAACCATAAAAAAAACTTTTCTCCTATCTCAGCTTTCTTAAAAAGAACACACACACATTTAAATTACTTTTACTCTGCTCCCCTCCTCCACTGTCTCCTCTCTCCTTCTCCTCACTATTTGCTTTACAAGCTGAGTGTCACATAATTCAACCAGCCATTAACCCCCCCCTCCAGGAATGAATGTTAGCCATTTACACCCAAGGCCAGATAAAATAAGCCTGTGTTGAGTATTCTGAAACTCCAAACATTAACCGCAATTAAAAGAGTTTCAATAATCTCTGTTAATTACATTTTTAAAAGAGCACATATAAATATTTAGAATTGATATAAAACCTCACATAGTGTAGTAGGTTCCTGGAGTGGGACGTCTCTTTTAATGAGGCTAGAGCTCGCCTTGTGTTGTATTGTAAACTTTTAGCTGTGTTTTCTTGATTAAATCTAGCTGTATTATTAACTCATCAGCCACTAGCAGGAGATTAATTACAAACGGCACTCAGAACTAATTTGAACGCAGACCCCCGGAGATGAAAGACTCCCCCCCTCCCCTATCTTCAAACACACATTTTTTTAACATTCCTAGCTGACTCCGAGCATCCACAAGGCTCCAGTCACTCTCCTCTCACCCTCACTGATTCATCCATCAGCCACCAGCTCCAATAGTTGTTTTTTTTTTTCCTTATTTTTCTTTCTGACCTTCCGTGCCCTTTAAAGTCAGAAAAGCGTTTTCTGTCTTGAGCCAATTCGATCTCTCCCAGCAGTGTGTTTAGAGTCAATTTGTCAGCAGCTTCCATGCACAGCTGCCGTTGACACTCAACAGCTCCCCCCTGTGTCCAAACGGATGCCTGAACTAAAACAGCAGACACAAGCTGCTTGTTAAAAACAAATGCCCAACCCCCTGAAGGCGGCATTAGCCGATATGTTTACCAGCTTGACTTATGGTCCCATTCTGAAGCAGGCACAAAAGCAATAACATTATTTCAACACTATAAAACTGGGCCTCTAGTTTCTACAATGCTTTAAGTTGCTAATGTGGTATGCGTACGGAATATCACCGTTATCTTCGCTAATGTTTTCTTCTCGTTGTTTAGACTCATTTCGAGAAGAGTGCATTAGTTTATGATGACATTTCATACCTGAGCTATGAATTCTGTTTGGACAGGTTTCTCTTGAAGCGAGGTGTCTGGACGGTCCAGTTAAATTTTGATTTATTATTTGTATTTTTCTATTGTAGTGTGCTCTGTGGTAACAGTCATGAAAGTTGGTATGTGGACTGAATGTGTGCTTGTCATGGTTGTCATTTCCCTCTGAGTGTGTGATTGAGTGTTCAGAGTTATGGATGGCTGTCGCTGGGAGTGACGATCCATCTCCAGGCTGCTCCTCCACTCTCTGATCCTGGATGGAGCTCCCAGACTCTCTCCCCGGCCGGCAGCCTGAGTCTCCTGCTCTAGATATTCACAGACACGTATCTCATTTCAGATGCAATTCTTCAAAAGCTGGCGAAGGCAGATTAAAAAGCAGGCCTGGCTCGCAGACAGCCTCTCAGGACTCGAGAGGGTTGGAGAATTTTGACAAGGCAATGCGAGATGAGATTTTCCCGTCTGCATTAATCACAGCCTCCCTTCCCCGACACACACCCCTTCCCTCACATGCAGCAGGGGTGTTAAACTGCAAGGACCTCTTTATTTCTTTCAGGGTATTTGCTCAATGCAACCTGAATAAGACTCAGGCACGGACTCTGCATGTCAGTGGGAAATTGCGCTGAAAGGGAGCAGTAATGGTACACAAACAATACAAGTGGGACAGAAAGTGAGTTCCACAGAGCTCTGTCTCTGGCAGCCCTAGCTGCTTAATTCAGAGCCGCACTAAGATTGTGTCTCTTTTTCTACGATGATGAAATCTGATCTAAATCGGGTTACACTGTGACTCAGAAATAAAAGTTTTTTTGATTGTGTATTGCGCATTTTGCATTATCGTGTAGTGTCCTGTTTTGCCATCATTCTCAAAAAACTGATTTATTTCTAGCAGACGCCTTATCCAGGGCTTACTTACAATTGTTACAAGATATCACATTATTTTTACATACAATTACATTATTTTTTACACATTATTTTTTACATACAATTACCCATTTATACAGTTGGGATTTTACTGGAGCAATCTAGGTAAAGTACCTTGCTCAAGGGGCACTGTGTTTCAGTTTTAGAAGTTCTGTAGTTAAATATGTTTTAAACACCACGTGTGAAACGTTTACAAAGATGCATCATTAACTTCTAACATTTAAGCCTGATCGAGACCCTTACAATATATTATTATTATTTGCTTTTTAATCCAAGGCGACTTACAGAGACTAGGGTGTGTGAGCTATGCATCAGCTGCAGAGTCACTTACAACTACGTCTCACCCGAAAGACGGAGCACAAGGAGGTTAAGTGACTTGCTCAGGGTCACACACACTGAGTCAGTGGCTGAGGTGGGATTTGAACCGAGGACCTCCTGGTTACAAGACCTTTTCTTTAACCACTGGACCACACAGCCTCCTCACTCTAGAGAAAACAAAGTTCCATGAATAAATGGATTCATCACCCAGACTTCTCACTCACTGACCCCCACTAGCCTGGCCGCTGCCTTGAGATCACGGTAAAAAAAATAAAAATAAAAGTATAGCACAAATTAAGACAGGTGTTCCTTGCTGCTTTTATAGTATTGATGTCATTTTCCCTTGCGATCGCAAGGGGCAAACCCCAGACCAGACCCTTCCCAGCAGCCCTTTCACTCCCTTATCATGTCAAAAGTTTTTTGGCGCAGAATGCACTTTTCATAAACTTGTTTGCAATTACAATAATCGGCATCTTCCTCTGAAAGACAAACGAAGTGTAAAAGTAAAACCAATACGATTTTTAAACATTGTATTATTGAGAATAAGTTTAAATAAAATGTTGAAATAAAATAAGAAATGCCAAGGTCAGAACATCCAAATGAGTGAGATATAAAGAAATAAGGAGTGAGATTTGGGAATACTCTGTTTAAACTCATGGTCATATCCTGACATTTAGGACTGAAGGTCTTGCTATATACTCGGCGACACTTTTTCATCATCTTCTGAGAAAGAAAAACAGATTGAAGTACTATCTTACTGTAAATGATATGAATGGCATACCTGCAGTTAAGTGTATTCTTTAGATATAGTTAATGGGAACTTTCGAAGGTAAAAGTAAAAGCTAATACCTTCACCTAGAGACGGTTTAGTCAAGTGGATCTGGCTAAAATTATTTCTATTCAAGCCGACAAATGATTCAGCTGCTGCCTTCACAGGCCTGGGGCAGCTGGGATAGAAGAGAACGGGGTAGTGGGTGGGAGATGAGAGGAGAGGGGAGAGGGAGAGGAGAGGAGGAGAGGAGAGAGGGAGAGAGAGGAGAGGGAGAGGAGAGGGAGAGGGAGAGGGAGAGGGAGAGGAGAGAGAGATGAGAGGAGAGGAGAGAGGAGAGAGAGTGAGAGGGAGAGGAGAGGAGAGAGAGAGAGAGGCAGAGGAGAGAGATGAGAGGAGAGGGAGAGGAGAGAGAGAGAGAGGAGAGGAGAGAGAGGAGAGGGAGAGGAGAGGAGAGAGAGAGAGAGAGGAGAGAGAGAGAGAGAGAGAGGAGAGAGAGAGGAGAGAGAGAGGAGAGAGAGAGATGAGAGGAGAGAGGAGAGAGAGAGAGAGAGGCAGAGGAGAGAGATGAGAGGAGAGAGAGGGAGAGGAGAGAGAGAGAGGAGAGAGAGAGAGAGAGAGAGAGAGGGAGAGAGAGAGAGGAGAGGAGAGAGAGAGGAGAGGAGAGAGAGAGAGAGAGAGAGGAGAGAGAGAGAGAGAGGAGAGAAGAGAGGCAGAGGAGAGAGAGAGAGAGGAGAGGGAAGGAGAGGAGAGAGAGGAGAGAGAGAGAGAGAGAGAGAGGAGAGGAGAGGAGAGGAGAGAGAGAGAGAGAGAGAGGCAGAGGGAGAGAGAGAGGAGAGGGAGAGGAGAGAGAGAGAGAGGAGAGGGAGAGAGAGAGAGGGAGAGGAGAGGAGAGGAGAGAGAGAGAGAGAGAGGAGAGAGATGAGAGGAGAGGGAAGGAGAGGAGAGAGAGAGCAGAGGGAGAGAGAGAGAGGGAGAGGAGAGGGAGAGGGAGAGGAGAGGAGAGAAGAGAGAGAGGAGAGAGAGATGAGAGGAGAGGAGAGGAGAGAGGAGAGGGAGAGGAGAGAGAGAGGAGAGGAGAGAGAGAGAGGAGAGAGAGAGAGGAGAGGAGAGGAGAGAGAGAGCAGAGAGGAGAGAGAGAGAGGAGAGAGAGAGAGAGAGGAGAGAGAGAGAGAGAGAGGAGAGAGGGCAGAGGGAGAGAGATGAGAGGGAGAGGAGAGAGAGAGGAGAGAGAGAGGAGAGAGAGAGAGAGAGAGAGAGGAGAGGAGAGGAGAGGAGAGAGGAGAGAGAGAGAGGAGAGGAGAGAGGAGAGAGAGAGGAGAGAGGAGAGGAGAGGAGAGAGGAGAGAGGGAGAGAGAGAGAGGAGAGGGAGAGGAGGAGAGAGAGGAGAGGAGAGGAGAGGAGAGGAGAGAGAGGAGAGGGAGAGAGAGATGAGAGGGAGAGAGGAGAGGAGAGGAGAGAAGAGAGGCAGAGGGAGAGAGATGAGAGGGAGAGGGAAGGAGAGAAGAGAGGGAGAGGAGAGGAGAGAGAGGAGAGGGAGAGGAGAGGAGAGGAGGGAGGAGAGGAGGGAGAGGAGAGGAGAGGAGAGGAGAGGAGGGAGAGGAGGAGGAGGGAGAGGAGAGGAGAGAGAGGAGAGGAGAGGAGAGGGAGAGAGAGGAGAGGGAAGGAGAGAGGGAGGGGAGGGAGAGGGAAGGAGAGGGAGGAGGAGAGAGAGGAGAGGAGAGGGAGAGGAGAGAGAGGAGAGGAGAGAGGGAGAGGAGAGGAGAGGGAGAGAGAGGAGGGAGAGGAGAGAGGAGGGGAGAGGGAGAGAGAGGGAGGAGGAGAGGAGAGAGGGAGAGGGAGAGGAGAGGAGAGGAGGGAGAGGGAGAGGAGAGGAGAGAGGAGGCAGAGGAGGGAGGAGAGGGAGAGGGAGAGGCTTGACCTCTGGCTGCTACCCACCCCCTCATGCCTCTGGGCCCCTGTCCCAGTCACATCACATCAATCTGCTAGCCTCTGATACAAATAAGATTTGAGACAGCATTGTGAGCAGATCTGCATTGCTGACAAGGCTGGACAGCTGCAGTGTAAAGAAAAAAAGAGACGGGTCACACCCAGAACACACTGGCTCAGTAAACACGGGGCTTATAATGATTAGAACAAAACAGAAACACACTGAGTTATATAAGCAGAGGGAGTCCAAATCTGCAGATAACGGAATTCCTGGGAAATCACGGAATTTGCAGGCTCCTGTGGAATTCGCAGTCTTCCACAGATTCATATTCTGCAGCTACATCGTCGTCATAATTATCATAAACAAACTGCTGAAATACAGAACTGAGTTGTTCGGTTCTGGTTTTGTTCAATTAACAGATGTTCTTTAAGACTGGAGCTAAAGCTTTGGAAATGTGGCCCAATAAGAAATCTCATGTGATGTTTTTGTTTAACAGTTTTTAAGATTTTACAGACAACCTGCTTGTTATATTCAATTGGAAGTACTTAACCCATAACATTGTTTGACATGATTATGTTGAGTTGCTTGACATTATTATTATTATTTATTTCTTAGCAGACGCCCTTATCCAGGGCGACTTACAATTGTTACAAGATATCACATTATTTTTACATACAATTACATTATTTTTGACACATTATTTTTTACATACAATTACCCATTTATACAGTTGGGTTTTTTTACTGGAGCAATCCAGGTAAAGTACCTTGCTCAAGGGTACAGCAGCAGTGTCCCCCACCTGACCCACGACCCTCCGGTCAAGAGTCCAGAACCCTAACCACTACTCCACACTGCTGCATTATTTTATAATCCGTTATTAATACAAACACTAAACACGTAAGATGCTCCATAGAACACACTGCAGATATCTACATAAAATCTCCGCAGTTTCTTGCATATTTTCCCACAGATCCGTGATTTCCGAGGAATTCCGTTATCCACAGATTGGAGTCCCTCTAGTCCTCATCCACCTGCCAGTAGAGCTCCAGTGGTGGTTTTCAGCAGAAGTACTGTATATCGACACAACGCTCCACCTTTATAATGCTGGAGTCAGGAGCCAGAGGCAAGGAAATATGTGTTCTTCTGATAACGAGAACACAAGTACCAAGGTAGCGGCATTATGGGACAAAAGAGAGCCACGCCCACACCACTTTCTAACCTGTACTGCTGTATAATGAGGCTCCTTTATAAAGCTGTTGTTATTATTAAAAGAGAATGGAGAGGTCCTATAAAGAAAACACAGCTCTCTATTAAAAATGATGTATTTAAACATATTAAGAGAAATTATTATTTGTTTATTTAGCAGACGCCTTTATCCAAGGCGACTTACAGAGACTAGGGTGTGTGAACTATGCATCAGCTGCAGAGTCACTTACAATTACGTCTCACCCGAAAGACGGAGCACAAGGAGGTTAAGTGACTTGCTCAGGGTCACATAGTGAGTCAGTGGCTGAGGTGGGATTTGAACCGGGGACCTCCTGGTTCTTTAACCACTGGATCACACAACCCAAATACATGCAATGCTTCTTCTTCATGTGTCCAAGTCACACTGATACACTATGATAAAAACTTGAACAACGGACCTAAAAGGTTCAGAAATAAGCACAGTACAAAGCATACTTGGGAATTACTATGGAATCAAACTGGATGCTCAGTTATAAAGCTCTCATTTTATCATTTGAGGAACGCTGCCAGACCCCCTTTCTATCTGATAAAGGTGCCGGGATGTTGGTTCTTGCTTTTGTTATTTCTCGGCTAGATTATTGAAATGCTTTGTTTGCTGGCCTTCCTGATTCTAAACTGCGTCGATTCCAAGTGGTTCACGATGCTGCAGCCAGAGTGCTGACTCACACACGCAGTTCACAACACAGCACTGCACTGGCTCCCAGTTCAATTCAGGATTGGTATTAAAATCCTGTTCACTACTTATAAAGTTGTGGTTCTTTATATTTACAGAAACTGCTGGTGCCTTGCGTTCCCAGTCACACCCTGAGATCAGCGAAGGCTGAACGTTTGGTCCTTTTAGAAGTCTCAAATCAGGAGGGTTCAGGCGAGACTTTAGCTGCTCTGCTCCCTGCCTTTGGAATTCCATCCCATAATAGCAGCTATACTGGCACAGCCCAGCATATTTGTTTGAGTTTGCTTATTTTTGAGCTGGATTTTTTTTTTTTTTTTGTAGCTATATCTAACCCATTCCCTACGCTCCAGGGAAAAAAAAGCATGTTCCAACCATTCAATCGTTCTCTTGCTCGCAAAAAAAAAAAAAAAAAAGCTTTAGTAAGAAACTTCCTGTTCCCAACTCCCAGTGCTGTCAGGCGTTTCTAATTAAAAACCACAAGCAAGAAACGTGTTAATTGAGCTCCCAGCTTAACATACCGTCCCACCAGGTGGTGGAAATGAAAACATCAACCGGCATCTTAAAGGTGTTCTAGAGAAGGCTCAAAGTGTGGCACATGTGCGACTGCCTCCACTGTATCCCTGTCACATGTACAGTAAGACAGGTGGGTTCAGGTAGGATCCTATTAATCTTGAGCACAACATTCCCTAGCATCCAATAAAGACACTAATGAATTAGTAAATAAATAACAAGAGTATTATTATTTATTTCTTAGCCCTTATCCAGGGCGACTTACAATTGTTACAAGATATCACATTATTTTTACATCCAATTACCCATTTATACAGTTGGGTTTTTATTGGAGCAATCTAGGTAAAGTACCTTGCTCAAGGGTACAGCAGCAGTGTCCCCCACCTGGGATTGAACCCACGACCCTCCGGTCAAGAGTCCAGAACCACTACGCCACACTGCTGCCCTATGGATGTGAAGACCTGCCCTGTGTCCCAGGCTGCGCTTCTGGCTGAGTCGAGGAGGGTTTGGCATTCAGAAGGCAGTCAGTGTGTGATCCCTGGTGATGGAAAGTAAACAGCAGCGCGGCAGCGAGGGGAATCGATTCTGGAGTTTAATCAGCGCTGCAGGGGAAGGAGCCGCACTCAAACACATGAGAGGCCCGTCAATCCAGGAGCTGCAATTGAATTGTGTATTCCAGGGAAAACCACCGTGTCTGGAGAGAGGACGAGACTGCGATCAGGTCAGCTTCACTAATCACACTCTGTTGTTTATTTAACTCTTATCCTGCGTTGTCGCTTTACCCTTGCCTAAGGCACTTCCTTTAATCTCTACTAATTTAGCAATTAGGTCATAATTTAGCGTGACTTTATTATTAATTATTTCTTAGCCGACGCCCTTATCCAGGGCAACTTACAATTGTTACAAGATATCACATTATTTTTACATACAATGACCCATTTATATATATATATATAGATTTTTTTTTTTTTTACTGGAGCAATCTAGGTAAAGTACCTTGCTCAAGGGTAAGGCAGCAGTGTTTTGAACCCACAACCCTCCAGTCAAGAGTCCAAAGCCCTAACCACAAGCCCAAATCACACAGTCCTTTGGCTCCAGGCTCTGGGTTCACTCCTCGCTAACCAGCTCCTGCTTTTCCAATGCCTCGTGACACACCTGCGTCTCTGCGCTTCTTCCGAGACGTTATCAGCACAGGCAATCGTTGGTTGAAGATCGCATGTCTTTCTTTGCTTGTTTTCTACGCTTGTTTTTTTTTTATATGAAGATTTAACAATAAAGCGCTGGAGAGGGTAAAAGTTGCTGCTGCTTCCTGCTATCTAGTTGCTTCCTGTGCTGTAGGTCAAACTCACATTCATGGTCCAGCTGCAGTCTGGACTACAGCACAGGAACCAGGAAGCGTTACGTTTGACACATCTGCAAAGGCTGAATTAAAGCTGAAAAGATTTTTTTATCACAATGAAAAGAGGAGCATTGATAAATCTGCTTACATGAATAAGAAGCTGGAATATGGCTTTCCATTCCTTGGTTAATCACATCCCAGCCTCTCATGTTGTGTATAGGGGGACAGCATTGAGACAAATACCCCTTTGCACCATCATGAATCAGAATTAACTCAATGCATTGTTCTTGGTTCATTTCATATTGATTTGGGTACAGCTCTATCTGTGCTCTGCGTCTTTACCAAGGGGGGTGAATTTGAATAATTGCTCCATGTTCATGTCTCACTGGGACCTTGCGATCTCAAACTTGTGTTCACTGTTTCTCTTAGACGTTCACGGTATGATTTATGATGTTTTTACTTAGAAAAAAATCTGACATTATTTAAAGGTCAACTTTTCATTATACACCAATGTGGAGTTGACTGCCACCCTGTGGATAATAGGGGACAGTGCAAGAAGGTCCCGTTCTAGAGCCATCGTGAATCTTGAATTTGATGAACCCTCAATTGCAAACTGAGGAAATGAAACATAACAAGTCAAAATATTACTGTAAGGACAAAAGAAAAAAAGATGATAGGAGTTGTAATTGTGGGACACGGTGTGCTGGTATTTCCTACCGTTTTAAATTGGTTTGTTTTTAAAAGACAAAAACAAATACACGTCTGCTAAATCTTGTGTTTCTTTCAAAACTGCACATTAATAAGTACCCTTTAACATGTTGTCACTCAAATCAGGATAAAGGAAGCCTCAGAAATCCATGTTAGTTACACACAGACCTTGACATCAGATCAACATCGTATCAATTAGACCGCCGTCAACCTCCCTTCAAATTCTGAGAGCTAGGCCCCCATCACAGGGCATTTGAGGCAGCAGGGGACACAGAAAGGGTTTTTTAATGCAAGTGGGACCCACTTAGTGCTGTGTGTCTCACTCAGTGAAGTCACTGGTTGATAATGATCTGTGTCTTAGTTTAGTTTAGGCTTAGTTTAGCTCAGTGCAGCATCTAGTGGCCAATCCAAAAACTGCATTTTGCAAAAGGCAACTTTTCAAGAGAGCGGAACACAAAATGATATAAAACAAAGAAGAAAAATAAGATAAGAAAATGATCTTTGAAGCTGCAATACTGTGAGGCTGTGTGCTTTTGCGCAAACTCTCTTAATCCTTTAAAGTACAAGGGACACGAGAGTCCCACAAATAAAAACGATGCTGACTTTATTTCTACAGTGAGAGGCACGAAACTGGGTTTAAAATGTACTGACACGATAGGAAAAACAAAATAATGTATATTATATAAGAGCCGGCATAAGTTATTGTAATACAGTACAGTTAAACATACTAAACAGTAACTTAGCATAGATCTTGTGACTACAGCGTAGCAAAACAATATTTGACGGAAGTATGCACAGTATTGGGCCGATTGAGCTGATAAGACTGACAACCATCTGCCTCCACGAATTACAATGCTTCAATTCAAATCGGCTGCAACATTTTAAAATGACAAGGGCTGGTACAATAACGTTCCAATACACGAAAGAATAAACGTGTATACAGATGTGTCATGTGTAATGGCCAACACAGTACTTTTTAAGCCCCATCATTTCTATTCATGTATACAAGCCTGTGCCAGGTAAAAGAAAGTGATTTCACCTCCCCTTGCTTGCTTTGAAGACAGGTGTTACAGAAGTGATTGATGTTCTGGGGTCAGATGTAGGTATATTGCGACTGGAAAGTATAGAACTCCCCTCCTGCTCCCCACGTGAGTCTTTATTCCAGAGTGCAATAAGTTTTATTAAAGGAAAACACAAAAGCCATAACTAAAGGACTCTAAGCTGCTTCTGCGTTTGTGATCTATTTTGTAACATTGACAGTTTATTATTATTTATTTGAGGCTGTGTGGTCCAGTGGTTAAAGAAAAGGGCTTGTAACCAGGAGGTCCCCGGTTCAAATCCCACCTCAGCCACTGACTCATTGTGTGACCCTGAGCAAGTCACTTAACCTCTTTGTGCTCCGTCTTTCGGGTGATATGTAATTGTAAGTGACTCTGCAGCTGATGCATAGTTCACACACCCTAGTCTCTGTAAGTCGCCTTAGATAAAGGCGTCTGCTAAATAAACAAATAATAATATTTCTTAGCAGACACTCTTACCCAGGGCGACTTACAATTGTTACAAGATATCACATTATTTTTACATACAATTACATTATTTTTTACATACAATTACCCATTTATACAGTTGGGTTTTTACTGGAGCAAAAAAACAAACAAACGGACACGCAGTCTACTGTCAAGTTAAGTATGTTATGAGCAAGTGATCGCTAGTTAAATAACACACTTATCTTCCAGATTTTAAATCAATTTGATTGTACAGTAAAGGTTGTACTATTACAAATATAGCAAAATATTATGCACTGGCGTATAAATAAATAAAACCGTGTCCTACTTACTGTACAGTGATCCTTTTAGATGACAGTAGCCTGTCTCTAAGTAAACTAGCACAGTCCCCCCTACCCTGGTAAGCACCGTGTCTGGAAATCCTTCAGGCGTTCAGTGCAGACATCTGCGCCGTGCAACAGGACCCCACAGAGCCAACATGGCAGCGCCCGGAGAGTTTGAGAGGTGGTTAAACAGTCGCCTCGACTCGCTTGAAGTGGACAGAGATGTGTACGGATCCTACATCCTCGGGGTGCTACATGAGGAGGACAGCGAAGACGAGAAGATGGACGCCATTCAAGGCATTCTGTCGGCGTTTCTGGTGAGGTTTGCCCGGGCTGCGGTCCCGGCATGGTGATACAGTGAATTATACACATTGCTTTGCAGTTCTGGAGGCTGCGGTCCCGGCATGGTGATACAGTGAATTATACACATTGCTTTGCAGTTCTGGAGGCTGCGGTCCCGGCATGGTGATACAGTGATACACATTGCTTTGCAGTTCTGGAGGCTTGGTGTTCACGCTGTGTGTAAAATAATATTAATAGCAGGATTCTCGTTACTCGAGCATTTACATGGCTAGTACAGCAGCAGCAACAACAACACCAAGAAGATCACCAAATCTTTTACAAAGTGTATTTGGTGTTAATGCCTCGGGTTTGTTACTTACTGTGTAGACTAGAAGTGACTTTTTTTCATGATTAGGACACACAAGACTAGAAGCGAAATGTTGTGGTGGGTATGATTTAGCGCACCCACTGCTGCTCCACACATGGATGAGAATACCATCTCTCCTATGGCCAATGGCTGCGCTCTACTGACACTGTATGCTATAGACCAGGGGTGGCCAACCCTTGTCCTGGAGAGCCACAATCCAGCAGGTTTTATAGGTATCCCTTAATCATCACTTTCAAATTAAAGTGTTCAATTAAATCAGGAGTGGTCAGCTCTGGGCCATGAGAGCTGCAGGGTGTTCAGGTTTTTCTTCCAAATTATCTCTAAATTATTTAATTGAACAAATTTTCTGCTTAACTAGTCAAAATGAAATTGTTTCAAGTCTTTAGAAATTGATGATTAAGGGTTGCATATAAAACCTGCTGGATTGTGGCTCTCCAGGACCAGGGTTGGCCACCCCTGCTATAGACTATAGTTAGCATCGGCTGGTGTCCCCTAACTCCAGTTCCAATCTTGCTCCTGTGCTTGCGCAGCTGTCACGATCTCCCCACTGCGCTCATGTTTCCAAGATGGAAACGGATCAATCTTAAGACCTGCTTCTCCAAAGCATATCCGCTGTCATCCCGAGCAATCGAGACAATCTTTGGAAGGGAGGTTTAAAGGGAAGTGTCCTCTACTTTTTAATAATATGAAATCCTTTACCTGTTTTAACAACCGATTTAGTGTGCTTCTAAAAGCTGAATTTTTGAGAAGTGTGCGGGTTTTAAAAACGAGGAGGTGTGCCGCTTTGTTTGTGTATGGTTTTGTATTTGACGTTTTCCGTTTGCTAAATCACACTTCCAGATTGGGCAGGGATTTGGTTAATTCTAAAACCACCTCACTCGAGGTTTTTCAGAAGCAGGTTAATACTATTAATATAGCGTGGTAAATAATGAGCAGGAACAGTAATATGGAAATATGCAAGCAGCCCTAATGGTATACTTTGTCAAACAGGCAATATATTAAAGACTACTAACTCATTTAAAATGGCACAGCTTTAATTAGAAACGCTAGTGTGATCAGTCCAGTATATTCTTATGGGGTATATGAGATGTTTGATACACCCCTGCCCTGTCCTCCTCTTACCTGTGCTCACCTGTGTGTTAAGCAGCAACATCCCTGTATTATTATTAATAATAATAATAATAATAATAATAATAATAATAATTAGTCATTTAGCAGACACCTTTAACCAAAGCGACTTACAGACTAGGGAGTGAACTTACAGTAGGACCTCGGTTTTTGCTTGGTGCTTCTCATCTGAAGATCGGAGCACAAGGAGGCTAAGTGACTTGCTTAGGGTCACACACAGTGAAGTCAGTGGCTGGGATTGAACTGGAAGCCTCCTGGTATCAAGCTCCTTTCTTTAACCACTGGACCACCAAGCCTCCCATAACCTTTTATTCCTTCCTGTTCTTATAAATGTCCCTTCTGTGTCCCTTCAGGAAGAAGATGCGTTAGAAGATGTCTGCACAGAAATTATTAAACAGTGGTTGGACAGCAGTGCTGGTTCCAAAGCCAAGAACGATCATGTAGATGGTATTTATCTCCCTTATTTATAGTAGAACAATGGGAATTGCACGAATAAATTCACTAGCAAAGAGTTAGAATATCAAATGCATCTTATTGCAGGTTTAGTAAATCTAAACCTAGCCTTGAATGCTTTGATTTGATACTTTCCTTTTCTACTGTGTGCCTAATTGGAATGGATCTCTGCCAATCACGAATGGGTGTGTCCCAGTAATCTGTTTAATTAAATTGTAATAGCTTAAATTCAATGCCCTGATTTGTCCCCCCATCCCCCCATCCCCATCCCCCCATCCCCATCCCCCCATCCCCATCCCCATCCCCATCCCCATCCCCCCATCCCCATCCCCATCCCCCCCATCCCCATCCCCATCCCCATCCCCATCCCCATCCCCATCCCCCATCCCCATCCCCATGTATGTCTCCAGCGGAGGTGCAGGCAATCGCTAGCCTTATTGAGAAGCAGGCCCAGATTGTGGTGAAACAAAAAGAGGTCTCCGAGGAGGAAAAGCAGAGGAAGGCAGCACTCCTCGCCCAGTATGCCAACATCACAGATGATGAGGCATATCCTTTATCTGCCTTTATCTGCCTGTTTTTTTGTTTAGCAAAAAAACAGTCCAGGTTTTTGTTCATATGACTTCATAGTATTTTTGGTTTGCAGTTATAGTCTGATGTACATAGATCAATCACTGTATGTAGATTATTTAAAGGTGTATATAACAGACTTTTTATTATTTCCTGTGTCATAGTAAAAAAACAAAAACAAGTTATAATCTAGAAAAAAAGATCAGTAACAAACCAAAGACTTAGAATAGGGTTGTAATAAATGGAGGTTCGTATTTTATTGAACTTTCAAGGCTGGTTCATACTTAAGTGACGAGACCAGCTACACTTGAGTAAAGCTGAACTCTGATCCTAGAAACTGCTCTGGGGGACAGTTGCAGTGTTTAGGCTGACATATGCCAGTACTGTACTTGAATAGAGACCTTGTATATAAATCCATCAATTCTGCTAGTTTCTTTAACACAAGCACTGAAGACGCAGGACCAGAGGAGAGCGGAGCAGCAGCCTGTACATTTGACACCAGCAAGTGTATCCTTTGCAGGGGGTTTGTTACTGGAGCAAATGTAAATCTCATAGGAACAACCTTTTTTTATGTTGGACTCAAATATATTACAATAAGGTTTTTTTGGTTGTGTCAGACACTGTAAAGAGAATTAAAAAAAAAACAAAAAAAACATAACATGATTCACAGCTTTCTAAGGGTCTTTGTGGCATACCGATCATAGTGAGTTCTTATTTAAATGTAACAGAAAAGAGATTTAATTAAGCTGTGTATGCCCAAAATGTTTTGATAAACAGTGCTGTATCTTTTAAGTAATGATTTTCAAAGTAATCCTAAGAAGGATAGTACCATATAATTTTAAAGAAGGGCAGCTAGCTACATCAAAACACACAGTACCTCAATTACTCAATCAGTGTTGCACATCATTACAAGTACACAGCTTTTGGATAAAGTGTGTAAAAGCCTCTTGAAGTCTGCAGTCTCCTTCAAGTCTAGTAGCAAAGCATTCAAGCACGATTAGAGCCAGGTGTGGACATTTTTGTTTATTGCTTTCTGTGACTCATTCCTTTAACTCTGAATCAGCTCTGTTTAAAAACACAAACCTAGAAGACGTGATGAATGCCAAGAAAATGGACAGGGAAAAGGCTCGAGAGGACTCACACAAGAAGAAAGAACAGGACAAGATGCAGAGGGAAAAGGACAAACTACTCAAACAGGAGAGGAAAGACAAGGAAAAGAAACGGACTCAGAAAGGAGAGCGCAAGAGATAAAAGGGTGTTTCTGAACTTCTGGTTTAAAATTTTCACATAACACAATATGCTTTGTGGATAATGGATTTAGATATTTACTGAACAATCCATGTTCACTAAGAAACATTCAGAACTTGTACACTAACCTATATAAAATCTGAGGTCCTGTTGGCCACCTGCATTGTTTAGTTTGGCTCATATTTTGGCTTATATTTTAATCCTTTGCAAATATGTTATGTATTTTGCAGATATTAGGGAAGTTGACATCAAGGGTCAACATATGAGTTACCTTTATTATAAAGTGCCCATGCTAACCACTAACCACAAAGAGCGGAGGCCGGAGTGTAAGTCAAGACTATTAGAACAAGATATGTTCAGATCAGCAATAAATCAGAATAAAAGTTAAAGGGGTTGAGGCAAGATAAAGTTAACCCACCCAGATGTTCTGAGGGAAAAAAAAACAAAAACATTTTAGTTAGAGCAAATTATCAAATCCATGCACCCATCAATTGAAATGTAAACTACAGAGCATATATCTGTTTTTTTTTTTTTTTCGTAGTCGCCAATTAGTTTTTTGTTATTTTCTCCTCAATTTAGTAGTGTCCAATTATTTTGTTTAGCTCAGCTCACCGCTACCACCCGTGCTGACTCGGGAAGGGCGAAGACGAACACACGCTGTCCTCCAAAGTGTGTGCCGTTAGCTTTTTTTTATTACACATTGCAGACTCACTATGCAGCCACTCAGAGCTACAGCGTTGGAAGACAACGCAGCCCTGGGCATCTTGCAGGCAAGCCCGCAGGCGCCCGGCCAGACAACAGGGGTCGCTGGTGCACGGTGAGCCAAGGACTCCCTGGTTGACCTAACCCTCCCTCCCCCACGTGCAGTGCTCGGCCAATTGTGCGCCGCCCCTTAGGAGCTCCCATCCTCGGTCGACAAAGGAATAGCCTGGACTCGAAGGGGCGACATCCGCACTATAGGGTGCATCCTGCACTCTACGCCAATGCTTTTACTGGATGCGCCACTCGGGAGCCCCCAATCTATCTGTATTTTAACACAAATTGGGTTTGCACCTCCAATAAAAGGCTTTTTTTTTTAACAATATAGTGCTAATCCGTAAGCATATTATCAGGCAATTAAAATGAGAAAAGTCAACCAGAAGCACATGTCTGTTACCTGGGGGCATCCACCTTTGAGTGAGATATAGTAACTTGTTACCGCTTGAAGGCAAGTGCAATCTGCTAATGCAGGTACTGTAGAATAGCATGTTATTTGTTTGTTTTGATGAAAGTGTGGATTAGCATTGTACTAGGGTTTTTCAGTAGAAATTATGAAGTATGTGCCAAATTAGGTGTAATTTCTTTTTAAATTAAATAAAATCCTTCTCACAATATTTTTAAATTTCAGACCTTTTACCTCAACAGTCTTCTGTTTATGATACAACCAGTGCGTCTTGTTAGATACTCAAGCTTTGCAAATTGATTAAATCTGTTTGTTTCTTGGTTCTGGATAGATAAAAATGCTTTTCTGTGCCCCCTGTCATATTGACATTTTGTCCCAAAGCTGATTTTTTTTTTTTGTTCTTCTGCTCAATGAAACTATGTCGCTACTGCTGCTGAACATGAATATAACAGTGTGAACGTAATTAAGTACATAGACAATGGTGACTTAGAGACTGCTATACAGAACAACTTGCACCATCCTGCTGGACTGTTTTTATATGCTGCTTCTGAAAAACGTGTGTTTTTCTCAGACTTGTGTATAGGTTGCAGGACACAGACATATAAACAAATTGCTGTTGTAAGGCTACTTTACAAAAAAAAAACACTTTCAAAAGGTGTATTTTTAAAAGATTTTAAAATCTCAAAAAGCAAATTGTGGTGCAGATACAGCATATTACTATGCTGTATCACAGTATGTTTTTTTGTTTGTTTGTTTCCAATAAAATGCATTTGCTATTTGAGTCATTTTTTAAATTTTTTAGTGTGGCCCGCTTTTACAGTGACAACTTTAGCCATCTGCGTGCACTGTATTGAGTTGGCCTTTCAATGTCACTTGTTTTGCATGCAATCAATGTGGAGGAGATTTAATAATAATAATAATAATAATAATAATAATAATAATAAAACTTCTACAGAGAGCATTCAGGTACTGTAAGACAAACTGAAGACTTGTATGCAAGATTCCCCTGTTGTATCCAGACCACAATTCTGTTCATCTTATGAAATATTCTGTAATTCCAACTACATTGTAGGTGTATCCAGGATAAAAAGGGACTTGTCAAAAGCACAGGTCATGGCTAAAGCTGATGGCATACATATGGACTCCATTTAGAATCATCTTTGACACATTTTTTTTAATAAGTGACAAACAGTGTCAACAGAACTTTTTTTTTTTTTTATCTAAAGAGATCCTACAGTAAACATAGTGATATAACATAGGGCAAGACTACTGTCAAGGATAAACCTCATGAATAAGCTGTAGTTTCAATGCAGGCTAGGTCCATTCATTGCTGGTCGTATCACTTAAACTGGGTAACAGGGATTGAAATAACAGTTAATTGTCTGATGCAACAGACTGCATTCATTCCTGCTATGAATTCTTTACAATTTGTTTCAAATCAACCACTTGCAGTCTGTATGATGCAACAATTTCTGATGCAAAGATAAATCATTGTGGCCTTTTGTTTAAGGTCACACATTGATCTATCTTGTTATCTTTTAGTGTTTAAAAAAAAATACATTACATATACAGTGGATTCTATGAGGACCACCAAAGCGACTGATTTTAATAGAGGGAGATCTGTGGTTTTGTAATAAATTGGTCTTATTGGTGAGCTGGTCTTTACATGGGGTTATGAGTCTACTGCATATGCAAAGTTTTTTTTTGTATAAGATTTTTAATTAGGCGAAAAAGAGCAACACTACATTATGCAACTCTCAAGACTGGATCCAGAAATTGCCTATATTTCAGAAATAGCTATACTAGCTCCTTACAATTTAATTGATCAATTCAACACTGCAGCCATCCAATCGAGTCTTCCTTCCCATCATTTTAAATACAGATTTTATATAACACACTCAACCTTGTGCCCGACATTACTCAAAATGTACATCAATCACATTTCTAACCTTTCAGAAATTTATTTTCATATTCATTATAGGCACAGCTATGCTGAACTGCTGAATTCTCTGAGACACAACATAATAGCAACATGTTATATTACACTGTAAGTTATGAGTAACCTTTTTTCACAGATGCCAAACAAATAATAGTAATGTTGGCATGCAGTTAAACAGAGCCAAGTCATATGCTTTAAAACTGAGAACGCTCCACAATGCATATTTGAACAGGACTGCTAAATAACAAGCATAAGAATAAATTACAGAAAGTACTTTAGACATAAACCAGTACAGATCCTAACAATGTTTACAATTTTTGAAACATGGGGACTCATTTATAGTCTTGTTACAGCTGTGGAACCAAAAATAACTGTAACAACTGTACCTTCTTGCTCATTGGTTAAATCTTAATTTCATAACCTGTATCTGATAAGTTTTTATATTTTAATAAATAGTAATGTAGAATTATTTTAAATAAATTACTTCTACTGACAATCACCTGCACTATTTAAATTAAAGTGTACAGCTTGCACTGCATTTTAATGTGTCACTAATTCAATTCAGCTCAAGCACACAAAAAAAGGAATTATTCAGACACTTCGCAGATGAGTTAACTTAAATTAATAATGCATTTCTTCAAATGGTTAAATATAAAGGAAAGTACCTAAATTATTAATCAAACCGCAAGTTTAAACAAGCTTTTAGTGCAGTGACTAAAGCAAGAATACTCCTGGCAATCACAACACCAGGTACTGAAGCTTGGTGCAGCAGATTTCCTTTTTTTTATTGTACGTTTTGAAGAACACCAGCTTAATCATGTTTATATTTTAAAGGTGTTTATTTTATCACAGTATTGCCAGACTACAAAAGAAAAAAAGTATATATCCAAAATCTCTGATTCAGTAATTTCTGCATTATATATATATATATATATATATATATATATATATATATATATATATATATATATATATATTTTTTTAATTGCAGGTGTTTTTAAATTTGACTACTTATGTATTTATTTCTGGCAATAATATGACAAAATGTATACCTTTTCATTTTGGCTTAGAATCTGTCTGACCATTAGCGTAGTTGCATTAATAATGCAGTGTTCAAACAGCCACTGCAGAATTTACCTTAAAAATGTCTTATTGGAGTTTAATCAGATTCAGGATTACATAGGAAAAATAAGGTGCTGTACATGGAATATGAAATTCAAAATCGAATAAATATTTAAAACCACAGCAGGCAACATCAGCTTCCTTACTTGTTATTTAACCTCCTCAGTCCTCACTTACTTAAAACGTCAAGCGTGAACTAACATTTTAAGTAATGGATAATTTCTGATTATTTATATTCATATTATGCATAATAAAATCATGTGTCTTAATTGTTCTTACACTGAGGTTCTGTCTGCCTGGATTGCAAACAGATCACTTCTTTCTATTCTCTGATAGTACTGTAGACACTGTCATGGTTCTCCTCTCCACAGCTTGCTATTCCCTGTGATACGCTTTCCATGTCTGTCTGTCCCTCTCTGTTACCTGTCACAGTTTTTGGCAGTGTCATCTGCAGCGCGCACCAGAGTGCGGTGCGAGATTTCCTTGTAGCTGCACTCATGTCCTTTACTGCTGCCGCCAGCCCTAGCACATCTAATAAAAGAGTAACAAGTTAAAACCCTTGGCATTGAAAAAGCAGAAACTGGGCCAAATTCACCAAAAAAAAGGTAATTTTGCAAACTTTTTAACTAGTTTGGTTTAAAAAAAAATAATGGTGCCACCAAAACCATTATTGTAATATCACTGATGATAAGGTTTTAAAAGGCCATACAGATGTACTTTTCTTTTTGTTCCTACAGAATACGAATGCCTTGTCACCTCTGTCCTCCTGACATCGAGGTGCTCCTTGTCGCTGGCGATTGGATGTGTTGATAATTTCATCTTTTCTCCGTGCTTGTGTGATGTAAATGGCTTCCAGGTGTCTATCCAGTGCTGTAGAAATGTTGGCGTGGAGAGGGAAGCTGCGCAGACGCTCCATTTTTCCCAGCAGAGCCACAACCTAAAGAAAACCAGACGCATTCATCTATACTGGGATAACTGAATTCCTAAGACACATTTATCCCAACAACATTACACCTGTACGTCAATTGAGTTAATTTTATAGCAAAAATGGAAATTACAATTAAACACATAATTATGCTAGCTAATATATAAAACTGAGATAATCATGCTAGCAAACTCAAAATATACAGTAAAAACTCAAACAGAGGCTTAAATTAAAAACAGATTTAGGGCTCTATGAAATCCGTGTTGCGGAGACCTCGGACGGACTCGCGAAATTCAAAGAAAAAAAATGAATTAGGCTTTTGAGTACATTACCACAAAATCAGTTTAAACAAACAAAATATATATGTATGTATTTAAAAAAATTACATTGAAATAGCACAGTGTTTGTATGACAAGAGGCTTCAAGAAACACACATCATGGGAACGCATGAAAAAACTATTTTTGCACCTCTCAGCCACCAAAGTTCTCTGGGAGATGTTACTAAGTGCCTTTTTATTAAATTAGAATAAATCAAAATAGTTAGGCTTTTATTTACATTGTTTGTCATTAATTATTAATGAAAATCTTGAAATGTTATATTTCAGCTTGTGTTGAAAAGAAAAACTACTAAAAAAGCCTACATTTAGATTTTTTTTTAAATTTACAATGTTCCTAGTTCATTTTTATTACATTGTGCCAATTTGTACCTTTATTTTCTGAAAGCACTTTGATTAAAACCATTTAGAAAGGTTTTTTTTTTGTTAAATGTTTTCATGCATTTCTAGCTTCATCACTGCTGTCAATGTATCAAACACATGTGGTTATAAAAAATAAACTAACTAACAAATTACAGATTTTTAAAACCGAAAAATCCAAAATCAGGAAAAAATAAATCCAAAAATTCATAATAAAACGGATTTCATAGGGCCCTACAGATTCACTGTGAATACATACCCTGGCTTGCTCCCGTAGCTGATCCACAATCAGTCGATCGACCCGTGAAGGGTTAGAGGGGAGCCTCGGAGCGGAACTGCTGTTGGCACTTGACACTCGTTTTCCAGGATGGCTCTTTGCCAGAATACACTCGGTCTGTACAAAACACAACCAGAGTGTATTCAGTGAAAATGCTTTAGGTAATAAAAACAGTGGCCTTTGTATTAACAGAAAATACACGTGCTGCTTGGATCAAGAAATTAAACATAAAGTGTTAGAGAGGTCTGTTTGGAATATGATTAAGAACATTTTCGGGAAAAAAAAATTCAAAGGATTCCCTGTTTAAATGTCACTAGTTTTCTAACTAACTTGTTTGTTACTAATTCTGTTTAAAAGTTGTGCAAATTGTATTTTGATGTAAATAGCTACATTTCCTTCTTAAGCAATGAAATAAAACATAACTGGAATATGAAAAATACCTTTTTTCTTTCCTTTTCTAATGCTCTCCACTGTTCATAACACTCCTCCAGCCGAACATGAAGTTCATTTGCAGGCCCGCTGCGGTTCTTTAGCAGTCTGGGGAATCTAACAGGTGGCGCTATGCTGGGAAAAGGCATATCCCCACAAAGAAAATCATTAAAATAGGGGTAAAAGTGATTGAACTCATCAACTGGAAGCAGCTCATTCAGATTCATAGGTGTAACAGAATTGCTGTAAGGATGGTTGGACCTCGAGGGAAAACTCCCTGAGCCAAGTTGCAGATTGCTGGTGTTTTGCCTGGTGTCAGCTGTTGCATACAGATAAGGTAAGCACAAATTTGGTGGTTTTTTTCCATGGCTATTTAAGTTGTTGTCTCCACCAGCTTGCCTTTGAGGGCTGTAATAACCTTCTAGAAAATCAAGATAGGGATTCTTCAACAAGCCCTGTCTATTCTCCCCCTCGCCTGGGTTCTTCCTCGGTGGGTTCTGTTTCCCAGGAATGTCGTAGGCACTGTATCGTTGAGAAGTCAATCCCTCACAGAGGAGACTCCCTTGCTTTGTTTTCTTATCAGACTGTATTTCCATCTCACTTTCTCCAATTGCTTTACTAATTCCTTCTATATTAGCAGCTGACTGACCCTGGCTGGTGCTTTTGTAGGTGAACTCTGTGCCACAAAACTTGGAAGCTTCATCCTGGCTGTACTCTGGGAAGTAAGAGACGCTCCTTGGAGACTGCTGGGCAGCTTGTGGTACAAACTCTGACAAGGAATGCGACAGCATTTTTGAAAGACTGGGCACCTGGCTGTTTGACTTTGGCTGGTTTCCTTGATTCTGAAACTGATTCCCTTGATTCTGATACTGGCTGCCTTGGTTCTGATATGTTGTGACATTACTACATTTCTGGATGCTTGACCAGGCTTGTCTGCTTTGGAAGGAACCACCTGTGTACACTGAACCAGACAGAGTACTTGGTGGCTTGAAATACTCAGCATGCTGTGGATTAAATTCTGATAACTGTTTCTTACCATAATCATTACCTAGTGTTTGTGTCTTGAATCCACAATCAGGTGTGCTTTTCAATCCAAAGTCATTGCCCAACATTATCTCTTTTTTAAACTGCTTTTCTTGAGTGTCAGCAGCAAAGGGTTTGGGATATTTAAAATTCTGCTGATCTGAAATCTGGTCTTCAAATCGTTTCAGTCCTGTCTGCTTTGCTTGGGACCCCTTACTGAAATAATCCAGTTCAATAGTTGGTACTGCAGGCTTGTTGGCCATTCTCTTCCCTTCTTGCAATGAAAATTGCATGAATTTACTTTGTTTGACTCTACTGTGCTGAGAGAATTCAGAGTAAGGACCACTGAACTCATCATCAATCTTGTTTGGCAGAAAACGAGATGAGACGATATCTGCTGTCTGATCAGGCAGTAAATCAGTGCTGCTGAACCCACTATCTTTTCTATATGTATGAACATCAGACCTCTCTGATTCCTTCAATGTACTGGGCAGTCTGCTCTGCAGCATGAAAGAATTACCCGCGTAGGAGACACTCTGGTGACTTTCCTGGGTCTGCAAATAGTAAGGGTCAGTATCTCCATCACTGGAAGGAAAGAGCCACTGATCTGTAAGATCAAAACTGTTAAATCTCTGATAAAGCTCATCAGTCTTCTGCTGTGATCCTAGATAGCCATCGTTCAGGTACTGCCTCTGGCCTCTGGTGAACGGCTCTGGGCACAATGAGTGTTGTGGATAGGATGAAATTAATGGCTTTTTAGTTTCAGTATGAAAGTCTTGCTGGCCGACCTCCCTCTTTGAGTCTGATGACCATATCGACTTTAAATTGGAGGAAGCACTCCTACAAAAATGAAAGAATAAAGGTATAAGTTCATTTCGGTTTCAGAAAGCAGAGGCGTTTTATAAATATAAAGATTGCACAAAATGACTGACTAACCCATCAGCAAAGAAGGTTTCTGTTTTATCTGGTTCTTCCAGAATGTTTGACACCAATCCATAAAGGTCTGCTTCACTGCCACATTCATTTCCATCGAGCAAAGTCCTAAACAGGAAAAGACAAATAATGTTGAAAGTACAGATACACTAAACAAATTGAGCCACCTTCAATGCATTCTAGTTTTCTCTGAATATATTATATTAAGAATACAAATTTTAAGAATTATTTAGGAATGCATGACAATGCAATGGTTTCAGATCTTCACCATTGCACGTCAATGTAAAAAATGGCAATTGCATTAATTCTACAGCTGTTCGGTTCAGAAGACAGTTTTATTGCAAATAAAGTGTATTTTTTTATTAAAAATCAAATTGAATCAATTTTACACTCATAGGACTGAAGATCAACAGGCAACCTCTGTTCCTGTTGTCGCTAAATCTAGCAGCAGATCAAGTTATTGAAGTCTGCAAGCAGTCCAGCCTGGGAAGTCTTTGCCAGGACTCTTCACCCACCCGACCAGTAAGATTTGCTGAAGTGCAGTTCGGCTAATTATACACAGTACAGTAAAACATGGCTAAACAGAATAAACAGAAACATTTCTTGCGGAAGTGAAACCTTCACGCAGGCGTGGCTCTTTGTTATTTAGTTGGCTTACGAACGGCCGTCCTGCAATTTGTCTTGCTCAACCCGGGTCAAAGCATGACGACCCACATCCTGAGGTGGGTTGCTGCGACCCGGGTTAAAGCAGGTACAACCCAGGTACGTGGTTTATCACTACAAGGGATTGTGACCCGGGTAACCAGAACCCGGATCGGCACCCGGGTAGGAGTGCCAGTGTGAAACAGGCTTTAATGTAAAGCTTCAATCAAACTTCTGTAGAGTTTGTTGTTCAACAAAGTTTACTTTTATCCAAAGCTGTTTGTGCTTATCGAAGCATAACGATATAGGTTAGGGTGGCTGCATGGTTAGTCCGCAGTGTGAAAAAAAGTGGTCGGCTGACGGCACACGCGTCGGAGGACAGCGTGTGTTCGTCTTCACCCTCTCGAGTCAGCACAGGGGTGGTAGCGGTGAGCTGAGCCTAAAAATAATTGGCCATTTCCAAATTGGGGAGAAAATAATAAAAAATAACTGGCAACGACTAAATTTATTTTTTTTAAAAAATTAAAAAAAATTCACGGGTTCCGTGACCGCCGTGACAAAAAAAATCCATAGTTATAATTAGAGCTGTAAAAATTCAAACAAAAATAAAATATTTTAGTATTTTAGAACTTTTTTATGATGTACTGTTTTATGAGGATCTCACATTGATTTCATCTGTCACCATTTATAGAATAATGCGAGGCTGCTGGGTGTATGTAACTTAGTAGACAGCAGTTTTTTTATTTTCATTTAAGGTTTGTGTTTATATGGGTGAAAGTGGCCAATGATCATTTTGACTCATACTCCTGGGGCAAAATCAATCTTTTGGCCGAGGGTCAGGCCCCCCGAAGCTCTGGGGTTGTACATGCCCTCAGATGCATTTTGAGCCATTTTGGACCACTTTCAGAAGCAAAATTGAACTTGTCATTTAACCAGATGGATCAACCTGCCAAAACCACACATGAGGTTAGTTAACAAACATTTTTTTAAATGTTACAGTTATAGTAATTGCAAACCGACAAAATTGGGCCTAGCATTTTCAGCATAACATTTTCACTATGTACTTACTGAGCATGCATTAATTACAAATACATGCAAGGAGCACCACAGTGCTGCACCTAGAACTCCCACATACAGTTTATTAAAGGAAAGGGTTAAACAAACAAAGAAGCGCTGTTCTTCTAAAGGTAAGTATTCCCTAAGTAAGACAGTTCAAAATGTCAGAAGCACTGGTTTACTATATAAATAAAAGACTTCATTCTGATGCAAATGCAAATATTATATATATATTTTTTTTTTGCTGAATAAAACAATTTCAGTAGTATATATTTAACTGCATAAACGTAGTTGCAGGAAGGACCAGTCAAGAGTTGTTTCTTGTTTTATTATTTGTCTAAGAAATTGTGTCTCTGCCTTTGTGATTGCTTCTAAATATGGTCTATTGAGTTAGAGAGCAAAGTTTTCCCATAATAAAATAACTTAAAACAATAATGTAATCTGCTTCTGGGGCATTGATACGCGTATTGTTTACTTGTGTATTTCAATAGTCGTCAATTGTTCTAATTATAATTTTCTCCCAATTTAGAATAGCCAATTATTTTTAGGCTCAGCTCACTGCTACCACCTCTGGGCTGACTCGGGAGTGGCGAAGATGAACACACGCTGTCCTCTGAAGCGTGTGCCGTCAGCCAAATGCTTCTTTTTACACTGCAGACCCACCATGCAGCCGCCTCAGAGCTACAGCATCGGAGGACAACACAGCCCTGGGCAGCTTACAGGCAAGCCCGCAGGCGCCTGGCCAGACTACAGGGGTCGCTGGTGCGCGGTGAGCCGAGGACACCCTGGCCAACCTAAGCTCCCCCCCCCACCCCGGGCAGCGCACAGCAAATTGTGCGCCGCCCCCTGGGAGCTCCCGTCCACGGTCGGTAGTGGAATAGCCTGGACTCAAACCGGCGATGTTTTTAATGAAAAAAAAACACCAAAACATTCTAGCCTACTTCACTAAAATAAAAACAGTCTTCTGGTATTTTGAAAAACCACAGGTTCAAATTATTACTTGTGTTTAATAACAGTAACAACATTTTATTTAAAGTTGGTGCTGAACTTAAAACCGTTCATGGCCCCACAGCAACATGAACCTACTAACTTTCTTATTTAAAAAATAAAATAAAATAACCATCTGGTTCTCTCTTGCCTTTTTTTCAATGCATATCATTTATTGTTAGAGAATAAAAACAAATTAAACTAACAACTACCTACCCTATATTTAATAAATCATTTCTGTAGTCTCCATAATCTGCCCAGCATATTCGGTACACCGCTGCCAACGTTAGCTGTTGTAAATAGTGGAGTGCGGACTATGGGTCAAACCAATGTTCTTGTAGGGTGAGTTTTACTGTGTTTTTTAAAATTTATCAATGTTGGACTTCTGGCGTCTTCTGAATGACTTTCCGTTTGTTTGCATTACAATTTAAACCGTTTAAAGGCAAAACCATAACAAAACACAGAATAATAGTATCTATACATACAGAAAAAAAAACATACAGGAAAAAAATATGTAGTTTGTCTCCCCTGTGCCTTATGCATTTGGCGCCTATGGTCTCAATCAAGTAACAGTTCAACAGGAGAAAAATAAAACTTGTACTGATGCCACTCTGCCACATTTGAGATGGGTGGGTGGAGGGCCATGACTAAATTGGGGTTGTTGATAAGAGCAAATCCAGTAAACAATAATCGAAACATTTTGTGAAAGAAAAATGGATCGCTGAGGTACCTGTTCTTGATATAGCTCTGAGAACAACCAAACTGCTTGTATTCATCTTCTTGCGTCGACCAAGGAGCGTAGGGCAGGGGAGATTCAATAGACATTGAAAAATCAGCAGAAGCAAGTGGAGACGTGAACGGCTGAAGTGGGTCTAGGTTATCAGCAGCTTGATTTGCCTTCATAAATAAACATATTGAAATTAAAACTCACAATAAACACTGAGTTATACTTTAACACATACATGTTCATACACTGTTTATTTAAATAAGGCTCTTGATAAAGGGCTGAAAAATGTTTACATTTCATAGCAGTTTAAGTCATCCAAGGTTTTATTGAGACTCACCTGAGCTTGTTACCTATGAACAACGGTTAATTAAGCTCCCAGTAAAATCAAACTGATACTCAATGGGAGTCTTATCCCTCTCTCTCTTTCACATCTACATGTGTGAAATGAATCATTAATTACAAATAAAATAATAAAATTAAACAGGAAATATGTTTTAATAGTGTAATTGCATTTAAATTCTTGCCACTCATTGTTAAGGGTTACCAGGAAGTCAATATTATATTGCAGTTCACCTTCCACGGAAATATGCCTGTATACTTTTTTTTTTTTTTTTTTGAGAGAATTAAATCAATGTGCAATGAAAAACAACTTAATAATAGTTAAAGCAGAAATAGTGAATTTGAACAGTTTAGGGATATTTATATGGTTAATGTATTATCACAAAAAAATCTTTGTCAGTAAAATAACAAAAACATATTTCTGCCTGGAACTATTTAAAAACTTTGCAGACATTATGGGTCAATTGCAACGTACCAAACGTAGTCCGTGATGATCCTGTTCAAGTGGATTAACTTAGTACTGTGATGGATAAGACTAGCTTAGTACACTTGCTCGTCCTAAGCATTTACTGCCTAAAATGTTTTGCAGAGACAGCTGTATTTTTCCCCTGAATGACTAGTACATTATCTGAAAACACTATTCCGTACATTTCTTATGTCCGATGAGAATAAAGTCTTGCACAATAAGGTAATATATATACATTTAAAATAAACTTTTTATGCATGTACCTTTGCTACCGTTTTCAGTTTAACGCAATAACATTTAAATGAATATGCTTTAACTATACACAACGAACAATATGCAGCAATGTCGTGTATGATCTGCCAGTTTGAAATGTGCACAAAAAGACATTACATTTATTTTTACTTAAATATGTTTGATGTAATAAAAATGCGTTTCTTTTTGAACAGGGATCCCTTTATATATTTGACGCTGAATTCCACAGATCGGATTAGTAAAGAAGGGTTTATACAGCGATGGCATGGGTGAAAATGCCCAATGATCATTTAAAAAAAAAAAAAAAGTAGTCGTTGCCAATTAGTTTTTTTTAATTATTTTCTCCCCAATTTGAAATGCCCAATTATTTTTAGGCTCAGCTCACTGCTACCACTCGAGCTGACTCGGGAGGGGCGAAGATGAACACACGCTGTCCTCCGAAGCGTGTGCCGTCAGCCGCCCGCTTCTTTACACTCTGCAGACTCACCACGCAGCCGCCTCAGAGCTACAGCGTAGGAGGACAACGCAGCTCTGGGCAGCTTACAGGCAAGCCCGCAGGCGCCCGGCCAGACTACAAGGGCCGCTGGTGCGCGGTGAGCCGAGGACACCCTGGCTGACCTAACCCTCCCTCCCCCCGAACGACGCTCGGCCAATTGAGCGCCGCCCCCTGGGAGCTTCCGTCCACGGTCGGCTGTGGAATAGCCTTGACTCAAACCGGCGACGTCCAGGCTATAGAGCGCCTCCTGCACTCTAGCGAGTGCTTTTACTGGATGCGCCACTTGGGAGCCCCTCCAATGATCATTTTGACTGAAACGCCTGGGGCAAACCAATCTTTAGGCCGGGGATCTGGGGGCCACCTAGGTCCCCCGAAGCTCTGGGTTTGTACATGCTCTCAGATGCATTCTGAGCCATTCTGGACCACTTTCAGAAGAACATTTGAACTTGACTTTGTAGAAAAAGAAATTCACATGTAGCTAGTTACAAACATAGTTTTTGAAATACAATGTTTGCTCCAGTACTTACTGATTTAGGACCAATTTGGCTCCCTACCAACATTTTCTAGGGATATGGGGTAGCAGTGTGGAGTAGTGGTTAGGGCTCTGGACTCTTGACCGGAGGGTTGTGGGTTCAATCCCAGGTGGGGGCCACTGCTGTTGTACCCTTGAGTAAGGTACTTTACCTAGATTGCTCCAGTAAAAACCCACCTGTATAAATGGGTAATTATGTGTAAAAATAACGTGATATCTTGTAACAATTGTAAGTTGCCCTGGATAAGGGCATGTGCTAAGAAATAAATAATAATAATTTTCTTTACTGAGGGGGTCAATATGTTTTATGATTTAGAATTCACCACAACAGTATTCGTATACTGACCTTGTGTTTCTGAAGAACAAAAAAGAAAAATTACTTCGCAATCTGTATTGCTAATATGTGAAGTAACGTTATTAAAAAAATAATTAGCGTTAGTTAAAATAAGTAAATAAAATGTCACGCATCATAGCCTGAAAAGTTATATATTGACGTACATTATTCATATAAAAGTAAAGATGACGTTTAAAAAATGTAATGTTTTTAAAATGAAGGTGCTGGAGCTGTGGTTTTCGTTTCACGATTTGTACTGCACTTTAACGGTAAGTATACACTTCAAACTAAACAAAAAATAGTACGCATTTCTCACATTGTCTCGCTCTGTCACTCTCTCTCTCTCCAGTTCAAAACTAACGGATCACCACTTGACAGTTCAGGCATAACTAATCAGGCAGGCACGACTGTTTTGGTCTAGCTGGCAAACAGATACGTTTAAATGCTGTTGTCGTGTTTCTGCAGCCATTCACGTTGAAAACGGCGCTTGCATTAATCACAGTACAAGCCATTTCACTGCGAGTGCGGCTGCGATATCTTAATAGCAGAGCTCCTGTGTCATGATAAACTGCACGCATGTTGATAGATGGAGTTCGCTGATTTAAAAATCGTTTATTTTTATATCAGTGATGAAGTTTCGAAAGTAGCAGGATTCGCTCCTCGGAACTTTGCACACACCAGACACCCGCCCTACCCCCCACCATTGTTTTTGGCATTTCTACACAAATATGAATGGACCTGGAAGCCATTTTGATGGAATTCCGTCTACAGACGGAACACTTTCACCCATGCTATGGCCAAAAGTTTTGCATCACCTAGAATCTTATGATCAAGACATAACTATATGAACATAATTTAGATCTTTAAGTTAAATCATGTAATCAAAGAAACTACAAAATGATGTCTTAAAAGTCTACCGGAAGCCATAATACTAGTACGGTTAGATTCATGTCAAATTTTTCAGAATTCAAAGTATATAAAAAAAATACTAAGCAGTATGCAATTTAATATATTAACGTAACATGACTGAGCAGGTTTCATTCAACGTTATGAAGCAAAATGGTTCAGTGTGATGCAAAACTTTTGGCCATCTGCTTGGTACGCTGCAATCAGATTTTCTAGTCCGCATTATACTAGTCCTCTTGATGTTAACCAAAGCACTGGTACGCTGCAGTTGACCCTATATTTTTACAATAGCCCTGTTTATTGAACTGCGCTGTTTATTGAACTGAAAAAAAGTCATCTTACCTGTAGTTTATAAGGCGTGAAGAAAGAATCCGAGCTTGCCATTGCATTGTTAAATACATCGAGAGACATGCTTCCACTGCTTGGACCAGTGTAATAACGGTTTGTGCTTTTCAGCACACTTTTAGGCTAGTAAAAGACCAAATAAAAAACGTTAACAATACAAACATTAAACTATCAATCCCTGTTTATACCGTGCAAAAAAAAGCTGCAAAGTTGCAGTAACCCACCGCTAACTTTTCCACGTACTCCTCTACTCTTCTGACTGGTAGTTGTTACTGGTAGGCCACACGTGCTACACTATATCTGACCACAGCAAAACTGTGACAACGCTCGACTGATACGCTGGTATTTAAATACCTAAAATCACAAAGCGTTTCTAGTTTAATCTCTGAATGACTGTGTTATCGTATCGTATACCGTTACTTATTCAGTATTTGCAATACTTCAATAAAAAAATAAAAATACGAACTGCAGATATAAAAATACGTCAGCATGAACTAAATATATTCATTCAAATTCACTTATTTACTTGTGTACATTACATAACAAATATTTGCCATTTACTTTCTCATTAAAAAAAAAAAAATCCAGAGGCCACATTTTTTTGAGAGAAGCTTTGATAACTAAATCTAAACTCTGCACACAGCCTCCGAAATGACTTACCTCCATGAATTATTCGAATTATAATACGGGTTCTTAATTTTCGTCGGATTTTATGTCGCTTGTGCTGTTATTGATGATAATTAATCAGTGTTGAGTACCATGATTCACTCTCTCCTCCTGCTCTCTTGTCTTCTTCGTCGAAGGCTGGCCGAGCTCGGGCGCCGTTACATTTGGTAGGGGCTCTCGGCGGTTCTGTTCCGCGCGATGCCCTCACGCTCTCGCCCTGGCACCCACGTTCGCCGCGTCGTTATTGGCCAGCGGCGGCCCGGAGACAAGACAGCGGCTTCAGATAGGAGGCCAGATGGCACACGTCACTGCCCAAGCTCCTCAGTATAAAGTATAGACCACTTCCAAGTATGACATCCACTTGCAAAATGTCGATTACAGTATGTGATTATTTTTTCCCCCATTATTTACAATAATTTGAATTTCTCATAGCTTATAAGTTGTTAATGTAATGTCGTGATTTGTATTGGATTTACTTTATACATGTTATGTGTTCCATAAAGTTTTAATAATAATAATAATAATAATAATAATAATAATAATAATAATAATAATAATAATTAAAAAAATCAATCAATATGGAAAGTTAACCTGTGGACTAAGATGGTCCATTTAGTCTGCTTTAGTCTATTACTGTATATACAGGTTGAGTTTGAAAGACAATTATAAACACCTGTGATGTGTAGCACACTTTTTTCCCTCCCATAAATGAGCTGTCCTTCACATGACAGGTATTTGTTATACACATGCTTGACATGCCTGGCATATATTCTGTACTATATAAAAGCTGCAAGTTAGTTTAAATCATTATGGGCCAGACAGAACTTTGGTAACAGGCTTTGGTACAGAGCTAATAGAAGGCCCTCATTAGTCCTGCACTAATAATAATAAGATTACCAGATTTCCAGAGTGAAAAACAGGGACTGTGCGTGTGTGTGTGTGTGCATGTGAAACGCTTTGGGTCCTTGTGATGAAAGGCTCTATAGAAAGTGAATTGTTGTTGTATTTCAATGACCGCATGACCTTCCTGAAGGCCACAGGTGCTCTGAAAGGCCATATTGTAAAGCATGTTGAGAATGTTGTAGGCACTTGTATATCATCTTCTTGTTTGATATATAATCTACCTGTGTAATACCCTGCTAGGTGGGTTCTGTATCTGTAATCTCTTACCTGTGTAATACCCTGCTAGGTGGGTTCTGTATCTGTAATCTCTTACCTGTGTAACACCCTGCTGGGTGGGATCTGTATCTGGAATCTCTTACCTGTGTAATACCCTGTGTAATACCCTGCTAGGTGGGTTCTGTATCTGTAATCTCTTACCTGTGTAATACCCTGCTAGGTGGGTTCTGTATCTGTAATCTCTTACCTGTGTAATACCCTGCTAGGTGGTTTCTGTATCTGTAATCTCTTACCTGTGTAATACCCTGCTAGGTGGGTTCTATATATGTAATCCCTTACCTGTGTAATACCCTGCTAGGTGGGTTCTGTATCTGTAATCTCTTACCTGTGTAATACCCTGCTAGGTGGTTTCTGTATCTGTAATCTCTTACCTGTGTAATACCCTGCTAGGTGGGTTCTATATATGTAATCCCTTACCTGTGTAATACCCTGCTAGGTGGGTTCTGTATCTGTAATCTCTTACCTGTGTAATACCCTGCTAGGTGGGTTCTGTATCTGTAATCTCTTACCTGTGTAATACCCTGCTAGGTGGGTTCTGTATCTGGAATCTCTTACCTGTGTAATACCCTGCTAGGTGGGTTCTGTATCTGTAATCTCTTACCTGTGTAATACCCTGCTAGGTGGGTTCTGTATATGTAATCCCTTACCTGTGTAATACCCTGCTAGGTGGGTTCTGTATCTGTAATCTCTTACCTGTGTAATACCCTGCTAGGTGGGTTCTGTATCTGTAATCTCTTACCTGTGTAATACCCTGCTAGGTGGGTTCTGTATATGTAATCCCTTACCTGTGTAATACCCTGCTAGGTGGGTTCTGTATCTGTAATCTCTTACCTGTGTAATACCCTGCTAGGTGGGTTCTATATATGTAATCCCTTACCTGTGTAATACCCTGCTAGGTGGGTTCTGTATCTGTAATCTCTTACCTGTGTAATACCCTGCTAGGTGGGTTCTGTATATGTAATCCCTTACCTGTGTAATACCCTGCTAGGTGGGTTCTGTATCTGTAATCTCTTACCTGTGTAATACCCTGCTAGGTGGGTTCTGTATCTGTAATCTCTTACCTGTGTAATACCCTGCTAGGTGGTTTCTGTATCTGTAATCTCTTACCTGTGTAATACCCTGCTAGGTGGGTTCTATATATGTAATCCCTTACCTGTGTAATACCCTGCTAGGTGGGTTCTGTATCTGTAATCTCTTACCTGTGTAATACCCTGCTAGGTGGGTTCTGTATCTGTAATCTCTTACCTGTGTAATACCCTGCTAGGTGGGTTCTGTATCTGGAATCTCTTACCTGTGTAATACCCTGCTAGGTGGGTTCTGTATCTGTAATCTCTTACCTGTGTAATACCCTGCTAGGTGGGTTCTGTATATGTAATCCCTTACCTGTGTAATACCCTGCTAGGTGGGTTCTGTATCTGTAATCCCTTACCTGTGTAATACCCTGCTAGGTGGGTTCTGTATCTGTAATCTCTTACCTGTGTAATACCCTGCTAGGTGGGTTCTGTATCTGTAATCCCTTACCTGTGTAATACCCTGCTAGGTGGGTTCTGTATCTGTAATCTCTTACCTGTGTAATACCCTGCTAGGTGGGTTCTGTATATGTAATCCCTTACCTGTGTAATACCCTGCTAGGTGGGTTCTGTATATGTAATCCCTTACCTGTGTAATACCCTGCTAGGTGGGTTCTGTATATGTAATCCCTTACCTGTGTAATACCCTGCTAGGTGGGTTCTGTATCTGTAATCTCTTACCTGTGTAACACCCTGCTAGGTGGGTTCTGTATCTGTAATCTTTTACCTGTGTAATACCCTGCTGGGTGGGCTGTGTATATGTAATCTGAAACAAAAACAATTTGGAAATGTGAAAAAACATCAAGTTATCAAAAGTGCCCAACCATTTAAAGTAGAGATATCAAGAATACAAGCCAAGTTGCCAAAAACCTCTGGGGCAACCTTGCCCAGCACCAAGCAAATAGGCACAACTGTAAAACCGATGGGGGCCAAGGTTGCCCCAATTGTTTCTACTAACTTGGCTTGTGTTTTTCAGGCACAATAAAAGCAGATCAAATGCATGAAAAAAACAAGCCAAGTTCGTAGAAACAATTGGGGCAACCTTGTCCCCCATCGGTTTTACAGCTGTGCCTATGGTTTCTTGAAACTTGACTTGAGTTTTTGATATCTCTATTTAAATGGCTGGGTAGTTTTGATAACTTGCCATTTTTTTACATTTCCAATGTGTTTTTGTTTCAGATATTCATATGCGTGGATAAAAGTGCCTGGGGTCTGCAAAAAATACGTTGGGAGAAAGAGGAGGAGGACATTTTTACCTTCCTTTGGCGACTCATTTCTCTTACTGTATGACAGGTATTGACTTTTTTTTCTACATTTCACCTAAGAGTGTTGGGAACTACAAATGAAAAGTGAAATGGTGCTTTTGGCTGATTTGCTTTTGCTGCTCCAATACCCTGACCACACGTAAACTATCCGTGCTGTATAGAGAGAGTCACTGGCAGTTCTCATGCTTCGCTGTAACTTGGCGCGAGGAACTACCGTTCCTCTCGATGCTGGTAAACAGGAGCAATGTTTGCAGGCTGTTCTCATGTATTATTGTAGGTGAGACTGGACCTGTCAGAGGGGACGGCAGGGCACACGTTTAGGGTTGGGGTTTGGGAAAGTGAACTTAAAATTAAGGTTTCAGTTTAAAGTGCATGGATGTAGACTTACATGCAAAAAAAAAAAAAACATACAGTGGGTAGAAATACTTGGGGACAGACGGACATATATTTTCTGACACCTGTACTGGATGGATGGATGGATAGAGAGGGGGGTGATAGGACATCGTTAGCAGGTCCAGGTTGTGTTTTTGGGGTTCAGTGCTGTGTTGAGCAGCAGATGAATGTGTTGGAGGTGTGGGAGAAGCAGCAGCATTATTTGCACGTTGTCTCTGAACAGAGCATCAACACAGAAACCTCATCTTTACCATGAATCACTAATCAATGTGATTGACCCCAAACTTAATCTCACTATAAAGCAAAATGGCTCTTCATTCCTGGAGCCCCTACCCCTGCAACATTAATACCAGGCACACAAAACACACTCGCAACAAAAACTCTTTATTTTTTTACATTTTATTTCTCATTAAACAGCAGCAAAATAATACAGTATTGTTAAAAAATAATATACAAAACACTTCCCTTGATATTGACTTGTAGATTTTAAGGCAGGGTGTGGTCTGGCTCTTGAAGCTCTCCTGGTATTAATAATGGGGTGTCCTGTTATAAGGAGAAGCATTCTAAAGATGTTTTAGTAAAATCACCACTGTTCATTCTTAATAGGAAACACATGTGTACTTTACTGTGTATTTGTGCAAAATTGTATTGAAATTGGATCATTGGTTCTACTCCTATTTAGAGAAAAGCAAAGCACACTATTGGCCTGTTTCTGATGTCTGTCATTACTGATTTACATTCCGCACATGAATGTGCTCAATAGCACCCAAAGCTGAACCCAACTTTTAGTGTTCAAGAGTTTATCCATATCCGATCATCGGCTCTGCTTCTCTTGTGAGAGCTTCAAGAACACGATTGTTCTGGTGTTCAGTGACAAGACCTGGAGGTTAAAGGTCAAAGTGTTTCCAAAATCATTGTACAGCACCTTGTTTACCTGGGTGACAATCCGTGTGTTACACCTTGTGTGTGAGCTGTGTGTGAAGGACAGACCTAAAGAAGCGTCTCTGTATGCTGCCAGCATCTTGCTTCACTTGACTGCAAATAAAGACAAAGAGCGGAGACAGACAGACACGCAGACAGAGACAGACAGCCTCCCTGGAGTGGCGACAGAGACAGAAAGACAGCCTCCCTGGAGTGGAGACAGACAAACAGAGACAGCCTCCCTGGAGCGGAGACAGAGACAGACAGCCTCCCTGGAGTGGAGACACAAACAGAGACAGCCTCCCTGGACCGGAGACAGAAACAGCCTCCCTGGAGCGGAGACAGGCAGAGACTGGTTATTCACTGGTCACACAGTGCTGGTTATTCACTGGTCAACCAGGACTTCATAACGCATGTCTGTCAAAGCTTTTGTTCCATTGCTCACATTTGAATTTTAACCAACAATGTCCCTTTATCACCTGACAGGCTTACATTGTACCTGGCTTGGAAATGAATATGAATTTATCAATAAATCACATCAGAATTTAACAGCTTACACTAACTGTCCTGCGCCTTCATGAGTTAAGCTTAATCACTTAATATAACTGCAATATCTTAAGATAACTAAAAATAACAAATCAATCATTTAAATCTGGCTTTACCCATCATATTAATAACAATAAAATTAATAGCAAGGGAAACACTACTAGTGTACGAGGTCTAGGGAATTATTTCAAACCCACATTGTATATTTCTGTACCTCCAAATTTGAACAACATCTTAACACAAAAAAACAATGTAAAAAACACACATGCAGTAGTTGATTATAACCTTAATTAACACATCTTCAACTCTAGGTCAATAATTGTAATACCAAGTTTGATGACAACTGGATAAGTGATTCTCCAGAAATTCAACAAAAATCAAAGAATCCATGACACCCATGACCAACATGACTTAATCCCAGCCTTAGTTATTACAGCTGTATATTTTAAATATATTATTCATACAAGAAAAAAAAAAATTGTTGTATTTAAATTCATAAATAATTTTATTATTTTCAGAGGAAAAAATGTTGGTGCACTGCCTATTTAATGCATCCCAAAATCAATCAATCAATCTTTATTTTCTATAGCGCCTTTCATAGTGGACCACCATCACAACGCACTTCACAAGATGCAGATATATACTGTAACGGAGCCCTACGGCTCTGGGTTGTTTTCACACAGCAGACCCAGACACAGAACGTAAAGTTTAGCGTCATTGCACACTTTTATTATCTACAAAAATAAACAAAACACAAAACTCCCATGGAGTACTGACTAAACTTTTATTTCAGTACTAACTAACATCGGACGCTAAGCTGTTTACCGATAAAAAAAAATATAAAAAACTTTACAAGCACAGGCAACAAAAAGTCCCGTGGCATTCTGGGGGATGTAGTTCTTTTTCGCTCCCTGGACTACATATTTCTCTCTTCCTCCCGCGTCTGCCACTATATATATATATATATACACACAGGTGTTTTTATATGTATTTAAAACAGTAAAATAAAATATATTAAAAGGTATTCTTTAAATGCTTAACCGGAGAATAGGTCACAAGGTCAGATCACATACATCCGGCGCAGTTCCGTAGGTTGGACATAAATACGCTGAGGACTGGAAGGAATTCTAGCGTGCAAGAATGACAAGGTAATGTGCTTTTATTTTTACGTACTGGACATTCAGTCTTTGAATTACAAATTAGAAACAACAATTTTTGATGAAACGGGCCAGTAAAACAGGCCTGTATAATAGCTTCTATTATTTAACCTTAATCACTTAAGCTAGGCAGCCATCTTCACAGCTAGCGAGTAATACTGCATTGGTAGAAATCTATGGAATATATTTAATAAGATTAAAAAAAAAATAATAATGTGATATCTGTATAATGTGAAATAATGTATAATGTGTATAATGTGATATCTTGTAACAATTGTAAGTCGCCCTGGATAAGGGCGTCTGCTAAGAAATAAATAAATAAAATAAATAAATAAATAAATAAAAATAATAACAATAATAATAATAATAAAGATGATAATTAAGTTATCTGGGATGCCAAGATATTTAGTTAGCACATTGTTTCAGTAGGGTAAAACAGACAACATTATACTTATATCATTGGGTATTGGGGAGAGCACGTGGCAGGGTTATTGCAGCCGGCATTTCAGATAAAGAGTTCATTTAAATACAACAAAAATCACAGTATTTTTGTAATATGAATAACATATAAAAAAAACATACATCTCTAATAACACTTGTAATTTTATTGTATTCAACCACATACAACGGTATAGAAAAGTCTGATCCAAAATGGCCACGCTATAACAAAAGGGCCCTCTCCACCTCCCTCTCTCTCTCTCTCTCTCTCTCTCTCTCTCTCTCTCTCTCTCTCTCTCTCTCCCTCCTCCCTCCTTCATCCTCCCTTGTCCCCTCCTCCCCTCCCGGTTTCTTTTTACCACCAGCCCAGAACAATACTGAACCCTAGTGGTCGGAGAGAGACACACAGAACACCTTGATGGATTAAACCAAAGTAAAAACTATTAAATCCACAAGTCAGATGCCTTGTGCCATGAAAAAACACCATTCCATTGGGGCAAGGTTACCGAACAATCCAACAAGGAAACCAAATACTTCAAAACCCTGATTTAAAGCTGTTTAAGGAAATTTGGTGTGATTCATTCTTTAAAACAAACACTTTGAAAACCACATCATTTTTACCAATTTCACCACTTCCACCAGACTTCTCAACAGATCTGTTTCAATTGCAAAAACCTTGTACCTGCCAAGTCCCATTCACAAACTTTAAAGAAATGTTTTAAGAAATGTTTCTTAAAGGTGTTTTAAAAAACAAAATATTTTGACTAATTCAATCAAGTTTGCATTTCGTGAAATCACATTTGCAACTGCTTTTGAGAGTTTAATCTTGTATTTTTAAAGCACTGTTTAACCTCAGAGAATCTTTAAAAAAGAATTTAAAAAAATACATTTCTAAACTATTCCTTCAAGTGTTGCTATTAGGATCCAGAGAGGGTCACACCTAATGTTAAAAAACAAGAAACTGCAATGCTTACAAGACTCGTCTTTAGCAAACATGTCCATTTATGTTTTATAATAATTATTTTAAAAAAATCACATCATTGCAGGTTAATGAAGTATATAATTAACTGTTGTAAACACATTCAGACAGCTGTATAGATTGACTGAGTTTCTCAAACTACAGGGTGTCAACACAAACTGCCCTTAAGTATAGTATGTTTTCATATTCTCTATAAAATATATACTGAATTCATATTCCAGTAGGCTGACAATGTTGTCGTGTTTAAATTATTCAAATATTCTATTATACATTGAAAATACACAGGACAAAAAATTCCACTTACCTTCCAGCTCTGTCTATAGTTGTTGAACTGAAACTTCAAGAGGTTGTTCCTGATTAAAATGACAGAGATGTCCTCATTTCAGTTTCTATGAAGGTTCCTGCATTATTTTAACATATGACCTGTCAAACCTCGCTTCTGTTTAACCCTTTAGGCTTTGTACAGGCAGCACTGACCATTTTAATTTTAAAATTGTCATTTAACAGTAATATACCCTAAACTTGGTTTCAGCTACATCAGAGGAGACAGAGGCCAGCTTACGGTGCTGTGAAATAAAACTGAAATAAAAAACAAAGCACAAGTCAGCATTGAAGCAGCATGGGCTTAACGTTAAGGATGAAAAGACATGCGGTTTGCACCTGATTAGACAGCAGCAACAGAACACAATCGCACTCAGTCACTTACTAATGAGAAGATGCAGGAAATGCATTTGAGCTGATCTGAACAAGTGGACCAAGATAGACCAACCACGGAAGCCAACCCATTGAACAATGAAAACATAAACCGATCAAAGATATATAGTGAAGCCACTGTTTAGATCATTAAAAATAAAAGAGCCTAAATTGTCAGTGGATTTCCCATCAAATGTTTTTAAACTTGCAAACGTGCACGTAGCCTGAGCTGTAGCAGCAGGTGAGTAAGATAACTTCAGCAATGGGGGTTTCACATCTTCAACAGCTACAGAACTTCCCCTTCACTCTTAACAATAACATGTGAATGATGCTGCAGGTCTTTCCAGAAATTATACAGCAAAATAAAACAGTTTCAGATGACTAGAGATTGAGATCTGGGACTTTTTTTTTGTGTTCCTCAAACCATTTTCACACAGTGTAATAAACCAATCACTGAGACAAACGAATGAAAAATAAAGGCACAAGTCAGATGAATTATACAATGAATAAAACACCTTTCTCATGAGCGCAAGAAAATAAAAATCAGACAAGGAAATCGAATAATCCTCAACACATTGATCAAAAGCTTTACACAGGAATTTGGTGTGATTCTCCCTTTTAAACAAACGATTGAAAAACCAGACATTAGCTGCAATATATATATATATATATATATATATATATATATATATATATATATATATAGCCTATATATTACACTAACTATCTTCATCTGTTATTCCCATATCCATCCTAGAAGTGAGAGACGTCACCGCAGACGCGTGACACCTTACCCAGCTCCTCACCGCAACATTTCCCAGGTGAGTACTGTAGGGTGTGTGGATGGATGTATATATATATATATATATATATATATATATATATATATATATATATATATATATATATACATACACAGTATATATACACTGTGCTAAACAGATACACGCTTCTTTCTTGTCCTCGCCCGCCAGTTCACTTCACGTTGCTTTTCCCATGGTTATACTAAAGCATTTACCACACCTCTCTGGTCTATGCTATGGATATGCTTTATTACACTTTGCCATGCATTTTTTACTATGGGAAACCTTTATCAGGGCACTTCTAACACATTTAGCACAAACATGTTATTAAACCAATACAAAAGGGGCCTGTCATTTAAAAAAAAGCCCTGTATTCAACTTCAGTAAAGAGAGAGACCAGTCTGACTGACAGTTTGCATTGTTTAGACCAGGGGTAGGCAGCCCTGGTCCTGCAGTGCCACAGACACTTCTGGTTTTTGTTTTACCCAAGCCCTAATTGATTCAATGATTGGCTTAATTGGTCAGAATTACCATGTATTCCAGTTATTTAGCAATTGATGATTAAGAGATATCTACAAAACCTGCAGGATTGTGGCACTCCAGGACAAGGGTTGCCTATCCCCAATCCTCTGCCAGTGTTACAATGGCATGAGACCCCATCAGTAATTGCAGGACAGTAAACACACATTCTTTGAATATTAGACCTGGAATCCATTATTATCAGAAGCTTGCCCATATACTTTATTTTAAACAGTCGTTAATAATGGGCAGCTACTCTTTCTCACCTACGCACAGCTGTCACTTGCCACCTGGCAGGTTTACCTGGTTTAGCTGGTCTGATCTGCCCCTGATTAGATTTATCAGTGAATCTCCCATCAAATATTCAAATTCTTCAATGCTTTCACTGTGCTTTATCACACTGCCATGCTTTTACTATGGGAGGCTTTTATGAGGGCACTTTTAGCACATGTAGCCCAAACATTCATGATCGAAAGCCAGATAAAAAACATGTTCTTGAAAAAAAACCAGCGCAGCCTGTCATTAATGGGCAGAACCCTTTCCTGACTAAACACAGCTGAGTCACCTGGCAGGTTTAGCTGCTCTGCTAAACGAAACAATAAATCTGACTTTAAAGTGGATTTAAAGTGTACCTAACACAGGTCTCAAATGTGCAGTTTATTGTAAACACTTATTATTATTATTATTATTATTATTATTATTATTATTATTAAAAGGAACAGCAATTTACCTTAACATGTAGTACCAGATATCAGCTTTTAAAATGAAATGACATGTTTGTTGTAACATGTGTTTCTTATAAAAACTGCACATCTGGGACCTCTGTAGCAAATGGAAGTGCAGAATGGAGTGCGTAATATTACCTTAGGGATTAGCTGTGATCTCAGACTAGCTCATATTACTTTAGGGATTAGCTGTGATCTCAGACTAGCTCATATTACTTTAGGGATTAGCTGTGATCTCAGACTAGCTCATATTACTTTAGGGATTAGCTGTGATCTCAGACTAGCTCATATTACTTTAGGGATTAGCTGTGATCTCAGACTAGCTCATATTACTTTAGGGATTAGCTGTGATCTCAGACTAGCTCATATTACTTTAGGGATTAGCTGTGATCTCAGACTAGCTCATATTACTTTAGGGATTAGCTGTGATCTCAGACTAGCTCATATTACTTTAGGGATTAGCTGTGATCTCAGACTAGCTCATATTACTTTAGGGATTAGCTGTGATCTCAGACTAGCTCATATTACTTTAGGGATTAGCTGTGATCTCAGACTAGCTCATATTACTTTAGGGATTAGCTGTGATCTCAGACTAGGTAATATTACATTAGGGATTAGCTGTGATCTCAGACTAGGTAATATTACATTAGGGATTAGCTGTGATCTCAGACTAGCTCATATTACTTTAGGGATTAGCTGTGATCTCGGATTGCGGAATATTACTTGAGGGATCGTTGTCCAAGATAATTGCAACCCATCATCCAAGGTTTCAACTCTCAATAGTGCTGAAAGTTACTAAAATAAACGTAATAATTTAAATGACAAACGACATTGAGAAAGACTCCTAGTCGAAACGTTACATTACATTATTTAGTTTCGTTAAGTGCTGGATTTCTCCACATTGTGGATGAATATATTTTAGTGTATGACTCCTATAGCAGAATTACGAATTGTATTCGGTACATAAGCAACCTACACATAGTTCTAAAGCACAATGACTTCTTGCTATTTGTATTTCCAGTGAGATAAAACTATTTTGTGGCTGCATTTCCACAAGTTATTTTTTATGATATGATAAGTTAGTGACCAGATCGTTTTTTCATTGCAGCACAAGTACATTCAATTGCGAAGACGTCGCCCCAGGTACTCGGGAGTAAGGACTCCAACGACAGCATGGCAGGTAAATCTATTTTACACACTGGCCTTTTCTAATAGCGCAGCAGTCCAGACTCACAACTAGCTAACTCTGCCCCTGTGAACCTGTGCTGATCAGTGCCTTATCCCACCCACTTGGGAGTCAACCTCCTATCACAGCCCAAATAAAACATGCGGAAAACACCCATTGGACCCTCACCTATCAATCACTGCCCCGTTCCGTGCTCATCCGAAGGAAGGAGCACAAGGAGGTTCACTGACTTGCTAGTCAGGATTTGAACCTCCGATTGGGATGACAAGAACTCCAATCCTCTAAAAAGCAGAAACAAAAAAATCCACAGGACTTCAATAGCGCATCCATACCAGGTCATAGGTCAATGTCATGGTACCAAAAACAAGAGCCGAAAGTATTAATAAAACAAACACGAGGCAAGTACCTCCAATAGTCTATGAGGATCTGACAGAAGCTTTGCAAAGTTACTCCAACAAGAGGAAACAGCGGCTCACTGCTTCATTCAGGAGGCTGTATGGCCAGGTTTACTGTAATCAAGTAAATAATATTCCAATAGAAATGTGATCGTCTATAGAGCATTGCTCAAAACCAGCTCAATGTTAATGCTTTTGTCTTCCAGGAGCCTATGGATGTGACTGAACAGGGAGACAACTCAGCTGGCACCTATACGGTAATGTTTCATCATACTTTTACTTTTAAAGAGATGTACATCTTGCTGGATTATTAAACATGCATGAACCTTGCACACTTTGTTAACACTTACATAATCTGCTGTCTGAAAAGTGAATCAGGAACCACAAAGCTTAGCTTTGCAACTTAGTAACACTCAGATATACAAAACCTGCTAGGATACAAAAGGAATCAGTTTGCCCTGCCAGCAACTAACTTTATTATTATTATTATTATTATTATTATTATTATTATTATTATGAATTAGTCATTTAGCAGATGCTTTTATCCAAAGTGACTTATAGAGGCTAGGGGGTGAACTATGCATCAACAACTGCTGCTGTAGAATCACTTCCAATAGGACCTCGGTTTTACGTGTCATCTGAAGGAAGGAGCACAAGGAGGTTAAGTGACTTGCTAGTCAGGATTTGAACCTCCGATTGGGACGATAAGAACTCCAAGCCTCTAAAAAGCAGAAACCAAAAAATCCACAGGACTTCAATAGCGCATCCATACCAGGTCATAGGTCAATGTCATGGTACCAAAAACAAGAGCAGGCAGTGTTAATAAAACAAACACGAGGCAAGTACCTCCAATAGTCTATGAGGATCTGTCAGAAGCTTTGCAAAGTTACTCCAACAAGAGGAAACAGCGGCTCACTGCTTCATTCAGGAGGCTGTATGGACAGGTTTACTGTAATCAAGTAAATAATATTCCAATAGAAATGTGATTGTCTATAGAGCATTGCTCAAAACCAGCTCAATGTTAATGCTTTTGTCTTCCAGGAGCCTATGGATGTGACTGAACAGGGAGACAACTCAGCTGGCTTCTATCCCATAATGTTTCATCATACTTTTATTTTTTTTACTGTTAAGTTAATTTACACATTTCAACAGTAAAAAGTATTGAAACCTTTTGCTATGTGTATCTTTTCTATTGAAGTGTTTACACCTGTATTTCTATGACAGCATTGAAACTGTACTCGCATTAACACCAGGGAGAGAGAGAGAGAGAGAGAGAGAGAGAGAGAGAGAGAGAGAGAGAGAGAGAGAGAGAGAGACAGAGACAGAGACAGAGACAGAGAGGAGACAAGGGCATTTACAGAAACACAACCCATTTCAAACGCCTGCACTGCCAGTAACACTGCTAAAGTACTTGTTTCTATTTTCAATCTGGGTTGAGCCAACAGGACCGATACTATAACATCCACACCTCTGTGGGGCCCCAATACCACCAGAAGAGTGAGGTGAGTTATATTGTTCTGGGCTTCATCTGAAAATAAGGAAGTGATGATAAGGAACAGCTAAACAATAGGAGGCTGTGTCTCGATGTGAGGGACAGGTGCTTCCACAAATTATACACCATCATAAAAAACTGCCAGTTTGAGTTGACTGGGAATTACCATAAGCTTGATGCAAGTTATATTGTTCTGGGCTTCATCTGAAAATAGGGAAGTATAAGGTTTTATATACATTTGAACTATTTATATGTGCATTCTTGGCTGATTGCCAGGAGATAGTTAAGTAGAAAGAGAGGAGACAGGAGTGGGGAGACATGGGGAGCGGAGTGAAGCAATTCAAACAGGTTTCCTTTAGAGAGCTGAGATCTGAGAAAAGGCGTTTTCCTGCACGTAGGCTTGAAATGTGGTTGTAAAGTTGTACATATATATTGTGTATGTTGCTACGACTCTCTGCTCACACCAATACATCTCTGATGCCAGACGAGTGCTCAGAAAATAAACATCTGAGATAAGAACATCTACTCTGAAGCCATGGCTGAGATAACATCTACTCTGAAGCCATTGAAGAGAAGCGACTTGTTGCTCTATTCAAAACTATTTGTTTCTCTGCTGTTTCCACAGTAAAGACTGTGTTAGTTTTGACAATCTTTGTCCAGACTATTTTACTGTAAACAAGACAAACCTCACAGAAGTGATAATAAGGAAGTCTGAACAGCTAAACAACAGGGTTCCTGTGTCTCAACGCAGGTCAAGCTCAATGGAGACAGAGAGAAGGTGAATACAGGAGAGTGAGTGACTGCAAGGGAGCACGTCTCAATCCTGCATCCCCAGGCGTCCAGTCCTGGGTCTCTCTCAAGCAGGGATGAAGTAGTGTGCTGGGATTCACTTGTGGACTAATGGGGAAGAGGCTGAGATCACTAAACAACCATTCAACTCACTGTCCTGAACTGACACTGTGTCACCACCCCCACAGCATGCACAACAGCATCGCATATCAAATACAGCATCCACTAAATCCAGACCAGTAAAACTCAACCAGTATGGAAAGCAAAGCCACACACAATACGTGGGATACATTCTTGTAAAAAATGACATTACAAAGTTTCATCAAATGGAGGAAGGTAGTTATGAAGACATAAATGAAAGTAAAAACCTATATCGTGCTGCTCCCATGCAAAATAAATATTACCAAATGCAAATGAGCAAAACTCTGCTCCCATGCAAAATAAATACAGAATGCAAACGAGCAAAACTCTTCCTTAAAAAACAAACTTTTTTATTTTGCATGACTTTAGGAAACATCATCAATTGTATCGGACAGTTCTGTTAAAAATCAAAATAAAACACTAAATAAATCATTTCTAACAGCCCTGCAGCTTTTTAGAACTACCTTTGTTACCAGTCTTTCTCACCTCCCCTGGCTGTGTTGGGGTTTTGCCATCTTGCCCAGTTTTCTTTCTCTCTCTCTCAGCCCCTCCCTCCTCGCTCTCCCCTCTGCAGTCTCGCTCTCTTCACAAAGTGATCTATCCTGGACTCCAGACTGTCATAGCACAGTCTCTCCAGCAGGGGGCAGTAGTGGCAGGACTTGGATCCTTCGAGGAGACAGCACAGCGGGGTAGTGGAGTGACCTGGGAGGGAGAGTCAGTCAGTAAACACTCTACGGTACATCAGTCAATGAACAGGGCCCAAGTCACAAAGCTTGAATCAGGAATCATTTAAAGACATCTGTCAAGTTTAGATGGATTCAGTAAAATGTTCTAAATTGAGGTTGGTTTCATGCCTACAGAACTGTACTTGACTAATCAAAATAGATAATAAAAAAATAATGAGTTAAAGAAGATTTGTGCCATAAAATTAACCTAGAAACTAAAACTGAGAAAATGGCACATTCATACAACACATGCAGCAGGAAACAGCAGCTACATGCCTATAAGTGCTGCCTTTGAAACAGATGCATAGTAAAGTGCAGTAGAAAATACAAACAACTGGAATACCTTCAGCAGAAGAAAGGGGGCAGTAATATCTTAGGAAAGCTTAAACACAAAACAAATACAAAGTCGCAGGGAAGTTAGCAAGAAAAAAATAAAACCAGACTGAACTGGAAATCAAACTAAGTGAATGAAACCTGATGATGATCAGGCACATTTGTAAAACCCAGGGTGCGTTCACAATACGCAGATTTTGCTAAGTCTGCGCAGATTCTGTGGAAAACTGTCCAAATTCATCGTCTGCGTGAACTCAGCCGGAAAAGACGTCACCAGGTTACACATCCACGGGCTTAAAAGTCTGCACAGCCGCGCAGCTTCTCAAGAGGTCCTGCGCTGGAGCAGCCGCGGCTCAAAACAACAGACGAGCGCTGGCTGATAAAGAAGTGTGAAGCAACCAGATCCAATCCTCACTCCATGTGCTAGTCAGGGGGTGTGAATCGCCTTCGAGTCATGGCATTAATTATTATCTTATGAATGATTTGTAACACAAATTGAAATGATTGGACTCTTTTTCCACAGTTATTATAATTTTCAAATATTCAGATATTTATTCTAAAGGTTTAAACATGTAAACAAAAAATAAAAATAATGCTAAACGGTTGAAATGAACCTAAAACCGCTCTGTTATTTTCAGCAGGTGTAATTGGTTATTGATGAAAGGCTATCAGGGACAGGGAATAACCTACTTTGAATTAAGGAGAATAAATCAGCTTTAATAACAGGTAGTTGAAGTGAGATATGTGACCATATGTGCAAGTATTTGAACTATTTTTGTCCCAGATCAAAATACAGTACTGTCTAACAACCCCTTGTGAGAGGGCAGGGAGGAATCCTGCCTGTTATAATACTCATTAATTTGTCTCACATCACAAAACATACGTTTATATTATCTCTTTATAGTAGGGACTGTTTCTGCTATACCTTTACTGATCATGCTGTAAATTATGAAGCTGGTGGAGCACAAAGGGAACTTCGATTGCATCCACTTCTGCGATTAGAATTTCTCTCAACACCACCTCCATTTCGGTTCTGCTCAGAACTGTTGTTTCTCATCATGCACCTCACCGAATCCCCTGCATTTGTGCCCCCCAGTGAGCTTAGGTAATGCACCTAAAAACACATAACATAATGTTTTAATAATTGTATGTTAAAAAAAATCATTTAATCTGTATAAAGGTAACATTAAATATATCTGTTCCATTTTTTTTTAAATCTGTATTCTCCAGTTGTTGGCAGAGGTCTTGCAGTTCCTCGATCTTGGTACAGGGTCTTGGAGGTGATCATCTTCGACCTCTGCTGCCCCTGCAAAGAGCTGCCGTCTCTGCAAGGCGATTATCTCTGCCTGGTTCTCTATGATGGCATCCAGCTTCATTAATACATTTAGTTGGAATTCTGTAAAACAATATGTTTTAATATTACATTTGACATAAAAGATGAGTTTATGATTTTTTTGTTGAAGACTAACTGTAATTCAGTATAATTAATTTATAAAAGTGCTTTTCAACTGACCAGTACTTGTGTTCTGTGTCAGTCACCATGCATCACCGATTGTGACTTTATTGTATAATTAATCTTTTTGGAAGTCCAAAATCATGGTTTGAATCAAACTGAAAGCTCAATGATTTCACCCATTAGAATAGTACACTGCAGAACTCACTGTTGTAAGGGACGGGTCTCCTCCTTGATTCCCCACTGGTGTTCATCAAAGGTGCCAGAGCTAAAGAAAACAAATGTTTAATGACAGTGCAAGAAACTCATTAAATAGATAATATTGTTGGGCATATTGATTATATCTGTGAATTGGAATTTTTAAACAAACACTTTTTATAGATTTGAATATACAGTATAAAGTAATAATGGACTATACAACATCCTCACCAAATTCAGAAAATAATCCTACTCAATTTATTACATATGACGGTTGAGATTATAGATACCTTCAAATGTTGCATCAGGCTGGTGTAACATGGAAAAGACTGGAAAAAATTAGGCACTTAGGAAAACCCTCATCAAAGTAAAACAACATAACATGTACAAGTTGTATAGTTCTTAGGAAGTCACGCAGCTTCGGATATACTCCTAGATGCTATGCTTAATTTGTAATTGTTAATTGTTGTACCTATACTATTATTATTTTATTTCACAGCAGACGGCCTTATCCAGGGCGACTTACAATTGTTACACAATATCACATTATTTTTACATACAATTACCCATTTATACAGTTGGGTTTTCACTGGAGCAATCTAGGTAAAGTACCTTGCTCAAAGGTACAGCAGCAGCGTCCCCCACCTGGGATTGAACCCACAACCCTCCGGTCAAGAGTCCAGAACCCTAACCACTACTCCACACTGCTGCCCTGTAATGATTGAATATGCAGCAAAATGCCTGTATTAATGTTATTGTCTAAATAAATACCATATTTAGTCATGCATTTGAATTGATTGAATCGCTGATCAAATAACTCCAGAATGGATAAAACTGTTAACAATTTTAAGAAAAACACACAATTCACAAAAACAAAAAAGTTTTTTTTTTTGTTTTGTTTTTTAATTAACTGAAGGGGCTCAGCCCCGGCCAGCCCCAGCATAAATGAAGCACTGCCTAGATTAAATTCAGTCAGCAATACTGTAACGTCTTCATCAACACTATTGTTGATCTTACAATTCTTTCTTTGGGATCTCCAATTATTATGGGGATTCCCAATGATAAAAGCAACAAGTGTTTGCTATTTACAAGGATGCTTTTTTAGCAGATATATTGCGAAATAGTGGAAACTTTGTACTTACAGTCTGGTGCTTTAGGCAGATATGTGGATTTGAGGACATGTTTCTCTGATTTCCTCTTCTTTTGGGGATTTAGTTCATCTTCATTTAAAAGCACAAAAATGCTTGGGTTAGGAAGGGTGAGTGGCAGAAAATATTGTTTGTGATATTATTGTGTTTTTGTTATGTGAAAATAAATAACAAAAATAATGTAACACAAACAAAAAGCTTGAATTAAAAAAAGAAATCACTGTAGTATCCCGCATAAACAATATCCATAGCTTACAATTATATATTTGTACCACCAAATAGTGTCAGTGCCATGAACAAAAAAATGAATACTTTTACCATCACCATCCTCATTTTCTGACTCATAGCTTAAAGGCCTCTTAATTGTGTGCTCTGTTGACCCATTCTCATCAGTGTCAACGTTACAGGTAAGCTCAGCCCTTTTTGCTTTTTTTAAAGCGTTGCAGTAACTATCTGCAAATAAAAAAATATTGTAAATGCTTTTTCTTTTCCGTTTTAAGAACAAAATACATTTTTTTAAACTATATCAGTGCAAGTTCAGTGGAAATCATCCAGGAAAATATTTAAATAATGTACCTGTAGTTGTGAAAATCTTTACAGAATGACTTGTCCACTTTTCCTTATCAGGAAGCTCTCCTTTTCTGACCCGTGCTGGCACATTAAAGCGGGGCCAAAAGCAACACACACCCTGTGAACAGTATTAAATATACATTTAGGTTGTTTGTGAATTGTGACCAAGTAACATAGTCATTATAATGACAAAAACTCGTTAAAAAATTAAACATATTTTCCACAACAATTAGTTTAATTGTCACGAGGTGTTAAGACAGGCTAAATAAAGATTACCTCTCTGGTCCTCTCCAACCATGACAATGGTACCACTTCCACTGTATTCTCCTCCAGAAGTTTTTTTTTGATATTCACAATTGATGGTGAGTTATCCGATAATATGAACTACAGTAGTACAATTAATTTCGCAGTAAATGAATGTGAGGAAGATTAATAAGTTTAACACAGAAAATAGCGAAAAACGTATTTCACACATATCAAACAAAATTAGCAAAGGAAATAAATACGTCCAAAATAAAAATAGATACTGATAAACAGACTACAGGTATTTTGGTTTTCATCTTTTTCTGAGAAAACAACTACATGGGCTTTAAATCGTCGACATGTTATTTTGTTTCACTTTGATTTCAAATCAGAAAGACATTGAAATGCAAACGAAATGACCTCAACATTTTTAAATAACATTATTAACATTGGTTACATTGTATCCACCAAGGACGGTTGTTAAAATTGCTTTCGTTTGCAATATACAGGGTGGCGCACTCTTAAGAGTAGCTTTTCTGTGTGTGCGGCATTTTCTCCGAAGGGAAGAAGTGGGCGGGCGTTCATGTGTCAGAGCTCAGAGCTACCGATTCTTAGCCAATGAGAAAATTATATCCACGTTGTGTTGACGAAGTGGGCGGGGCGTTTTTGTGTCAGAGCAAAGAGGGCGGGGCGTGTGTGTGATCGCTCTGTGTTCGAAAGACGTTTCAACCGCTGAGAATATTTAATGAGGAGGTCTTTATAAGGAGGGCACGAGAGAAAGCGGTTGAAAAAGAACAGGGGAAAAGCGCCAAAGTGAGTCCTCAGACACACTCAAACACACACGACACACACACACACACACACACACACACACACACACACACACACACACACACACTGACACTGACACACACACGGTACACATTAATTTCACACAATCACACGGCATTCGTACTACATTTATAACAATGCCCCCGAGTCCAGCACAGATTCTCCCACATATCGTCACATATTGGCCGTACAATAATAGAATTATTTTTCTGACAGCACAACGCGCAGTAGTAAAATACAATAGCACAGTCATATATATTTACATATTGACAGAAAAGTACAAATTCAGAGTAAATAATGAATAAAAAAATTAATAAAAACACCAGCGTTTATAAATGTGTTGTATTATTTGATTAAATACATACAAATATATATTTGTTTTAATTTCTAGACTATTTTCCACAGAACACTTTCAAAGCGATTGGTAAAACGTGTTTCTCTTTTACTTCAATCTTAAAGTTTTCAAGTTCTTTATTACATTATTATCTGAAGCTTACCTTAAAATTGTCGCCTGTAGCTGGATTAAAAAAAAAAAAAAACTACTATATCTAACCCTAACAACTAACTAAAACTTAACAACTAACTACAACTAACAAAATTACCTCAAAACGACTAAAACACACACACACACACACACACACACACATACATATATATTATATATATATATATATATATATATATGTATATATATATATATATATAAAGATTTCCATTACATGAGAGTAGATGTTAAAACTTCATGCTGATTTGAACTTGGCTCTCACCAAGATAAGCACCAACTAAGACGTAGCTTCACAGTAAACTAATGTGATCCATATGTGTCTCCATCCATTTGCGCTTCCTTCCATATGATGATGTAGATATCCTTCTGTCAGGTGTTGATGGCTGAAGTGTAATGCTGGCTCCAGGGATCAGCTTATTGCCTCCCTAGCGCATCAGCACACACAACGGCTGCGATGCTGGCTCCGGGGATCAACCATAGTGCGGTCTCCCCAGCGCATCAGCATGACAACCGTCTGGATTGAGCTAAGTAGGGTACATCTCTGGGGTCTTCAAGTGGGCACCTTCCATCCTCGGTGTTTCGTCGACTAGCCCACGACACCTCAAGATGGCTCGACAGTGATTCTGGCGTCCCAGAATCACCCCCTCCGTCCCCACTCAACTCAGCCCAGCTTACTTACCTGTACATCAGCGTTTCTTTCTTTCTATTGTGCTTGAGATCCCCAGCCAGAATCTTTCCATCTCAACCACAGCCAGTTGCTGCTCCTCTCTGCTGCTTCAGATAAGTTCTTCACTGTGCGATGCAACTCTTGGCCATTGAATCCGACATCTCTGAGAAACCGGGTTGTAGAGTGTGCCACAAATCCTCGACATCCCACTTCCACTGGGTAAACCCAGACTCTCCATCCTCGCTGTTCCGCTTCAGTGGCTAGTTGAGCATACTGCAGTTTCTTCCTCTCATACGCCTCATCTACAGCATCCTCCCATGGCACTGTTAACTCTACCAGGTGAACAAGGCGTGCTGATCCAGACCACAAGACAATATCTGGTCGAAGGTTTGTGGTGGCAATCTCAGGTGGAAAAATAAGCCGTTGACCAACATCTGCCAGCATTTTCCAGTCTGTAGCAGCTTCCAGTTGTCCTGGGCGAGGATTGGTTTTAACACCTTTTCTTGGTGGTTGCTATCCTGGGCGGAGGAATGTTGTCTTTGTGTGTAATGTTTTGATGGAACAGGTGGCAACTTATTGGTCATGTTACGCTTGTCTTCCAATGCTAAGGCCAAACATCGCAGCACGTGGTCATGGCGCCAAGTAAACCATCCTTCGCTAAGAGCCACCTTACATCCTGTCAAAATGTGTCTTAATGTTGCAGGTGATGAACACAAAGGACATGAGGGATCCTCTCCTACCCAGAGGTTTAGGTTCTGTGGTGATGGGAGAACATCACATGTTGACCTTATAAGGAAACTGATCCTGCTCTGTTCCATTGACCATAGGTCTTGCCAGCCAATCTTGCGTTGTTCCACACTCTCCCATCTCATCCATTCTCCCTGCTTGCCCTGGGAAATGGCCTTTATACACCTCATCCTCTCCTCCTGCTTTTGCACCTCGTTGACTACCAGCTTCCTCCGTTGAGCTGGGGCTGCCTTGTGCCATGTAGGAGGAGCTGAACTGAGACCAAGACCCCTCTTACATGCTGAACTTGCCCCATGATATCACCAATTGAAGGGCAGCCTTTGCATCCTCCACAGCTTTCTTTGCCGCCCACTTTCTTCCAGTTTTCAACACAGGTGCTGCCTCCCTTACGCATTTGTCGTGTGACTCTACTAATGTCATTTCCAGTCGGACCTTGGCATACTTAAACTCCTCGGTTAGAGCGGAGACAGGTAGCTGCAGTATTCCTTTACCATAAAGTCCCACTCTGCTGAGGCAGCGTGGAACTGCCAACCATTTCCTGATGTGTGAACTGATTAAAGCTTCCAGCTTCTCTACTGTTGTCAAAGAAACCTCGTACACAGTCAGTGGCCACAGCAACCTTGGCAGTAGACCAAACTGAAAGCACCAGAGTTTTAATTTGCCTGGTAAAGCGCTGCTGTCTATGCTCTTCAACCCTTCCACAGCTTGTTGTCTAACTTCTCCCACACGAACTGTGTCCTTTAGATCCCCGTCGTACCATCTCCCAAGGCTCTTCACTGGCTTCTCAGACACTGTTGGTATTGCCTCACCCTTAATGAAGAACGATTTATCTACTACTTTACCTTTAATTATAGAGATGCTCCTTGATTTAGTGGGCTTGAATTGCATTCGTGCCCATTCAATGTTATTGGTTAATTTGCCCAATAACCGATTAGTGCAGGCTACTGTTGTAGTCATGGTTGTCATGTCATCCATGTATTCTCGAATTGGTGGTAGTCGCATTCCAGAAGCCAAGCACTCTCCTCCCACTACCCATTTTGATGCCCTAATGATTACTTCCACTGCCATGGTAAAAGCCAGTGGAGAAATGGTGCATCCTGCCATTATTCCAACTTCTAGGCATTGCCATGTAGTGCTGAATTCTGAAGTTGAAAAACTAAATTGCAAATCTCCAAAGTAGGCTTTCACTAGATTTGTTATTGTCATTGGTACACTGAAAAAATCAAATGCTGCCCAAACAAGTTCATGTGGCACTGAACCATATGCATTAGCCAAATCCAGGAATGTGACGTGGAGCTCCTTCCTCTCCTTTTTAGCTGATTGAATTTGTTGCCAGATCACATTCAACGTGTTCATTACCGAGCACCCCAGAATGGCTTGGTGCCCGTGCTAATATAATATCTGTGTCTCTGACTGCACCTTCATTGAATGCTATTAGAATATCATCTATAATATCTTTCCTGACTCCAGTCCCTGTCTCAATAGCATTCAGTGAAGTCTGAGCACCAGTAAGCAGGACTGCGATGTCTGGTTTTATTTGCATCACTTTATGTATCGCACCTACCTGCTGGCCATGCTGCTTCCAGCTGAAGACTGATGACGATGCAAGCGTGACGACACGGCTATGCGTCGTATCTGCGCCGCGGTGTTCTGTGGGAACTGCAGTTTGTTTAATATTTTTGCAGCTGTAGTAAAACACATTCGTTTTAGAAAAACGTGAACAAATATAATAATGTGAACCATCCAACCCCAGCTGTTCAACCCCTTTCTTAAGCTGAAGGAACACGAAAACACTTTTTCAAGACCAGTGGTTTGAAACCTGGTTCCAGGAGACCGGGAGGCCTAGTTTGAGGTTGCTGTATGAAACCCCAGGCCTCCCCTGGTGTGCCCTGCAATGGCCTGAAACCAACTTCCATGGCAGGAAGTGGCTTCTTGTTCCCTCAGCTTTACTCGTGATTCTGTCAGATTTCTGCGGCACCGCGGCGATGGTCAATGTTGCTGATACCAGCAGCAGGATAAGAGCACTGGCGGCTCTACGACAGCAGGTGGTGCTGTTTCCCTAGATTCCACAGGCACCAGTAAAGGCTGCCTGAGTCACAGGTCCTGAAAACACCCATAGGGTTGTATTGTGATCTCTTAAACTAATGGAGAGGATACTGTTACATTAGTAACTATATTATTCCCACTGCTTTGGTGTTTTCTTCGAGTCAGGGTGATTTATAATAAATCCCTTTTCAATGTCACTCAATGCTGTGAATGCACCATGAAACAATATCCTAGTTTTATGGTTGTGGTATTATGGTATTAAACCTGCCACCATTTAGATCATTTAGTTCATTATAATCTTAAGCGCAGCACAGAAACCAGGACCAGAGGACACAGCTTCATTAAGTGCAGTGACTCAGGAGAGAGGGTAGGTGACACTTCTTTACAAAGAGAGCGGTGAGGGTGTGGAATGAGTTACCAAGTGTTATAAAAGGTTACCTAACCATGTTGCTGATGCTGAATCACTGGGATCCTTGAAGAAACAACTTGACAACGCTTTGAGATCAATCAGCTACTAGGATGGCTGAATGGTGTCCTCTCGTTCATACACTAGTACAGTCTTTCATGTGCTCTTTACTGGTGAAAGATAACAGCGTTCAGGAGACAGATGCAGAGATACAGAGAGTTGAAGTGGAGCTCCTCTAGAGGGCGTAGTGTGGTTTACAGAGCACAGCACTCCTAACCGGGGAATGGGGTCAACCCCAGCTCTGCGCCACAGCACCACGACAAATCAAGTGCAGTCAAAACCACACGGAACACCAGCCACGCTTATCAAAGCTGCTGTAAGGGGCTGCTGGGAAGGATGGTCTGCATCCTCAATAGGCTGCTAACCAAGGCTTTGCAATGATTCTCAGATCTCATGAGCTCTAGGAACTGCTCCACCTACTTCCTCTGCTGAAGACAGCTCTAGAGATGCAAAGCTGTTCCTGCTTCCTGGAATGCGGTGACGTCATGTGTTGGAATTCTTACTCCAGTGTTCCAACTGCAATCATCACTGTGCAGATTTATTAATAATAATAATAATAATAATAATAATAATAATAATAATAATAATAATAATTTAGTCATTTAGCAGACGCTTTTTTGACTTACAGAGACTAGGGGGTGAACTCTGCATCACAACTGCTGCTGCAGTCCCTTCCAATAGGTCCTTGTTGGTTTTGCGTCTCATCCGAAGGACGGAGCACAAACAGGTTAAGTGACTTGCTCAGGGGCGCACACAGTGAGTCAGTGGCTGAGGCAAGATTTACTGTGGGAAACTCTTACAACAGGATATTCAAAATGTAAAACCAAAATATATAATAAAACAAAAGATTCTCAGCACAGAAAAGGGGACTAGGCATATTAATAAAGCCAGTAAGAAATACGAAGCATGATTCTAAATCAATAGTTAATATTCCTTATAAACACAAGCACCCTTATCACTGGGCAACGCTGTACTGTGGGGTACAGTTCACTAGAGGATGATGCCTGGGTTTGGCCAACACAAGGTTTTACACAAATATTAATACCCCATCCTAGCATAACAAGAACATTGTTTTTATGAATGGCATGCATGTTTCTGAAATCCAGCCCTTGAAATCATGTGGATCTAAATCTCACTATCATCCAGTTGCTGAGTTCATACCAAATGATACCGCATCCAGGAATAGTGTAAGGAGCTCTGATCAGTGGACATTGCTGCATCATGTACTGTAGCCCAGCAGGGGCTGTCTGTGATAGGGATCAGGGGTGAGAGCCTGGAACCAATGGACTGAGGCGATCTGGGCAGGACAGCCTACAACTCTGCACCGGCTCCACAATCAGGCTGGATGTGACGTATATAACAGTGTAGAGGCTGCAATGATATGACATTGAATACGTGGTCATCTGTCAATGAGCTGTTGTGTGTACACACTACTAACAGTGTTGTAATTGATAGACAGTCCCTAGTACTAACAGTGTTGTAATTGATGGACAGTCCCTAGTACTAACAGTGTTGTAATTGATAGACAGTCCCTAGTACTAACAGTGTTGTAATTGATGGACAGTCCCTAGTACTAACAGTGTTGTAATTGATACACAGTCCCTAGTACTAACAGTGTTGTAATTGGTAGACAGTCCCTAGTACTAACAGTGTTGTAATTGGTGGACAGTCCCTAGTACTAACAGTGTTGTAATTGGTAGACAGTCCCTAGTACTAACAGTGTTGTAATTGGTGGACAGTCCCTAGTACTAACAGTGTTGTAATTGGTAGACAGTCCCTAGTACTAACAGTGTTGTAATTGGTAGACAGTCCCTAGTACTAACAGTGTTGTAATTGATGGACAGTCCCTAGTACTAACAGTGTTGTAATTGGTAGACAGTCCCTAGTACTAACAGTGTTGTAATTGGTGGACAGTCCCTAGTACTAACAGTGTTGTAATTGGTAGACAGTCCCTAGTACTAACAGTGTTGTAATTGGTAGACAGTCCCTAGTACTAACAGTGTTGTAATTGGTAGACAGTCCCTAGTACTAACAGTGTTATAATTGATAGACAGTCCCTAGTACTAACAGTGTTGTAATTGATGGACAGTCCCTTGTACTAACAGTGTTGTAATTGTTGGACAGTCCCTAGTACTAACAGTGTTGTAATTGATAGACAGTCCCTAGTACTAACAGCGTTGTAATTGGTAGACAGTCCCTAGTACTAACAGCGTTGTAATTGATAGACAGTCCCTAGTACTAACAGCGTTGTAATTGATGGACAGTCCCTAGTACTAACAGTGTTGTAATTGATGGACAGTCCCTAGTACTAACAGTGTTGTAATTGATGGACAGTCCCTAGAGTGCAGCGCTGACAGTAAGAACATGGCTGCTCACAAGGGTGTTAATGTTAAACAACTTAAATCAAAATCAACATTTCCTTTCATCATTGAACCCGATTCGCAACATTAAACAACATGACAGAGGCTGGGTGTAAACCAGGAACCACACACACCACAAGCGAGCGTCTCAACCACTATGCAAAAGAGCAACACATGCGTGGTGTGAATATGTTGCATGATGTGCTTACAGAGCTCTGAACCTCATCTCACTGCCAGGGCTCACACACTGCACACACACAATGCATTGCACACACACTGCACATACTGCACAGAACACACACACACAGCACACACACACTGCACACACACACACACACACACTGCACAGCACACACACACACTGCACAGCACACACACACAGCACACACAGCACACACACAGCACACACACACTGCAGATGGAAAACAGCAAAGAACAACTTGCAAGTGGTTTTATATTTCATATGTTATTGTTATATTTCATACATTATTTTTTGGATGATACAATTCTGCTTAATCTTTTTTCCCCCCCATATGCTCCCCCTTTGTAACAGTGTTCACAATCAGATTGCTCTGTGCCCTGTGCTGCTCTGAACAAAACAGACACTTCTGGATACACTCCCTGTGTCAGAAACAGCAACGGAAAGCTTCTAAAGGGCTGATGATTAGAAACTGAAAATGTTTAATAGTGGTGAATTTGCACAGTACTGCTGCAGTTTACTGTGCTTCACCATGCTTTTGAATCCCTCTTTGCCTCTCATTTACCACACAAAACTGTTCTTGAACTTTGCTGAGCTTTCATATGGGCAGGTAGATGGGCAGGTAGATTCAAGTTTAAATATACTTTCACACAGAACTCATGGTTGATTCTAATATTATCACACGACGTGTGTCCTAAACGTTTAAAGCAGATGACGTGAGGCTTAAGCTGACCACACTGTGGCTGAGGCATACTGCAGAATGTGTGAAGCTTGAGATAAAGAACTTGTTTCACACCTTGTATGGAGATAGAGCAGAGACAGCTAATATAATATCTCATGTTAATCACACCCCCTTCACCTCTTAATGCTTAACAGCACACAAGAAAAGCTTCATGAATTACCAACGCACTAATTTATTGTGTGTGTTAATTATTAGTAACAACAAAGTGAACGAGACCTGCTACTGTACTGTAAAACAGTTGATCATTGAACAGTGTTAGATACTGTGATGTATATTTTTAAGCTGTGATCTTTAGCTTTTGTGCATTTTCATTTGCAAGTGAACTGTGACATTAGGGCCTATCAAACACTATATTCTGCAACTTTGAATTCTGACTTTGGATACGGTTTTAATTCTGGAAACTGTTGTTTTTTTTAATCTTTTGCTAAATTGCATTGCCTTTTACGTTGTACGCAGTTCTGTGCATGGGTAACATTTTGATTTCATTTTGCTGTTGGGTCGTCGATAGGTCATTTTACATACTGGTACAATACCTACCGGATTTAAAAGTATGTACTGTATTACAGCCACGTGTCCACAGTCGTCTCTTTTGGCAAGTGATATTTTCAGAATCATATCGTTCTGAATTAAAATACGACTTCTGTTGAAAATATAGTACTGTAAATATGGAAGCCTACTTATTTTAAACACAGTTCTTTCAGCTGTGTATTTTCCACATTGTATTCCCTGAAAAACAGACAAGGGTTGGAACGGTCCAAAATGAAATACAGTAATCAGATATGCGCCACACGCGTTCAACCGTCACTGAAGGCAAAATGTTATAGGGTGGGATATGTGAGTGCTGACTGTATAGCGTTTGTTGATTGGTATTGATCTGGAAATAAATAAACATCCAGTGATTCTCAAAAAAAGCAAGAAGTAAGTCTTTAAATAACTACCAAGATTTGTGAAAACGACCCAGATAGTCAAAAAGTACCTTAACAGAACAAAAGAGTGAATTCATGAGATGAAAGACTATCCAATCTGGAACAGATTAAAACCGTTAAATCCTTCTTGGAAAACATACTTTCTAAATCCAGTCCAGAACTAAACCAAAGCAAATTAAAAGACTTAGATTAAATGTAGATTTTTAGCAATTCCATCCATTTTGAAACCCATGCTGTTTGTGTCTTACTGAAACCACAGACAACACTGAGAACTGGAGGTGGTCAGTACGCTATGCAGGTGTGTAAAAATACACATATAGATCATTCTGGTAAAACTAACAGTACAGGAAATATGCATTTAGTGCTGAGAGCATCAAACACAAATAGAGTTTAACCCGAGTGCTGGACTTTGTGCTGAAACTGAGAGAGAGAGGAGAGGAGAATGGCTCTGAGCAGTGAGCAAGCTCTGGCACTGCTACTGATCTTAAACAGCGCTCACCTCACAGCAGGTAAGTGATTCTCTCAGAGCAGTGCCTCTTTGCTGTTTAGTGACTTTCCCACCAAACAGCTTTGGACCAAAAACACATTTTTATACCACAAGCTATACAGGGGCTGGTTCTTTACAATGTATATGTTCCTGCTCATATATACAGTGGTCTGGTTAATTCGGATCAGAATACCACCACTGTTTACATTATTGATGTAGGGCTCTTTTGTATTAAGGTTCTGAAGAATGAAGGAGTTTATTGTCTCTTATAGCAGATTGCCCTCCACTAGACCCGTGTTGCTGTCTCTGGCTCAGCTGGGGGGAGAGCAGTGCTGCCCTGTTCTTACACCCCCACCCCTGGGCAGCATGTAGAAGTCAGATGGTATGCATATTCAGATCAGCGGGATCACATTCTATTAATCGACTCAAACACACCTTCAGTATTCATCCCTGCACAGTGGAGCGGCCGAGTGAAGCTGTCTGATGAAGTCTTCTCTGGAAACGCCTCTCTGCTAATCTCTGAGCTCAGACTGGAGGACCCTCGGGATTACATGTGTATAGTGGGGCTCAATGTGGAATGTGTCACTTTCATGGAGATTAAACTGTCAGTTCAAGGTAAATATAATAAACATATTCTGATTTTTGTGTTAAAATTAAGAATATGTGCTGAACTGCTGAAACCACTCAAGGTCCTGTGTGTGACTACATGAACACCCTGCCTTGTTTTCAGCACACACAGACAATGGGGTTTGTTTAAGGGTCATTTTCCTGCTGGTCAGTTACGTTACAGCTCTCTTGTTTTGTTTTTTTCTTGCTGAACAAAATGTTCTTCTGCTCCACTGGCATTTGGACCTCTGCTAGGCAGATTTCAGCTGCAGTCCTTATTGACAACTTACTGACTGCTTGGGTTTAGATTTTTGATGTCTTTAGAATCAGAACATGCCGTCTCATTTAAAGTAACAGCCACACATTGCTGACAATAGCATAAAAGAGAGAGAGAAGCTGACAAGAGGTGTTTCCCATTCATCTCCGAGCTTCACTGTGACTAACCAGGGCTTTTACAATGCGTGATCACAGATATGTCTCATTCCTCATGCTTGCCTGTGGTTTACCATGTGCTTCACTGTGCTTCCCACACTATGCTTTTCTCATGGTATACCACAGTAACCTTTCACAAGGGCTCCCCTGCAGCTTGTGTTTACCATGGAAGCTGTGTGTTCAATTCCCTCAATGTTATAAATATCCCATCATATATACACCTCACAAATCGTCTCAGCCAATGAGTTTAGCAGCATGGTCTTTATCCCACTATGTCTGGCATTAATGCTTCATTTGTATGTAAATTCAATTAAGGTTAAAAGTATAACCACACATGCAGAGCAGCCTGACTCTTCATGTGGTTAAGATGCTTGCTGTGGTCGCTGGTTCACACCCAGCCTCTTTCCTGTTACACTTGTTATATACAGAAGCCATGTCATGCTTTGACCAGCATGACTTGAGCAAAGCTATTCAAAGAGAGCATTGCCCAATTGAGGAAGTAGCAGCAAAGCATGTAGCAGCACAGCTTGCAGAAGTCAAACTATCCTTTGTACTAAATGCAGGACAGGCCTTTACAGGTTCAAATACTAGAAGCACAGAGCTTCTAAAAGATGAAGTGTGGCTCTGGGGCACCAACATCAAAGAACACAAGGAATGTAGTGAATAGAGCTCAAGAAAGACTAGAGGTGAACTGTACTGCTTCTACACATGGCATGCTAATGCAGGACACCACAGAGATAGGGACACGAGATTTACCATCTCCTTTTGGAGCATTCTAAAATGATGTCATGCTAATGGCCTGTTGCCATGGCATCTTCACAGAGCTGAAGTGTAACTATGGAAACCATGGCATTCTATTATTACCGTGTGACGCAGGTTTAAACTGACCACACTGTGGTTGAGGCCTACTGCAGAATGTGTGAAGCTTGAGAAAAATAACTAGTTTAAGAAGCAGAGCCCCTAAACAAGGAGTGACGCAGGGAAATGGGTTTTCACACCTTGTATGGAGGTACAGCAGAGACAGCTAACACAAACTTTAATCAATTACCACACTAGATTTGCAAAGTGCTGCATTGAGCATTCTCTGTCCCAAATAGCATCACGAATGAGAAAAAACAAGCAGTAATTGGGCCAGTTTACAACGAGATAGCGTGCTGCGCTTTGTCAAAATGTGCAACGCAAGTATTTTTAAAGCATGGCACTGGTTTATAACAAACTGGAAAATGTCGCTCCACTAAGTCTCCTTTTATTGTAATAAAGTGTGTAACGTTACGGTCGCCGCTTTCACTGAAGCGCTTGTTTTTAAAAGTGGGTAAAGGCTTTAACGCTTAAGCTTAATTGTTCTGCTGCCAGCTTCCGATGCCCCAGTTAGGTTACATTTGAAAATGTCAGTTCCATACTGTAACTACTGCTAAACCACCGAAAATAGACAACCCGTCTACCACCATTCTCTCCTCAGAACGGAATGAAGAGCCGCCCAATAGGCAGCTCTGCTCTCCGCTGCTTCCCCGCCTCCCGCCTCCTCTATGTATAGAATGCCTACGTCAAATGCTTAAATGGGCGGGGACTCATTTGCATGTTAGCTTCAGATTAAGCTGCAAACGAAGGTTTGGGTGTGCAACTGCACCCCCCCCCGCCCCATAACAAATGACGCTCCTGGTTTGTTTATTGTTAAAAAGGGTTCATGTTGTATTTTTTCTGATGGCATGGTTACTGAAATACAGAAAAAAACATAATTCTCAAATTTAAAAATAGTAGTAATTGCTAAGTTTGTGAAAGGTACTTATTGTGACGACCTTCCAAACTGAGACAGAATAAAAATGTGCTCTCCTTCTAGGAAAATAGTCACTTTTATAACCTGACTATGAGCATGGACGTTTATGATGCAACCAAAGCTATAAGTTATAATATCACAGATCTATAATACACGCACCATCTTTATTATGAGCAGGAAATGATTTGTAGGTTTTTTTTACACCCATTTTGACCACAGACAACCACAGAGAGCTGGGGTGGTTCAGAAATACTGCAGAAGTGTCAAAAAGTACAGTTTGTGCTGAAACTGAGAGAGAGAGGAGAGGAGAATGGCTCTGAGCAGTGAGCAAGCTCTGGCACTGCTACTGATCTTAAACAGCGCTCACCTCACAGCAGGTAAGTGATTCTCTCAGAGCAGTGCTTCACAACCTCTACTAAAGTAGGGGGCACATTGCTGTTTAGGGATTTCCCTACAGAGCACTAACAGCTTTGGACAAACACAAACACTGTTATATTACAAACTATACAGGGAGCAGCATTTTACACTAACATGTTGTTTGTAAGACGATTATGGATCTAACAGTACATCTAACAGTGTAAAATATGTGAAATGTCAGGGAAGACTACAATATTTTAAACTGCAACAAACTCTTCTCTCAGGTGAAATGGATTTGTAATTGCAAAAGGCAGCATTTAATTACATTTTAGCATTGAAAGAACAACTGAGTCAGGTACAGTAATGAAGGCACTAGCCAAAACACCTGTCTACTTGACTTAGTCTCTTGTAAGTTTTAACTTCTACTATAATTCACAGCTTGCAAACTAACAATTCTAATGCAGAAAGCGGAGATATTTATAACAGTATGTAGATAGTATAATTTGTCATGTCATGTTCCTTATGGGTACAAATCATTTTGTAGCAGACGTTTCAGAAATAGATACTTCAGGTTTGAAATATGAGAGCATGAAGACATTTCTAAGATGTTTTGTACAGAGCCTTCAGTTATTATGCAGGGTCCATCTAGACCAGTGGTTTTCAACCTTTTCATCTCAAGTACCAGTGTTTCCAACACCAGGTGTACCAGTAACTGTGTGCAATCTTAAACTGTGTGCAATCTTACAGCCAGGTGTGTTGAGTCTGTACTCACTTGTTTGTTGCCTCATTCTGCTGAATGGTTCATCTATGCAGCTGATGACTGCAATGAACTCAGCATGTTTATATTTGATATATTTTGCAGGTGTTGTGTGTGGAATTGGTGATCGTGCCTTTAATTGTGTACAGTTGTAATGGGAAACAGCAGCTCCCATGCTCAGTGTTAGTGAAGTCCTGATCTGACAGCATGTAACACAGACAGCTCTTATGATTACATGTTACTGTTTATTGTTCAGTAAAAACAAGTTTAAATCGCAGCGTGTTTGTTCTGCTATTTACGATATTAAATACACCACAGCAAGCACGCTGTCATATATTTTAGATATTTTCATTAGTACAATCTGAGAGCTAAATTTAGTGAATGGCGTTTGTTCTTCTGCCATCGAGTAATCTGCAGTACATTTCAATTTTAATTCTCTTCATTTTTTTCTCATCGGTACACTTCCTAATTACAGTCCCAAGTATTTCTGAGCGTTATGCTTTCACATTTCTTAAAATGGTTAGTTTGAGAAATAAACTTTGTTTTCCCTGCAGAAGCTGACCCTGCTTTAGTACAAAACTCACGCTGCATTACTGTTTATCATTATGGTGACGTCACCGTGCCTGCTTCATTGGCTAAAGAGATATTATCAGCTCATCATCCAACTGGGGAATCTGCTGCGCAGTTAAATCATGCTTAAACTCCTGACGCGAAACAATGTAACCAAATCTATTATATCTGGGATAGTTGCGGCTGCTAAAGAAGATGCTCGTGTATCTATAAAACTTTCTTCAGGCACTCTACGATTTGACTGGCGAAAGATAACTTTGTTTCACAAAGAAAGCATTTTTCAGCTTGGAATCGTAACCTTTTCGCTGTCTTATGTTTAAATTGTTGAGTTTTTTTGCTGCTTACTGCCCTTTATTAAAATGATTTTCTTCATCTGAAGTTTCCGGGGCATTTTGTTAATAGCACGCGTGCAACACACAAACCTTAAGCGTATCACTAAAGTTGTTTCCATCATAAAATGAAACACTTTATTTTTTTTAATTCAAATTTTTATTGGACTGTATTAATACAAAAGGATATAAGAATAAAAAGCATATACGGTATATTACATACAATAATAATAATAATAATAATAATAATAATAATAATAATAATAATAATAATAATAATAATAATGAAAAGCACTGCATTCCACACAAAGACCAAGAGGAGCAGAAACCCTTTCCATGTGATATATAATGGGAAACACAAATACAAGGAAAGCAATGAAACACTTTTCTGTGTCAATGGACAGGTGGGGTTGAAATGTAGTAAAGGCGGAGAAGAACAAAACAGGCGCGTGTTTCATGAGATACGGAGAAAGGAGAGAAGATAGAAAGTTAGAGAGATCATTTTAACATACACTTTTCTTAATGTATACTGTATTCAATCAGTTTCTGTTATGGATTTTATGCCAAAATGAAAAATACATACATACATACACACACACACACACACACACATATATAAATAAATTAATAGATATATACGTTCCTCTAAGACTTTTATTTAGTTAGCCACTGAGGCTAAACAAACTTAATTTTTAGCCACACTGGAAAAACTTAGGCTACTTAACAATACTAAACAAGCTATAAACATACTGTTACAGCAAGACAAAAAGATGTGTATTTTATTTGAAAACACGTAGATATTTAAATGCCAGACCCTACGCTACACATAAACAGTATATTTAAACTGCACTATAACTCTGATTCCTATTTAATCAATGCCAAACTTTGTCCCACGTGAAAAAAACGTCATTAGATTTCCTAAATTGTGAATAGGTTTGCAGATATTCATGTACTGTATAATCCTTTACATTATTTTGACTGTGATGCGGTTTTCTTTCCACTGTGGAACGGTAAAGCGAAATTGTGCAACCACCTAATCTCAACCCCTAAACCAAACTGTGTTACTATTCAAGTAATTCTTACTATTATTTTAACACCGCTTTTTAGCGCCCTCTAGCGGCTACTACACCCGACGTTCATGAAAGCGCTTGATCCGGACCCACTCTACCTGTTGGGAGGCTAGTAGGTACCTACTGGCCATTCCTATGGGATGATTTTTGCTTGATAATGTCCCATTGAATCGACTGATCTCAATCAGATCTGCTGCTCATTTCATTGCACGCGTTTGCGAGATGTTGTGCATTTTGGGTATCCATAGCGGTGAGATGTCTGTAGCAGACAGCCCTTTTTCTGAGGAAGTCGGTTTTGAAAGAAAGCTCCGCTGCCATCCCTGACTCCAAACGCAAGCCTACCTTTTTGTTGTACCTTTTATGTTGCGTGCTGTCTGTCTCGTTTAGTTTATGTTTGTGTTTAATTTGGGAACCTCCCGTCTCTGTGTGTGTGTGTGTGTGTGTGTGTGTGTGTGTGTGTGTGTGTGTGTGTGTGTGTGTGTGTGTGTCTGAATACCAGAGTGAAATGAGACAATGTATTCTTGATCTGAATGAGTTGCTGCTATATTAAACTATGTAACAGTGTAATGCCTGAGAAAGAATGACTGAACTAAATTGAAACAATGTAACGAATTGAAGGATTTGACTGTAACTGACCGACAGCACTAGTTTGTGAAAATCTTGTTTTAATTATTTTAATGAATTCGGTTTCTACTGGGATTCTGGCCATTCGTGATTATACATGTCTCCCAGTTTTAAGAGAAACTTTATTGGAACGAGTGCAATATATTGAGAACTGAAACGAACACTGTGTTTTAAATAAATGTGATTCTTTTTTACATCCTGGCATTCTATTTCATGTTGTGCTGTGCTTGGTCACACATTCTCCTCTGACCCAAATCAAAGAACCTGGTGCTAACCTCCTCACATTTATTATTTATTTTTTAGCAGACACCCTTATCCAGGGCGACTTACAATTGTTACAAGATATCACATTATTTTTAAATAGAATTTCCCATTTATACAGTTGGGATTTCACTGGAGCAATCTAGGTAAAGTACCTTGCTCAAGGGTACAGCAGTAGTGACCCCCACCTGGGATTGAAACCACGACCCTCCGGTCAAGAGTCCAGAGCCCTAACCACTACTCCACACTGCTGCTGTGTATAATAATACATTTCTGTGGTGCTGTTCCCCAGTGGCGTAGTCAGTCTACAATGCGCTCTACATTATTATCCCATTTCTGAAACAGTTGTTGCTATATTGAAACAATCGCAGTGAAACTAAACAAATGCTTTTTTGTGCTAATAAACTTTTAAGTGGTCTCGGTTGTGTGTTTGGGAGTGGTGCTGGTAATTGGACAAGTCCCTGCTCAATTAAGGAAATAACTAACGAGTATCTTCCTCTTCTCCCTTTATCATCTTGGGAGTGGCGTAGCGGTTACAACTAAACATATATTTTTAACTAAGTAATCGGCTACCAGGACAACACCGGCTACATATGTAAATGGCAGCATTTGTATTGAATAGCATCGTTTCAAATGTAAAAACAGGAGTGAAAGTCGGAAACGCTGACACTATTTTATGCCTCCCCAATGTTTGGGGCCACCAGCCGCTACCGCTGCCCTGTCACAATGCTGCTGACTGAGTTTGAACCACATGTTTTTATTGTGTTGCTTGTGTTGTATTTGTCCTTTATTGTTTTCCAGGACCCCCTTGTAAATGAGGCCTCGCTCTCAATGGGTAAATCTCCTGGTTAAATAAACAAACAAACACAAAATAATTGGGAACCAGGAAGCAGGAGAAACTTTTCATCGATAGCGTTGTCTTTGAAAGATTTGCAACGTCATAAATACGAGGAAACAACCGAAAAATCATCAACAGAAGAATGTAGGTGTTTATTCCATTGAGTTTATTGTCTCTTCTCTCTCTTATAGCAGTTTGCCCTCCACTAGACCGTGTTGATGTCTCTGGCTCAGCTGGGGGGAGAGCAGTGCTGCCCTGTTCTTACACCCCCACTCCTGGGCAGGATGTAGAAGTCAGATGGTATGCATATTCAGATCAGGGAGAATCTGTTCTATTAATCACCTCAAAGTCCCCCTCAGCACCCATCCCTGCGCAGTGGAGCGGCCGAGTGAAGCTGTCTGATGAAGTCTCCTCTGGAAACGGCTCTCTGCTAATCTCTGAGCTCAGACTGGTGGACACTGGGTATTACACGTGTGACATGTGGATCAATGGGATATGTGTCACTCACAGGAATGTTAAACTGACAGTTCAAGGTAAATATAATAAACATGTTCTGGTTGGTGAGTACTTGTGTTAAAATTAAGAATATGTGCTGAACTGCTGAAACCACTCAAGGTCCTGTGTGTGACTACATGAACACCCTGCCTTGTTTTCAGCACACACAGACAATGGGGTTTGTTTAAGGGTCATTTTCCTGCTGGTCAGTTACGTTACAGCTCTCTTGTTTTGTTTTTTCTTGCTGAACAAAATGTTCTTCTGCTCCACTGGCATTTGGACCTCTGCTAGGCAGATTTCAGCTGCAGTCCTTACTGACAACTTACTGACTGCTTGGGTTTAGATTTTTGATTTCTTTTGATTGGTTGTTTTGTGTAATGTATTCCCTGTGGATGAACACACAGGGGTTTCTGGTAGAATCATAACATGCAGTAGAATTTCAAATAACATCCACACATTCATAACAAAAGCAAACTAGAATACAGAACCTGAGAAGGGCTGCCAACACCAAACCCTTGTGTTTACCATTGAAGCTGTGTGTTCAAAGTCCCTTCATATTGTAAAGTCCCATATTGTAAAGCACACAGATCTTCTCAGTCAATTGTTTTCTAAGCACAGCGAGTTCAGTCATTATCCCAGATGTAAATTAAGCTAATGGGACTTTTAAAAGCTAAACCTCTAAAGCGACTGGGGCTTTAGAATCCTGAAACTTGTTTTTAAACAGCGACATACATTTCAAACAGCTTAAAACACATTTAAATACACACAATGTCTAGAACAGCATTAGTACCCTTTGCAGCGGCCATTACCTGTAGATAACTGACTTTGGGTCTGATTCACAGAATGTTTTTGTTGGCGTTGGTACCATTTCTGTCTTAATATCAGTGCTGATACCCTTCAGCAAATGATGTAACCCACACAGCTCAGTGTGTGTGTGCTTGAATTAGTGACACAGTAATAATGTGGTGGAGTTTTCAAGACGCTTCTCATTGTTTTTGTGTCCTGTCCGGCCAGGTTTGTCCTGGTCCGGTTTCACCCACTCCCTGTTTTAATATACAGGTACAGTAGTACGACTGAAAAAGCATTAATTTTTGTGTAAAATTGTAATCACTTTAACTAAATCAGGGATTGTTTGAATGCTGTTTGAATTCCTCATCATGAATGAAAAAAAGAATAGTTGACATTTTTAATCTCACTAAACATGATCTCACTGTCATGGTAAAAAGGGTGGTATTAATGCAAATGAATTATTCATGAGGGCGGGTCAAACACCACGGAACAAAGTGCCATGAGGACGTTGGTGAATTACAGCGGGAGCAAGGAGTAAAGTTTGAGGAATGATAATAACACACTGTGACAGTCTGGCTCTCAGTGGTGACGTCACGGACCAGGAAGTAACTGAAACCACAACAATGGATGGGCGGGCGAAACTGAACGCAACGGCGTTCAGTTGATTTTATTAATAAACAAAACAAAATATTTAACAAAACAACAAAACAAAAGGGCACGAGGGCCAAACGAATAAACAGACAAACAGTAAGTGTGCGTGCTGGCTAAACCAGCACGCTTTAGCAATTGTTTTCTTGTATCCTCTCTATCTCCCCGCATTCCTCTCTGCACCCAACACTCAACCAACGAGAAAGGACAGCTGCAGGTTCTTATACTCTGGCCGAGGGGTTAACTAGCTGTTAATTATCTTATTACCCTCGGCCACAGTCTGCATCGCAGTTTGGTAAGGATGCATGACTGTCAGCTAGTTAAATAATCAGTAGCTGATCAGTCATGCATCCTCACGAGGTTTTTAAATATAAATATAAAAACAATAACAAAAGACGCGGCGCTTTTATCCGCGCCGCAAACAAATACAAATAATAATAAATAGGGGCAGGACACTCCGCCACACATGCCCCCCCTTGTGCGCAGCACACATGGCCTTTTCGGCCACCTCCCCCCCCTTATTCCCTAAAGTCCCGGCTAGCAGTCCCTCGGGAGGCGACGGCAGCTGCAGCGGACCTTCGGGAGGCGACGGCAGCAGCAGCGGACCCTCGGGAGGCGACGGCAGCAGCAGCGGACCCTCAGGAGGCGAACTCGGGAGGGGAGCCCCTGGCCATGGAGGCGGCAGCGGGAGCTCCACTTCGCCCTCGTACCCTGTAACTGGTGGCTCTCCAGGCGATGCGGAGCAACAGGCAGCCCCAGGCGATGCGGAGCAACAGGCAGCCCCAGGCGTGCGGAGCAACAGGCAGCCCCAGGCGAGCGCGGAGCAGGCCTTCTTGGGCGAAGCGAGGCAGGCATCCTTGGGCGAAGCGAGGCCGGCATCCTTGGGCGAAGCGAGGCAGGCATCCTTGGGCGGTGCGAGGCAGGGCAGGAGCAGTACTTCCCATGATGGTGGATGTGGAACCAGCAGGTATTCACCCTCTGCTGGTGGAGGTGGGAGGGTCAAGCAATCCTCCCACAGCGGTTGAGGCGGAACCAGCAGGAATTCACCCTCTGCTGGTGGAGCTGGGAGCGGTAAGCAGTCCTCCCACGGCGCTTGAGACGGAACCAGCAGGCATTCACCCTCTGCTCCTGGAGGTGGGAGGGGCAAGCAGTCCTCCCACGGCGGTTGAGGCAGAACCAGCAGGCATTCACCCTCTGCTGGTGGAGGTGGCGGAGGCAGAGGCAGCTCTTGCTGCTCTGCTCCTGGCGGTGGTGGAGACAGAGGCAGCTCCTGCTGCTCTGCTCCTGGCGGTGGTGGAGACAGAGGCAGCTCCTGCTGCTCTGCTCCTGGCGGTGGTGGAGACAGAGGCAGCTCCTGCTGCTCTGCTCCTGGCGGTGGTGGAGACAGAGGCAGCTCCTGCTGCTCTGCTCCTGGCGGTGGTGGAGACAGAGGCAGCTCCTGCTGCTCTCCTCCTGGCGGTGGTAGAGGCAGAGGCAGCTCCTGCTCCTCTGCTCTGGGCAGTGGCGGAGGCAGAGGCAGCTCCTGCTGCTCTGCTCCTGGAGGTGGCGGAGGCAGAGGCAGCTCCTGCTGCTCTGCTCCTAGTGGAGGAAGCGGTGGAGGTGGCGGAGGCAGAGGCAGCTCCTGCTGCTCTGCTCCTAGTGGCGGAAGCGGTGGAGGTGGTGGAGGCAGAGGCAGCTCCTGCTCCTCTCCTCCGGGTGGTGACGGTGGGGGAAGTGGTACCAGCAGACGTTCACACTCTGCTGGTGGATGGGAACCCAGCAGGCATTCACCCTCTGCTGGTGGACACGGGACAGCAGGAATTCTTCCTCTGCTGGTGGACACGGGGACAGCAGGCATTCTTCCTCTGCTGGTGGACACGGGACAGCAGGCATTCTTCCTCTGCTGGTGCGCACGGGACAGCAGACATTCTTCCTCTGCTGGTGCAGCACGGGACAGCAGGCATTCTTCCTCTGCTGGTGGACATGGGGACAGCAGGCATTCTCCCTCTGCTGGCAGCTTGGGTCCTAGGGCTGTGGAAGCACCACTTCCCCTCTTGGGCTGTGGAAGCACCGACTCCCCTCTTTGGGCTGTGGACGCACCGACTCCTCCCTTTTGGGCTGTGGACGCACCGACTCCTCCCTTTTGGGCTGTGGACGCACCGACTTCCCCTCTTGGGCTTAGGACGTTCGGCTCCTCCCACTCAGGCGTAGGACGTTCGGGCTCCTCCCACTCAGGCGTAGGACGTTCGGGCTCCTCCCACTCAGGCGTAGGACGCTCGGGCTCCTCCCACTCAGGCGTAGGACGCTCGGGCTCCTCCCACTCAGGCGTAGGACGCTCGGGCTCCTCCCACTCAGGCGTAGGGACGCTCGGGCTCCTCCCGGTACTGGGAGGGGCAGATAGCCACGGTGTGGCCATACTCTCCACAGCCGGGCACAACTCAGCCGCAGGCGCCTTGCAACTGCCTCCCAGCCATCGCCCCAGACCTTCCCTTTTCCCTCTTCCGCTGGCTCTGGATACCTCGGCGAGGCTTCTTCCTCGGAGACGGCAGCAATGGCTCCTCCCCTTTGGGCGCTGGAGACGGCAGTGGTGGCTCCTCTCCTTCGGCGCTGGAGACGGCAGCGGGCTTCTCCCTTTTACCTGGAGATGGCAGGACCCCACTCATATCGGCAGCCAGGTAATTGAGCATCATGGCTGCGATGTCTGGGAGGGACGCTGGGTGGTGTTGCTGTTCCCAGGTCTCCCAGCGCCCCCATCTCGGGCCCACAGGAGGTTGATCACTGCAGGGAGGGCTTCCTCATAATCCCTCCCGGCTCCACCAGCCAGTCCCAGACTCCCTCGGAGGAGAGTGCACTCGTCCTCTTTGGAGGATGCAGGTCCTCCCTCACCCTTGCTGGACGCTCTGGCTCCTCCTTCTCCTGCCATGGAGGGGGTTGGTCAGGTGCTATGTGCCCAACCTCGCCAATAGCGAAGCACCACTCCTCACCTTTCAAGCAGGTGAGGCAGACGTCCAGCGTGGACGAGATGCAGTGGGACCTGCGACCGGCCCCACGCTGCTGTTGCTTCCTCCGCCCGCTTCTTCCCATTTTTTTTTTTTTTTTTTTTTCAAACACAAAAAAACACTTTTCGAAAAAAATAAAAAAACGCCCTTTGTATTCCTGGTCCGGCGCCTGGAGGCGTTTGTCCCACGCAGGACACCATATGTGGCAGTCTGGCTCACAGTGGTGACGTCACGGACCAGGAAGTAACTGAAACCACAACAATGGATGGGCGGGCGAAACTGAACGCAACGGCGTTCAGTTGATTTTATTAATAAACAAAACAAAATATTTAACAAAACAACAAAACAAAAGGGCACGAGGGCCAAACGAATAAACAGACAAACAAGTAAGTGGCGTGCTGGCTAAACCAGCACGTTTTAGCAATTGTTTTCTTGTATCCTCTCTATCTCCCCGTACTTCCTCTCTGCACCCAACACTCAACCAACGCAGAAAGGACAGCTGCAGGTTCTTATACTCTGGCCGAGGGGTTAACTAGCTGTTAATTATCTTATTACCCCTCGGCCACAGTCTGCATGCGTTTGGTAAGGATGCATGACTGTCAGCTAGTTAAATAATCAGTAGCTGATCAGTCATGCATCCTCACGAGGTTTTTAAATATAAATATAAAAAACAATAACAAAAGACGCGGCGCTTTTATCCGCGCCGCAAACAAATACAAATAATAATAAATAGGGGCAGGACACTCCGCCACACACACCTCCAGTCTTCACTCCAGTTTTACCACTGGGACATGAATTGGGCCCTTTGTCTTTGGCGGTGTTCAATTGTGTAGAAGGTACTGTCTGCTGTGTTAGATATTAAGGCATCATTTGTATGTAAATTGAATTGTGCTTTCAGGACCTCCAAAGAGAGATTCAACTACTTCAGGAACAACAACGACCACAACCCAGAAAACCAGCCCATGCCCAACCCAGCAGGGGAATGCAGCCGCACAGAGGAGATCGTACTGCATGAAAACGCTTTGATAACTGGATTCTAATTGGATTGCATGTACCTGTATTTAGTGAGTGTTGTGAGTTAAGCGGAAGTTCAATTATTCCTGTGTGTTGCTGCTGCTGGTTCCCTGTGCCAGTATAGTCCATTGTGAAAGAGTATTGCTGTTACTGTAACCCGCTGCATCCTGCCTGTGCCTGCATCTCTTCATTTCTATATCATTTTAATAAGAGCGTTTTAGCATTTTGATATATTTCAGGTTCTATTCATCCCTGATTGCTGTTGCTTTATTTGTTAATAAAGTAGTTGTTGCTGTTTACTATAGATCATTGTTAATAACATGTTTTATATTAGTGATGTGAAGACAGTTTAGTAATTTGTATTGATTTCTTAATTTTCTTTTTATTACTGATTGACGGCAAAGTACATTTGTTAATTATTTGCTTGGTATAACTTAGTTATTCCTGATTACTATTAAATGTTAGTTGCACAGTACAATATCTTATTGCTTTTCCTTTTTTTGCTTATGAATAATAAAATATTTAGCTGTGTCCTGTGTCTTGGCATTTTTCTATACAATCCTCAGCCTCATTAGAGAGCCCTTGTGCTACAGAAGGTATGAAATTCCTTTTTTTAAGATTCTATTGCACTTGTTTCCATAGCCAGATTTGAAGAATATTTGGTATCATAATGCCTAATTAGCATACAAACAAACCCCTGTTTCAAAGATACAATATCTAATAAAGTTCTGTCATGTGGTCCCTAGTGGGCTTCCCCCATCAACGTTAAATAAGGGAGTAAAAAGGCTTCTGAACATTGCACTCTGAATCCTCCCAATTGTCCTCTGAATGGACTGCAGCCCAGAATGGATGTTTTGTGTCTCCATCATTGCTGCAGGTGTCGTAGCCATATACTGTGTGCCATAAGCCCATTGCCAATTCGATGTGTCACGAAACAGCCCAGCACAGGCAGGAGCAGGGCAATATTTTACATGACATCCATAACTTCAAAATACTGGTAGACAAACGTTTCAAACTCAGGGCCCGAGGGGTTAGATAGACTTAATACTGGCTCTTCAAGTTCCACTGAACAGACCTTAATTAAAGACACTGCTGCCCCCTAGTGGATATTATCAAGAGCAATACAGCAGTATAATCTGACACAGTTTGCTGTTAATGAAGTTTCACAGCATTCGATTCGGATTAAACATCAGAGTTGAAGAAGCAGCAATATGTATATTGGAATTCCCTTAAGTTTATATTGAGGGCAATGGCTAGGTAGTTATATTAACAGATAAAGGAAATACTTCAAAATGTGTATGTGTGTTAAGGTTATTTTCTTAATATTGGAGGATCATTCTGAGGAAAGTGATGAGTTTATGCATTGAAGCGCTGTAGAGTGTGTCAGTAGATACTCGTGGAGCCACAGATGTGCCCATAGCCTGTATGTGGGGCACAGCCCCTTTAAATAACTCAGACGAGAAGGCATTGTGAATGATTCCCGCTGTCTCATACTGGAGATGTCCTGGATGGCTTTTGGTTATGAGATGCAGCAAACGTCTAAACCACAAAGCAAAAGAGACAGGCTCATCTGCATTCGTGGTTTAGAGCGTTTAACCTCATCTCTCATCTCACCGGCAGGAGACAGAATCCATACCGGGAGCGGATCACACAACACTGCCCGTTACAGCAGCAGTTTGAAGGGTTTACAGCCCCAGCGCTGGGAGGATGGCTGGCACCGAGGAGCTCGTTCTGTGGGACCTGTCTAGGGTCCTAGTGCCGACTATAGCTAATTATTACATAGAGAGGTTTAGAAAAAGATTTTACACAACACGTGTATTTTTATGTTATTTTATCGTTTTTCTTACCTTATGTGTATAAGGGAGGATGTGTGGTAGGGGTGCATGGAAATAAAATATCTCAGTATCCCTTAAATATCAGTAAAGGTCTATGCACACCGGACGCGAACGACGCGAGCGAGCAAATCAAAAATAATGAAAGCTATTGATTTAAATGGAGCAATGCACACCGCAGCCGTAGCGAGCGGCGCGAACGAAGCGAGCGAATTTAGAAATAAATGTGTTTTATTTGTATTCGCGCCACGAGCTATTGGCGTCGCAATGCACCAATCAGAAATAAGGTCAAAGGTAGCGGCTGTCAGACTGTCACTGTCTCGCTCACGCAGAGATTACCACAGAAATAAAAAATGACATCAATGAGAATGTAATTATTAAAGTCGAGAAATATAATGCTCTTTATGATGCCAGTGTCAGTGGTTATAAAGACAATAAAAGAAGGACGCCATATGGCAAGAAATAGCAGAACATTTGAAAATTCATGGTATGTCTATCTCTCTTTATTTCACCTCAATTTTAGTCAAAGTGACGGGGAGCGCCACACACTGGTTTCGTATTTCTGTAAAATGACGCTTCTTTGTTTTAATAATAATAATAATAATAATAATAATAATAATAATAATAATAATAATAATAATAATAATAATCACATTTGCTCTTTCACAAGCCGGTGGTATTCCCTAAACGCTTTCCTTTTTATACTGTGTGGTGTTCCCATGCTCTTCTGTGTTTTATTTATTTTATTTCGTCTCCACAAAAGCAGCAAAAGGAGACAGTCTTTTCTTTTCATGACTAGCTACATTTTTTATACTCGTGCTCAGGGTTAGACTCATACAGGAAATAGTGAGTGGACTGTAAAGTACGAAGCAGGATAGGCATCCCAAGGACCCACTGATCCAGGTGACAAAGTCCTATTTTGTTCATCAAATTCACAGCTCTACTCAGGGCGGATTCACTATTTCTCTACCCAGCTGATCCCATGTAAGCAGGGCCGGATTAACAAAGTCAACAAAATTAATCAATTTTAAAAATGCAAGCTCCATTTATATCTGATCCAATACACCAACATGGAACAATATGAACAATAATGATTACTATGCAACTGTTTAAACGATAAAAAAATAAAAATAAATAAAAAACTATTATTTTCCATACTGTTTGGTTTGGTAAGTATGCCATACAAGTTAACTGTAAAGTGAGAGCAGAGGTAATTCTGCTACCACATCATGTTAAAAGCAGTGTGGACACAAGAGTAAAACAAATAATACTGTTATCCTTTGACAGCATACACAACACAATACAATATTCACTTCTCAAAAGAACACAATAATACAGGGACGAGGACACACCAATATTTCTTGCTACATAAAAACAAAACGAACCTCTTACTGTTAAACACAACTCCCCTAAATCCTGCTATGCAAATCACAAATTACTAAAACAAAAAATCGTAGTAGGCCTGTTGTATAAAATTGATAACTTTAACTGTGCCTCAAAAATATACAAAAAGCATGATTGTGTCACTATCGTCTTACCGACACACTGTCAGAAAGAAAGGTACACATCAAGGATCTTAAGTGTACCTTAAAGGGAATATGGTACTAGTTTGTTCTTTGGGGCACATAAAAGTACTCCAGTTGTACCCTTTTTCTAACAGTACAGGAACAAAAAATCTTCTATAGTCCTCCTCTTCATCGTATATTAATAGTCGTAACAGTTAAATATTCTAACGTTTATAAAATACACGATGGCGGTTTTACGATTGTTGACGAAGATAAAAAAAATGGACTGTTCTATTTCTTATTGGTGTGTGAGGGGGGGGGGGCGTGTTCACTTTGTCAAGATTCATACAGAAGGCAGCACGGAAAATCGACGCAATTTGAAGTTATTTATGGTGGCGGTGCACTTCATGTAGTATTTTATATTTTATTCATTGATTTTTGTTTTTAAAAAATCATAATGAAAAATTGCACTGCACCCCCCCCCAAAAGTGAGTGGACGGCGTTGCCCTGCGTTCACGCTCGAGTCTAACCCTGCTCGTGCTGTATTCGTCTCGTTCGCTTCGCTCGCGATGTGCAAACTGTATTTTGTGGAAACCTCAGATTTAATTGCTGAACGATAATGTTTTTCAGATTTATCTGTCAGGTAACCGTTGAATCGCCAAGTTTAAACACAACTAACACGTTTTAATGTGCAATTAACATTTAGTAATTTATTGTTTTTAATTTGCAAGACCAAGTAGAAGCTTTTAATCTAATGCATTTTATACATAATATTCCTAAAAAGAATTTAGAACGGTATGTAACAATGATCTATAGTAAACAGCATCAAATACTTTATTAACAAATAAAGCAACAGCAATCAGGGATGAATAGAACCTGAAATATATCAAAATGCTAAAACGCTCTTATTAAAATGATATAGAAATGAAGAGATGCAGGCACAGGCAGGATGCAGCGGGTTACAGTAACAGCAATACTCTTTCACAATGGACTATACTGGCACAGGGAACCAGCAGCAGCAACACACAGGAATAATTGAACTTCCGCTTAACTCACAACACTCACTAAATACAGGTACATGCAATCCAATTAGAATCCAGTTATCAAAGCGTTTTCATGCAGTACGATCTCCTCTGTGCGGCTGCATTCCCCTGCTGGGTTGGGCATGGGCTGGTTTTCTGGGTTGCTGATGGTCTAGTTGTCGGGGTTGCTGATGGTCTAGTTGTCGGGGTTGCTGATGGTCTAGTTGTCGGGGTTGCTGATGGTCTAGTTGTCGGGGTTGCTGATGGTCTAGTTGTCGGGGTTGCTGATGGTCTAGTTGTCGGAGTTGCTGATGGTCTAGTTGTCGGGTTTGCTGATGGTCTAGTTGTCGGGTTTGCTGATGGTCTAGTTGTCGGGGTTGCTGATGGTCTAGTTGTCGGGGTTGCTGATGGTCTAGTTGTCGGGGTTGCTGATGGTCTAGTTGTCGGGGTTGCTGATGGTCTAGTTGTCGGGGTTGCTGATGGTCTAGTTGTCGGGGTTGCTGATGGTCTAGTTGTCTGGGTTGCTGATGGTCTAGTTGTCGGGGTTGTGGTCGTTGTTGTTCTTGAAGTAGTTGAATTAGTTGAAGTAGTTGAGTCCAGTTAGACCGGAGCTGAGAGATCCAGGGCAGGGTTTAAACAGCTCCCATTGTAGGTTGTGGTAAAACAAATGAAAAGCTTAATCTGTTACCTGCTCTCCTTTTGTACTTTAAAATGACAAAGACTGCAGCACCTATGATGCCGATGACAGCAGAGACGGCTACTGCAGAGAGGATAGCGGGAGCTGCTGATGGTCTAGTTGTCGGGGTTGCTGATGGTCTAGTTGTCGGGGTTGTGGTCGTTGTTGTTCTTGAAGTAGTTGAATCTCTCTTTGGAGATCCTGTAAGCACAATTCAATTTACATACAAATGATGCCTTAATATCTGACACAGCAGCCAGTACCTTCTACACAATTGACCACCGCCAAAGACAAAGGGCCCAATTCACGTCCCAGTGGTAAAACTGGAGTGAAGACTGGAGGTGTGTTATTATCACTCCTCAAACTTTACTCCTTGCTCCCGCTGTAATTCCGCTGCAAAGGGTACTAATGCTGTTCTAGACATTGTGTGTATTTAAATGTGTTTTAAGCTGTTTGAAATGTATGTCGCTGTTTAAAAGCGAGTTTCAGGATTCTAAAGCCCCAGTCACTTTAGAGGTTTAGGTTTTAAAAATCCCATTAGCTTAATTTACATCTGGGATAATGACTGAACTCGCTGTGCTTAGAAACCAATTGACTGAGAAGATCTGTGAGCTTTACAATATGGGATAATGAAGGGACTTTGAACACACAGCTTCAATGGTAAACACAAGGGTTTGGTGTTGGCAGCCCTTCTCAGGTTCTGTATTCTAGTTTGCTTTTGTTATGAATGTGTGGATGTTATTTGAAATTCTACTGCATGTTATGATTCTACCAGAAACCCCTGTGTGTTCATCCACAGGGAATACATTACACAAAACAACCAATCAAAAGAAATCAAAAATCTAAACCCAAGCAGTCAGTAAGTTGTCAGTAAGGACTGCAGCTGAAATCTGCCTAGCAGAGGTCCAAATGCCAGTGGAGCAGAAGAACATTTTGTTCAGCAAGAAAAAAACAAAACAAGAGAGCTGTAACGTAACTGACCAGCAGGAAAATGACCCTTAAACAAACCCCATTGTCTGTGTGTGCTGAAAACAAGGCAGGGTGTTCATGTAGTCACACACAGGACCTTGAGTGGTTTCAGCAGTTCAGCACATATTCTTAATTTTAACACAAAAAATCAAAATATGTTTATTATATTTACCTTGAACTGTCAGTTTAACATTCCTGTAAGTGACACATATCCCATTGATCCACATGTCACACGTGTAATACCCAGTGTCCACCAGTCTGAGCTCAGAGATTAGCAGAGAGCCGTTTCCAGAGGAGACTTCATCAGACAGCTTCACTCGGCAGCTCCACTGCGCAGGGATGGGTGCTGAGGGGGTCTTTGAGTTGATTAATAGAATGTGATCCCCATGATCTGGATATGTGTGCCATCTGACTTCTACATGCTGCCCAGGGGTGGGGGTGTAAGAACAGGGCAGCAATGCTCTCCCCCCAGCTGAGCCAGAGACATCAACAAGGTCTAGTGCAGAGCAATCTGCTATAAGAGACAATAAACTCAATGGAATAAACACCTACATTCTTCTGTTGATATTTCGGTTGTTTCCTCGTATTTTTGACGTTGCAGATCTTTCAAAGACAACGCTATCGATGAAAAGTTTCTGCTGCTTCCTGGTTCCCAATTATTTTGTCTTTCTTTGTTTATTTAACCAGGAGATTTACCCATTGAGAGCGAGGCCTCATTTACAAGGGGGTCCTGGAAAACAATAAAGGACAAATACAACACAAGCAACACAATAAAAACATGTGGTTCAAACTCAGTCAGCAGCATTGTGACAGGGCAGCGGTAGCGGCTGGTGGCCCCAAAAATTGGGGAGGCATAAAATATTGGCAGCGGGTCCGACTGTTTCACTCCTGTTTTTACATTTGAAACGATGCTATTCAATACAAATGCTGCCATTTACATAAACACTTGTGTTTGTTTACTATACGATACAGCAACAAAGCAAAGCGCTAATAAGTGAATATGCAATTGTGAAACCAGACGATAATACCAACACCGTGTAATAATAATAATAATAATAATAATAATAATAATAATAATAATAATAATAATACAAGCAGACATTACTGTCACCAAGAGATCATTTGATTAAAAAAAAGTCTACTTCACTGCCAGCCAACAAGCTTACTTGAATAACGCCGCGGCATTATCAGACTTTAAATTATGACGGAAACCCAAGTGTTGCACATTTGAAATAAAGCACTTTACACACATGTATGTTTGATCCCCCCAGAATACCCGAAATGTTTACATTTAGTGCAGCAATTGTTTCTACAGAGAGGAATATACTAAATAGAAGCAAAGACTGCAGCCCCTGTGCCTTTCCCTGTGTGTATGTAAACCCAAATATTAATAAAGAATTAGAAATAACATGAAATGCAGTTTAACTGTGTGTCAATATCACAATATTATTGCTGGTAACTGAACAATAACAACAACAGCGTTTCCTTATCTCGATTACTTTCATAACAATTCCATTCGTCGCTCTTTCATCCTCGCTAAACTGTCAATCACGCTGCCATGGAAACAGCCTTTGCTCTTGAGGTCCGGAAGTAAGGTTGATTCCATTGACATACAGGCCAATGCAGACAGTGTGTTTTGCCCCATTGTATTCCGCAGGTAGGTTTTCATTCTCTTCAAGCATGAAAATGAAGGTTCTGCTGCCACGCTAGTCACTGGAATGGTTGGCATGAACTTCAGCAGCTTCCACACTTCTGGTACGGTTTGTGAAAGGTCGTTCTCCGTGATGAATTGCAATAGCGCTCCTGGTGGTTTATGGAAAGCTGCATCCCCGTAGATAGCGTGCAGTTCATTCTTCAACCTTTGTGTGAAACAGCATCTTTGTCTCATCAACAGGGAACCCCTTTGCTTTTGAGAAGTCTTCAGAGCAGTGCTTCTCAAACTTTGCCATAGTGAGCCTCCCTAAGCTATGAAAAAATAACTGCGCCTCCCCAGTTAACTAAAACAATATAACAAACTGAAAATCCTATATGTTGCAAAAAAATGAATAAAAAACTAGAAGGGATTTGATCAATATAGAGCAGTATGAGTTTCAGAAGTATTCATTCAAAAACAGTACAAATGGAAGCAGCTAAAATCTTATTTTTTGTCCTGTTAACTTTCTTATCTTAGTGGGTTTTGATGTAACTTCACAATTGCTGCTTATTATGTGTATACTGTTGTTTAAATCTGTTATTTAAATGGTCTGCTTGTGGCAGTTGTATGTGTGACATGCTATACAAATGTATTGTGGTTTGTTCTTTTTTTCTGCTATGTACTGTACAGTGCTTTACGATACTTTTGTATAAAAAGCGCTATATAAATGCAATCAATAAAGAAATAAACTCATAGCGCTTCCTGTGTAAAAACATTACGGGTTTAGATACTAAGATTTTATTATTGAAACATTAGTGAACATAACTATGCTTCCTCATATTTTCGGCTTCTGTGTTGGATCCTCCGCTGCTGCCCTCACTTCGGTTTGTGTTGTTCGTTTTTCTCCCTTTTGTCACAAAACAATCCGTTTCTCATTAAAGCTGTTTCTCCCTGTAAGCGCGCTGCTCACACTGTTTACAAGTTTACTTGGGGGTGGGGACCACGCAACGTACGTGTGACGTATCACAGTTGCTAAGGAACATTACCACGTTAAACAAAAGTTTTGTTTGCGTTATTTTTAAATATATTACATTTAAAATATATAATAATTTGTAATTTTCTTCAAATCATCCAACGTCTGAAAACAAATCAATCAATCAATAAATAAAAGGACACACAGCTGGCGCCTCCCTTGGCACTTTGCCACGCCTCATAGTTTGAGACCCGCTGCTTAGAGAATCCAAGATCTACAATCCGGAAGAAGTGGAGCTTTTTCATGTCAGCAAACCTCTCTGATAGCTGACAAATGATTCCATCCAGGACTTCAACATACAGACGCGAGTGTCTCTCCAAAGTGTTTGGGTCGGTGTCATCATTAAAGCAGCTGAGTCCTTGTTCATAATCATCCCAGCCACGGCGGAGTCTTTCTCGTTTGCGTTCCTCTCCATGGCCTCGGAGCTCTACAGTTTCTTCATAAAATCCCTCAAATTTGGCATCTTCCCCGAGTTGCTTCAGTGCATGTAGGGGACTGTCGAGTCGTTCAAACGATTTTCTGAGATCCAGAGACTAGAGAGTTTGGAAGAGTATCTCTGTGTGTCCAAATATTGCACGAAAGACAAATGTCACGCGAAAAATGGTCCCCCTTGGAAAGTGGTCGCCCCAGACTCATTTTCATAGTGTATGCTATGAAGCTTGGTCCCCCCCCCCGCACCCATTTTCATTGTGAAATCTAGTGCCCCCCCATATGAAAAAAGGGAAAACCGCAAGTCAGAAACGCGCAGCTTCAAAAGATTATTAAAAAAAGTGTATCGTAGAGTGCCTGGATAAAGTTTTATAGATACACGAACAGATGTTTTATTTTCTGTTGCTTCTTCTTTAGCAGCCGCAGCTATCCCAGATATAATAGATTTGGTTACATTGTTTAGCGTCAGGAGTTTAAGCATGATTTAACTGCGCAGCAGATTCCCCAGTTGGATGATGAGCTGATAATATCTCTTTAGCCAATGAAGCAGGCACGGTGACGTCACCATAATGATGAACAGTAATGCAGCGGGAGTTTTGTACTAAAGCAGAGTCAGCTGCTGCAGGGAAAACAAAGTTTATTTCTCAAACTGACCATTTTAAGAAATGTGAAAGCAGAACGCTCAGAAATACTTGGGACTGTAATTAGGAAGAGTGCTGTAAGATTGCACACAGTTTAAGATTGCACGCAGTTACTGGTACTTTAAATAAAAAGGTTGAAAACCACTGGTCTAGATGGACCCTGCATAATAACTGAAGGCTCTGTACAAAACATCTTAGAAATGTCTTCATGGAGAAAGAACAACATGAATAAACAGACAGATTTTGAATTTTGCTGCCAGTATCACATTGCTCTCATATTTCAAACCTGAAGTATTTATTTCTGAAACATCTGCTCCAAAATGATTTGTACCCATAAGGAACATGACATAACAAAGAATACAATCTACATACTGTTATAAATATCTCCGCTTTCTGCATTAGAATTGTTAGTTTGCAAGCTGTGAATTATAGTCGAAGTTAAACCTTACAAGAGACTAAGTCAAGTAGACAGGCGTTTTGGCTAGTGCCTTCATTACTGTACCTGACTCAGTTGTTCTTTCAATGCTAAAATGTAATTAAATGCTGCCTTTTGCAATTACAAATCCATTTCACCTAAGAGAAGAGTTTGTTGCAGTTTAAAATATTGTAGAGTCTTCCCTGACATTTCACATATTTTACACTGTTAGATGTACTGTTAGATACATAATCATCTTACAAACAACATGTTAGTGTAAAAAGCTGCTCCCTGTATAGTTTGTAATATAACAGTGTTTGTGTTTGTCCAAAGCAGTTAGTGCTCTTTAGGGAAATCCCTAAACAGCAATGCGCCCCTTACTTTAGTAGAGGTTGTGAAGCACTGCTCTGAGAGAATCACTTACCTGCTGTGAGGTGAGCGCTGTTTAAGATCAGTAGCAGTGCCAGAGCTTGCTCAGTGCTCAGAGCCATTCTCCTCTCCTCTCTCTCTCAGTTTCAGCACAAACTGTACTTTTGACACTTCTGCAGTATTTCTCAACCACCCCAGCTCTCTGTGGTTCTCTGTGGTCAAAATGGGTGTAAAAAACCCTACAAATCATTTCCTGCTCATAATAAAGATGGTGCGTGTATTATAGATCTGTGATATTATAACTTATAGCTTTGGTCGCATCATAAACGTCCATGCTCATAGTCAGGTTATAAAAGTGACTATTTTCCTAGAAGGAGAGCACATTTTTATTCTGTCGCAGTTTGGAAGGTCGTCACAATAAGTACCTTTCACAAACTTAGCAATTACTACTATTTTTAAATTTGAGAATTATGTTTTTTCTGTATTTCAGTAACCATGCCATCAGTAAATACAACATGAACCCTTTTAACAATAAACAAACCAGGAGTGTCATTTGCTATGGGGCAGGGCGGGCGGGCGGGGCGGGCGGGCGGGCGGGGGTTGGGGGCACTTGCACACCCACACTGGTTTGCAGCTTAATCTGAAGCTAACATGCAAATGAGTCCCCGCCCATTTAAGCATTTGACGTAGGCATTCTATACATAGAGGAGGCGGAGGCGGGAAGCAGCGGAGAGCAGAGCTGCCTATTGGGCGGCTCTTCATTCCGTTCTGAGGGAGAGAATGATGGTAGACGGGTTGTCTATTTTCGGGTGGTTTTAGCAAACGCTGTTTTTTATTTTTATTTTACATAAACACTTTTGTCAGATAAACAGAGGATCTGCCATGATTGACACAACAACACATCAGAAGCAGAGTAAGACGCACACAGACACAGCCCTTAGAGTCAGGGAGTTTGTTGAGTCAGCGCTGAGCCAATGGAACACGTCACTAGCCCTCATCATTGAAATTAGGAATGATTTTTGGAAGTGTTGCTACTCATTGTTGAGTTTATGAACGGACCCAATTGCTTGCGCTCAGAGTCTCAACAAGGGGTCAGTCTAATGTCCCTGGCTGCTACTCTGAAACGATTTTAAATAATGGTGTTGTACCGCTATTTGTTTAATGTAGCAGTAGTTACAGTATGGAACTGACATTTTTCAAATGTAACCTAACTGGGACATCGGAAGCTGGCAGCAGAACAATTCAGCTTAGCGTTAAAGCCTTTACCCACTTTTAAAAACAAACGCTTCAGTGAAAACGATGACCGTAACGTTACACACTTTATTACAATAAAAGGAGACTTAGTGGAGCGACATTTTCCAGTTTGTTATAAACCAGTGCCATGCTTTAAAAATACTTGCGTTGCACATTTTGACAAAGCGCAGCACGCTATCTCGTTGTAAACTGGCCCAATTACTGCTTGTTTTTCTCATTCGTGATGCTATTTGGGACAGAGAATGCTCAATGCAGCACTTTGCAAATCTAGTGTGGTAATTGATTAAAGTTTGTGTTAGCTGTCTCTGCTGTACCTCCATACAAGGTGTGAAAACCCATTTCCCTCGTCACTCCTTGTTTAGGGGCTCTGCTTCTTAAACTAGTTCTTTTTCTCAAGCTTCACACATTCTGCAGTAGGCCTCAACCACAGTGTGGTCAGTTTAAACCTGCGTCACACGGTAATAATAGAATGCCATGGTTTCCATAGTTACACTTCAGCACTGTGAAGATGCCATGGCAACAGGCCATTAGCATGACATCATTTTAGAATGCTCCAAAAGGAGATGGTAAATCTCGTGTCCCTATCTCTGTGGTGTCCTGCATTAGCATGCCATGTGTAGAAGCAGTACAGTTCACCTCTAGTCTTTCTTGAGCTCTATTCACTACATTCCTTGTGTTCTTTGATGTTGGTGCCCCAGAGCCACACTTCATCTTTTAGAAGCTCTGTGCTTCTAGTATTTGAACCTGTAAAAGGCCTGTCCTGCATTTAGTACAAAGGATAGTTTGACTTCTGCAAGCTGTGCTGCAACATGCTTTGCTGCTAATTCCTCAATTGGGCAATGCTCTCTTTGAATAGCTTTGCTCAAGTCATGCTGGTCAAAGCATGACATGGCTTCTGTATATAACAAGTGTAACAGGAAAGAGGCTGGGTGTGAACCAGCGACTACAGCAAGCATCTTAACCACATGAAGAGCGTGTGGTTATACTTTTAACCTCATCGGGTTATATATAGGGCTCACCCTTTAAACAGCAATGCATCGAACAACCCCCTCCGCCCCCGCCCCGTTAGGGACATCATTCAAACTGACACCTCACACTCTGCACCGTGTGACCAGTGAATAACCAGCACTGTGTGACCAGTGAATAACCAGCACTGTGTGACCAGTGAATAACCAGCACTGTGTGACCAGTGAATAACCAGCACTGTGTGACCAGTGAATAACCAGCACTGTGTGACCAGTGAATAACCAGCACACTGTGTGACCAGTGACCTGGAGCAATACATTGACTAACTTATCTAAATCTATAACTTTGCTGTATTTTGGCTATCGTTATGAGAGTTAACCTTTTAAGAACAGAACAGTATTAAAGTAATCCTCAAGCTGTGAAGCCTGGGTCCTGGGTTACACTGTTATTATGGTATGGAATATAAAGTGCACAAACATTTCTTTCTGCATGTCTGAAAGTTTCCTAAAACTTGCTGGGTGGAGAACACGACAGCGTAAATGTTAGGGTCATACATTTTTATAATGTGTTATTGTTATCCTTTGCAGGGATATGTATGCCCAGCTGTCTATCTCTTTCACTCTCCAGCAGTGGACAGAACTGACCGGCAAGCTGGTCAGGGACATGATCCGGGTGAGGAAGGCTGTCTGTCTGTCTGTCTCCGCTCCAGGGAGGCTGTCTCTGTATGTCTGTCTCCGCTCAAGGGAGGCTGTCTCTGTCTGTCTATCTGTCTGTCTCCGGTCCAGGAAGGCTGTCTCTGTCTCTGTCTCCATTCCAGGGAGGCTGTCTCTGTCTCTATCTCCACTCCAGGGAGGCTGTCTGTCTCTGTCTCCACTCCAGGGAGGCTGTCTGTCTCTGTCTGCGTGTCTGTCTGTCTCCGCTCTTTGTCTTTATTTGCAGTCAAGTGAAGCAAGATGCTGGCAGCATACAGAAACGCTTCTTTAGGTCTGTCCTTCACACGCAGCTCACACACAAGGTGTAACACACGGATTGTCACCCAGGTAAACAAGGTGCTGTACAATGATTTTGGAAACACTTTGACCTTTAACCTCCAGGTCTTGCCTATGAACACCAGAACAATCATATGTTCTTGTAGCTCTCACAAGAGAAGTAGAGCCGATGATCGGATATGGATAAACTCTTGTACACTTAAAGTTGGGTTCAGCTTTGGGTGCTATTGAGCACATTCATGTTTGGAATGTAAATCAATAATGACAGACATCAGAAACAGGCCAATAGTGTGCTTTGCTTTTCTCTAAAAAGGAGCAGAACCGATGATCCAATTTCAATACAATTTTGTACAAATACACAGTAAAGTACACATGTGTTTCCTATTAAAAATGAACAGTGGTGATTTTACTAAAACATCTTTAGAATGCTTCTCCTTATAACAGGACACCCCGTTATTAATACCAGAAGAGCTTCAAGAGCCAGACCACACCCTGCCCCAAAATCTACAAGTCAATATCAAGGGAAGGGTTTTCTATATTATTTTTAACAATACTGTATTATTTTGCTGCTGTTTACTGAGAAATAAAATGTAAAAAAATAAAGAGTTTTTGTTGCGAGTGTGTTTTGTGTGCCTGGTATTAATGTTGCAGGGGTAGGGGCTCCAGGACTGAAGAGCCATTTTGCTTTATAGTGAGATTAAGCTTGGGGGTCAATCACATTGATTAGTGATTCATGGTAAAGATGAGGTTTCTGTGTTGATGCTCTGTTCAGAGACAACGTGCAAATAATGCTGCTGCTTCTCCCACACCTCCAACACATTCATCTGCTGCTCAACACAGCACTGAACCCCAAAAACACAACCTGGACCTGCTAACGATGTCCTATCACCCCCCTCTCTATCCATCCATCCATCCAGTACCGGTGTCAGAAAATATATGTCCGTCTGTCCCCTAGTATTTCTACCCCCTGTATGTTTTTTTGCATGTAAGTCTACATCCATGCACTTTCAACTGAAACCTTAATTTTAAGTTCACTTTCCCAAACCCCAACCCTAAACGTGTGCCCTGCAGTTCCCTCTGAGAGGTCCAGTCTCACCTACAATAATACATGAGAACAGCCTGCAAACATTGCTCCTGTTTACCAGCATCGAGAGGAACGGTAGTTCCTCGCGCCAAGTTACAGCGAAGCATGAGAACTGCCAGTGACTCTCTCTATACAGCACGGATAGTTTACGTGTGGTCAGGGTAGTGGAGCAGCAAAAGCAAATCAGCCAAAAGCACCATTTCACTTTTCATTTGTAGTTCCCAACACTCTTAGGTGAAATGTAGAAAAAAAGTCAATACCTGTCATACAGTAAGAGAAATGAGTCGCCAAAGGAAGGTAAAAATGTCCATCTCGTCCTTCTTTTTCTCTCAATGTATTTTTCTGCAGACCCCAGGCACTTTTATCCATGCATATGTATAGAGTGCCTTCTATTAGCTCTGTACCAAAGCCTGTTACCAAAGTTCTGTCTGGCCCATAATGATTTAAACTAACTTGCAGCTTTTATATAGTACAGAATATATGCCAGGCATGTCAAGCATGTGTATAACAAGTACCTGTCATGTGAAGGGCAGCTCATTTATGGAAGGGAAAAAAAGTGTGCTACACATCACAGGTGTTTATAATTGTCTTTCAAACTCAACCTGTATATACAGTAATAGACTAAAGCAGACTAAATGGACCACCTTAGTCCACAGGTTAACTTTCCAAAGCCATATTGATTTTTTAAATTATTATTATTATTATTATTATTATTATTATTATTATTATTATTATTATTATTATTATTATTATTATTAAAACTTTATGGAACACATAACATGTGTAAAGTAAATCCAGTACAAATCATGACATTATATTAATAACTTATAAGCTATGAGAAATTCAAATTATTGTAAATAATGGAGAGAAAAAAATAATCACATACTGTAATCGACATTTTGCAAGTGGATGTCATACTTGGAAGTGGTCTATACTTTATACTGAGGAGCTTGGGCAGTGACGTGTGCCATCTGGCCTCCTATCTGAAGCCGCTGTCTTGTCTCCGGGCCGCCGCTGGCCAATAACGACGCGGCGAACGTGGGTGCCAGGGCGAGGCGTGAGGGCATCGCGCGAACAGAACCGCTCGAGGGAGCCCCTACCAAATGTAACGGCCGCGCTCGAGCTCGGCCGAGAGAGTGAATCATGGTACTCAACACTGATTAATTATCATCAATAACAGCACAAGCGACATAAAATCCGACGAAAGCAGTGGAAGCATGTCTCTCGATGTATTTAACAATGCAATGGCAAGCTCGGATTCTTTCTTCACGCCCTATAAACTACAGGGAAGATGACTTTTTTTCAGTTCAATAAACAGCGCAGTTCAATAAACAGGGCTATTGTAAAAATATAGGGTCAACTGCAGCGTACCAGTGCTTTGGTTCACATCAAGAGGACTAGTAATGCGGACTAGAAAATCCTGCAAATCTGTAATAACTTGATTGCAGCGTACCAAGCAGATGGCCAAAAGTTTTGCATCACATTAAACCATTTTGCTTCATAACGTTGAATGAAACCTGCTCAGTCATGTTACGTTAATATATTAAATTGCATACTACTTAGTATTTTTTTTATATACTTTGAAATTTGAAAAATTTGACATGAATCTAACCGTACTAGTATTATGGCTTCCGGTAGACTTTTGCGACATCATTTTGTAGTTTCTTTGATAACATGATTTAAATTAAAGATCTAATTTATGTTCATATAGTTATGTATCGATCATAAGATTCTTGGTGATGCAAAACTTTTGGCCATAGCATGGGTGAAAGTGTTCCGTCTGTAGACGGAATTCCATCAAAATGGCTTCCAGGTCCATTCATATTTGAAATGCCAAAAACAATGGTGGGGGGTAGAGCGGGGGTCTGGTGTGTGCAAAGTGCCGAGGAGCGAATCCTGCTGCTTTCGAAACTTCATCACATATATAAAAATAAACGATTTTTAAATCAGCGAACTCCATCCATCAACATGCGTGCAGTTTATCATGACACAGGAGCGCTGCTATTAAGATATCGCAGCCGCACTCGCAGTGAAATGGCTTGTACTGTGATTAATGCAAGCGCCGTTTTCAACTTGAATGGCTGCAGAAACACGACAACAGCATTTAAACGTATCTGTTTGCCAGCTAGACCAAAACAGTCGTGCCTGCCTGATTAGTTATGCCTGAACTGTCAAGTGGTGATCCGTTAGTTTTGAACTGGAGAGAGAAAGAGAGACAGAGCGAGACAATGTGAGAAATGCGTACTATGTGTTGTTTAGTTTGAAGTGTATACTTACCGTTAAAGTGCAGTACAAGTCGTGAAACGAAAACCACAGCTCCAGCACCGTCATCAAAAACACTACATTTTTTAAACTTCATCTTTACTTTTATATGAATAACGTACGTCAATATATAACTTTTCAGGCTATGATGCGTGACATTTTATTTATTTACTTAATTTAACTAAAGCTAATTATTTTTCTAATAACGTTACTTCACATATTAACAATAGATTGCGTGGTAATTTTTGAGGGACCTCACTTGAATGAGTTTGATTACAGGCAGGCACTGGCAGCAGTGTGGAGTAGTGGTCATGGCTCTGAACTCTTGACCGGAGGGTCGTGGGTTCAATCCCAGGTGGGGGACACTGCTGCTGTACCCTTGAGCAAGGTACTTTACCTAGATTGCTTCAGTAAAAACCCGACTGTATAAATGTGTGTAAAAAAAAAATAATGTAATTGTATGTAAAACTGCCTTATCTTGTAACAATTGTAAGTTGCCCTGGATAAAGGTGTCTGCTAAGAAATTAATAATACAAGGTAAAAGTACTGTCTCAGAAAAAAATACTCAGATATAAACAGTATCTAATGTTTATATTAAGATTATTTGTTCCCTACTTTAATCTTTGTACAGAGTTGTACGTCCATTCTGCTAAAGCTTCTGTATAATATTTATTTATGTATTATTTTTTTAAGAAATGCCTAAGTTTTTGACTGAAATGAAAGAGATTTTACACAGATCCATGGACTGCTTCAGCAGGTCGTCAACTCCAGCAAGACAAGTCACTTCAGAAGAGGAACCTCCACCTCCACCACAATCTGGGAATTCGCTGAAGACCGGAATCTCAACCCAGGTATAAAACAATCCTTGTATTTCTTGTTTTATGAATAGGGATAAGAAACTCCTAACTTTAAAAGTTTGGGTTGGTAAACTTATTTCAGTCTTTACATTTTGAAAATGTTAATGCAATGTTAGCTTTAAGTCTAACCTTCCTTACTATATAAAACACCTTTATTTTTAAAAACCCAACAGTATAAATGGTTACTTGTATATAAAAATAATGTGTAAAAAAAAATAAATGTAATTGTATGTAAAAATAACGTGATATCTTGTAACAATTCTAAGTCACCCTGGATAAGGGCATCTGCTAAGAAATAAATAATATTCTATCTGCATTGTTAATATGTAAAATTGTCAAAACGGGCAGTGATTGTCTAATTTAATTGATGCCTTTAATAGGCCATGCATGCAATTAATTACATAGTAAGAGAAAAGGAACACACAGACGCAAATGATAAAATGCAGGAGACTTTTTAGAAGTTGTTTAAGATGCCTAATTGAAACACAAAGTGGTCTAACATTTTCACACATGAGTGTCTATTGTTTCTGTATCACCGATTACTGACTGAAAATTGAAATTCTCACCCCAGAGGTTTTCATGCAGGTACATATATAAAGGATATCAATTACAAATCTTGGTGTTTTAATACATTTGCACACTACTGAATGGTACCAGTATGATAACATTTTTAAAAAGGAAAAAGCACGCTTGTTATATAACATGTGCTTCTTTCAAAACTACACGTGTGACCTGCATAGCGAATGAACAGGTAAGATTTAAAACCCTTTTAACATGGGATTTATACTTTCCAAAAACAGGAGGAAATGCTTTGCAAATATGGCCACAGCGTTCTATTAGCAGTGGCAGTGAAATGGTTCAGATCGAATTAAGAATGTCAGGTGGTTGCTTGTTAGTGGCTCGCTGTGTTTATTGTTCTCATCAGAGTTGGTATGATTCATTGAAGCGCTGCAGTAAATCAATGTTAGTCAAGTCCTTGGTTCATCTTGTTGTTGAAGCTCTCTTGTATCCCTGGTGGCTGGGTGAGAAGTGTCCTATCAGTGGATCCGACAGTGGCGTACTCGTATTGTCCACAGCACTGACCCCTGACCGACTGGGGCTCCTCCCGGCTGTCTCGTGTGATCGATTACAGCGTAGGTAAGCAAGTCTGAGCTCTGTGTGGAAGACAAATTGATAAGATCCCATCATGCTCATTAATAATAGAGCACATTAATAAGACAGCATCATACAGCCAGTTCAACACAGCTTGAAATGAGAGATGCGCACTACTATTGACCGGCCTCAAGGGGGACTGGTTTCCATGGCCAATCCATTATTTTGCATTTAAAGTATGATGTCACCTGTATGCTGATAATGTTGTAGTGTAAGTATTGTCCACCAGGGGGGGCTCTGCCTCACATTTCCAGTCATCCGTTGAACAGCTTCACTTTTATTAAGTTAGTTAACATTGTGAAATGGCCGTGTTCAATTAAAAGGATTTGTTTTTATTTCACCAAACAGTAATTCCAAGCTAATAAAAAGCTTTACTTTAATATCTGCTATTCATTAAATACCACAATAAAGCAATATGTTGGTTTGTATATCCCATTATTTTCTCATATTTGTATTACATTCAAAGACACAACCTGCACAAACAGGTTTCCTCAGTACAGTTTCAATACATACATCAGAAACAGAAAACATTATCTCTGCACCAGAAAACTGTTCAGAAATATTGTAACCCCTCCTCTCAAGCTTCCCATCTTTAGGACTGTATTCCAGCAACTTAAGAGAGTGCCCCCTGGTACAATCACAGCTTCCTGTGCTTTCCACATGCATTTCCAGAGCTTCACCATGTTATTCTTGTCATTTACTATGCTTGCTTGTATTTTACTGTCCCATGCTTTCACAATGTTTTACTACACTGTGCTGTGCACAGACCCTGCTATACCACGATACATTCTAGAAGGGTCCCTGTGGTTTTGCATTCTCAAATGTTCTCATGTTTTTCTGTGCTATTTACATGGCAAACATCTCAAAGCCATTGCATTCTATAGCAAGTCCTACTCCCAACAGTAAACAGGAAGACTGTCCATGAAAGCTTGTCATGTACCTACCGCATTGTGATCTAGAGCATTCGGGTTATTCCCATTAGCATTCGCTGAAAATGGAAAGGAAAACAAAACAAGAGTCAATAATCTTTACAAGCAGGGGGAGGTGTTGTGGAAATAGAGCCCAGTTAGACAAGAGCCAAGAAACCAAGGGCAGGGTTTGAACTGCTTTAAACTGCCCCCTACAGGTGAGACTGTGCCTTTACAAGCAGGGTGGAGGAGGTGTTGTCTCAATAGAGTCCAGTTAGACCGGAGCTGAGAGATCCAGGGCAGGGTTTAAACAGCTCCCATTGTAGGTTGTGGTAAAACAAATGAAAAGCTTAATCTGTTACCTGCTCTCCTTTTGTACTTTAAAATGACAAAGACTGTAGCACCTATAATGCCAATGACAGCAGAGACGGCTACTGCATAGAGGATAGCGGGAGCTGCTGATGGTCTAGTTGTCGGGGTTGCTGATGGTCTAGTTGTCGGGGTTGCTGATGGTCTAGTTTTCTTGGTTGTGGTCGTTGTTGTTCTTGAAGTAGTTGAATCTCTCTTTGGAGGTCCTTTAAGCACAATTCAATTTACATACAAATGATGCCTTAATATTTGACTCAGCAACCAGTACCTTCTACACAATTGACCTCTGCCAAACACAGAGGGCCCAATTCACGTCCCAGTGGTAAAACTGGAGTGAAGACTGGAGGTGTGTTATTATCACTCCTCAAACTTCACTCCTAGCTCCCGCTGTAATTCACCAACGTCCTCATGGCACTTTTTTCCGTGCTCTCATGAATTGTTACTTGCTGTTAATACCACCTTTTATATCATGATAGTGAGACTCTTACCTTATTATCTCCTAATAAATTGCCACACACTCTTACTCCAGCACAGCTGGCTGTAGGCACACCAGGATAATGTAGCTTGTATTAAAATGCCTTTGCTTTAACTAAAAATGGCTCAACAAGGGAGCACATTTTAACATTTATGTTCCAATAGAAGTTTATTACATGAGTGACTTGTAAAAAAATTGGTTTTCTTTCAAGTTGTATTTCTGTTACTTTCAAGCAACAGTCGTGTGAAATGTATTATTAGATGCTGTGTATGATTGGTGGCTAACCATAGTCAATGATTTTTTCCTTACATGGTGAGGCACAGAGAAACAACCCCTGATTTAGTTAAAGTGATTACAATTTCACACGACAATTAATACTTTTTCAGTCGTACTACTGTACCTGTATATTAAAACAGGGAGTGGGTGAAACCGGACCAGGACAAACCTGGCCGGACAGGACACTAAAACAATGAGAAGCGTCTTGAAAACTACACCACATTATTACTGCGTCACTAATTCAAGCACACACACTGAGCTGTGTGGGTTACATCATTTGCTGAAGGGTATCAGCACTGATATTAAGACAGAAATGGTGCCAACGCCAACAAAAACATTTGGTAGCGCTTTATATTGTGTGGCATAAATTATTAAATAGATATGCAATTGCATATTAAATTAACGTGAAATTAATATTAAATAGATATGTAATTCCATATTAAATTAATGTGAAATTAATATTAAATTGATATGGAATTGCATATTAAATTAATGTTAAATTAATATTTAATAAATATACAATAGCTAGCTTCTTGCTAAATGTTAACCAAATGTCGACTGAAAATTCAATTGCATATCACAGCCATTTATTTTACGTTTTGTTACTGTTGAAAATATGTAATAATTTCCCCTTGTTTACGTGTTTTTAATTGAAAATACAGTTAATCTGACTTAAAAGTTAATGGAAAACAACAAGGAATAATTGAACGTAAATTTAATATCAATTGCATATCTATTAAATATTAATTTACCATTAATTTAATATGGAATTGCATATCTATTTAATATTAATTTATGCCACGCAAAATAAATATATAGCGTTACCAAACAGTCTGTGAATCAGACCCAAAGTCAGTTATCTACAGGTAATGGCCGCTGCAAAGGGTACTAATGCTGTTCTAGACATTGTGTCTATTTAAATGTGTTTTAAGCTGTTTGAAATGTATGTCGCTGTTTAAAAGCGAGTTTCAGGATTCTAAAGCTCCAGTCGCTTTAGACGTTTAGCTTTTAAAAGTCCCATTAGCTTAATTTACATCTGGGATAATGACTGAACTCGCTGTGCTTAGAAACTGATTGACTGAGAAGATCTGTGAGCTTTACAATATGGGATAATGAAGGGACTTTGAACACACAGCTTCAATGGTAAACACAAGGGTTTGGTGTTGGCAGCCCTTCTCAGGTTATGTATTCTAGTTTGCTTTTGTTATGAATGTGTGGATGTTATTTGAAATTCTACTGCATGTTATGATTCTACCAGAAACCCCTGTGTGTTCATCCACAGGGAATACATTACACAAAACAACCAATCAAAAGAAATCAAAAATCTAAACCCAAGCAGTCAGTAAGTTGTCAGTAAGGACTGCAGCTGAAATCTGCCTAGCAGAGGTCCAAATGCCAGTGGAGCAGAAGAACATTCTGTTCAGCAAGAAAAAAAAAAAAACAAGAGAGCTGTAACGTAACTGACCAGCAGGAAAATGACCCTTAAACAAACCCCATTGTCTGTGTGTGCTGAAAACAAGGCAGGGTGTTCATGTAGTCACACACAGGACCTTGAGTGGTTTCAGCAGTTCAGCACATATTCTTAATTTTAACACAAGTACTCACCAACCAGAACATGTTTATTATATTTACCTTGAACTGTCAGTTTAACATTCCTGTTAGTGACACATATCCCATTGATCCCCACTGTACATGTGTAATCCCGAGTGTCCTCCAGTCTGAGCTCAGAGATTAGCAGAGAGCCGTTTCCAGAGGAGACTTCATCAGACAGCTTCACTCGGCCGCCCACTGCGCAGAGATGCGTGCTGAGGGGTCTTTGAGGCGATTAATAGAATGTGATCCCCTGATCTGGATATGTATGCCATCTGACTTCTACATCCTGCCCAGGGGTGGGGGTGTAAGAACAGGGCAGCAATGCTCTCCCCCCAGCTGAGCCAGAGACAGCAACATGGTCTAGTGGAGGGCAAGCTACAGGAATGAAAGAGAAGAGACAATAAACTCAATGGAATAAACACCTACATTCTTCTGTTGATGATATTTCGGTTGTTTCCTCGTATTTTTGACGTTGCAGATGACGTTGCAAAGACAACGCTATCGATGAAAAGTTTCTGCTGCTTCCTGGTTCCCAATTATTTTGTGTTTGTTTGTTTATTTAACCAGGAGATTTACCCATTGAGAGCGAGGCCTCATTTACAAGGGGGTCCTGGAAAACAATAAAGGACAAATATAACACAAGCAACACAATAAAAACATGTGGTTCAAACTCAGTCAGCAGCATTGTGACAGGGCAGCGGTAGCGGCTGGTGGCCCCAAAAATTGGGGAGGCATAAAATATTGGCAGCGGGACTGTTTCACTCCTGTTTTTACATTTGAAACGATGCTATTCAATACAAATGCTGCCATTTACATAAACACTTGTGTTTGTTTACTATACGATACAGCAACAAAGCAAAGCGCTAATAAGTGAATATGCAATCATGAAACCAGACGACAATACCAACACCGTGTGACGGGGTGACCCACGTCACTTTCTTAAGGTACGTTTGATTGTGTTATTGTAGTATATTCACGTTTTGATTTGTCACATTAGATTTAATGTTAGTTAGCTTGTTTTATTTTAACACGTTTATTTTGGCACGTTACTTTGTTGTAGATTTGTGTACAGAAATGGGATAATAATGTAGAGCACATTGTAGACTGACTACGCCACTGGGGAACAGCACCACAGAAATGTATAATTATACAGAGCAGCAGTATGGAGTAGTGGTCAGGGCTCTGGACTCTTCACCGGAGGGTCGTGGGTTCAATCCCAGGTGGGGACACTGCTGCTGTACCCTTGAGCAAGGTACTTTACCTAGATTGCTCCAGTAAAACCCACCTGTATAAATGGATAATTGTACGTAAACATAATGTGATATCTTGTAACAATTGTAAGTCTCCCTGGATAAGGGCGTCTGCTAAGAAATAAATAATAAATGTGAGGAGGACAGCACCAGGTTCTTTGATTTGGGTCAGAGGAGAAGGTGTGACCAAGCACAGCACAGTTCTCATTATATTGCACTCGTTCCAATAAAGTTTCTCTTAAAACTGGGACACATGTATAATCACGAATGGACAGAATCCCAGTAGAAACCGAATTCATTAAAATAATTAAAACAAGATTTTCACAAACTAGTGCTGTCGGTCAGTTACAGTCAAATCCTTCAATTCGTTACATTGTTTCAATTTAGTTCAGTCATTCTTTCTCAGGCATCACACTGTTACAGGAGCCAGTTCTGTTAAAAAAAATAGAACATTTTAAATAAATACATAAATGACTGCTAATTAGGCCAAGTTCTTACCTTTCAAATGAGCCGTTGACGATCACTCTAGGTAGGACTTGTAGAACCGGAGAACTTATTTTTGAAGTGGCGAGTGTGTCAGTGAAACTGCAGTGAACAGTGCCGATAAGTGTAAAAAAATGTCCTGTGTTTATGTAAATCGCGTATTTGTTCAGAGATTTAACAAAAAGAAAGTCCAGATTTAGCTAAATACATAAATGTTAACAAACACAGTCTTAAAAGTCGGAGTGTAAGCGCAGCTCTGCAACATACAATGCCAAATCAAACACGTCAATGGGCATGGGCTTGCAAGAGCTATACACACCGGACGCGAGCGAGCAAATCAAAAATAATGAAAGCTATTGATTTAAATGGAGCAATGCACACCGCAGCCGTAGCGAGCGGCGCGAACGAAGCGAGCGAATTTAGAAATAAATGTGTTTTATTTGTATTCGCGCCACGAGCTATTGGCGTCGCAATGCACCAATCAGAAATAAGGTCAAAGGTAGCGGCTGTCAGACTGTCACTGTCTCGCTCACGCAGAGATTACCACAGAAATAAAAAATGACATCAATGAGAATGTAATTATTAAAGTCGAGAAATATAATGCTCTTTATGATGCCAGTGTCAGTGGTTATAAAGACAATAAAAGAAGGACGCCATATGGCAAGAAATAGCAGAACATTTGAAAATTCATGGTATGTCTATCTCTCTTTATTTCACCTCAATTTTAGTCAAAGTGACGGGGAGCGCCACACACTGGTTTCGTGTTTCTGTAAAATGACGCTTCTTTATTTTAATAATAATAATAATAATAATAATAATAATAATAATAATAATAATAATAATAATAATAATCACATTTGCTCTTTCACAAGCCGGTGGTATTCCCTAAACGCTTTCCTTTTTATACTGTGTGGTGTTCCCATGCTCTTCTGTGTTTTATTTATTTTATTTTGTCTCCACAAAAGCAGCAAAAGGAGACAGTCTTTTCTTTTCATGACTAGCTACATTTTTTATACTCGTGCTCAGGGTTAGACTCCTACAGAAAATAGTGAGTGGACTGTAAAGTACGAAGCAGGATAGACATCCCAAGGACCCACTGATCCAGGTGACAAAGTCCTATTTTGTTCATCAAATTCACAGCTCTACTCAGGGCGGATTCACTATTTCTCTGCCCAGTTGATCCCATGTAAACAGGGCCGGATTAACAAAGTCAACAAAATTAATCCATTTTAAAAATGCAAGCTCCATTTATATCTGATCCAATACACCAACATGGAACAATCTGAACAATAATGATTACTATGCAGCTGTTTAAACGTTAAAAAATAAACAAATAAAAAACTATTATTTTCCATACTGTTTGGTTTGGTAAGTATGCCATTCAAGTTAACTGTAAAGTGAGAGCAGAGGTAATTCTGCTACCACATCATGTTAAAAGCAGTGTGGACACAAGAGTAAAACAAATAATACTGTTATCCTTTGACAGCATACACAACACAATACAATATTCACTTCTCAAAAGAACACAATAATACAGGGACCAGGACACACCAATATTTCTTGCTACATAAAAACAAAAACGAACCTCTTACTGTTAAACACAACTCCCTAAATCCTGCTATGCAAATCACAAATTACTAAAAAAAAAAAAATCGTAGTAGGCCTGTTGTATAAAATTGATAACTTTAACTGTGCCTTACAAAATCTACAAAAAGCATGATTGTGTCACTATCGTCTTACCGACACACTGTCAGAAAGAAAGGTACACATCAAGGATCTTAAGTGTACCTTAAAGGGAATATGGTACTAGTTTGTTCTTTGGGGCACATAAAAGTACTCCAGTTGTACCCTTTTTCTAACAGTACAGGAAGAAAAAATCTTCTATAGTCCTCCTCTTCATGGTATATTAATAGTCGTAACAGTTAAATATTCTAACGTTTATAAAATACACGATGGCGGTTTTACGATTGTTGACGAAGATAAAAAAATGGACTGTTCTATTTCTTATTGGTGTGTGAGGGGGGGGGCGTGTTCACTTTGTCAAGATTCATACAGAAGGCAGCACGGAAAATCGACGCAATTTGAAGTTATTTATGGTGGGGGTGCACTTCATGTAGTATTTTATATTTTATTAATTGATTTTTGTTTTAAAAAAATCGTAATGAAAAATTGCACTGCATCTCACCTCCCCCCCGTGAGTGGACGGCGTTGACCTGCGTTCACGCTCGAGTCTAACCCTGCTCGTGCTGTATTCGCCTCGTTCGCTTCGCTCGCGATGTGCAAACTGTATTTTGTGGAAACCTCAGATTTAATTGCTGAACGATAATGTTTTTCAGATTTATCTGTCAGATAACCGTTGAATCGCCAAGTTTAAACAAAACTAACAAAAAAAGAGTTAAGTTACATGTATTTTTTCACGGATTTATTTGTTAGAAATGTTAGCTAAATGTTGACTTGCCAAGTGTAAACAAAATATTTAAATTCACTGATTTATTTGTTCGAAACCCAGGACTAACATGACAAAATGTTCACTCGAAGTGTAAAAAAAAAAAAAAAAAATCAAGACTGATTTTAAATGTTGAATTTATTATAAGCGTATGTATTTAGCTAAATCTGGACTTTTTGTGGTTAAGGAAAAATACGCAATTTACATGAAATCGGGGGGGGGGGGGATTGTTAAAATATAAAGTTATGGTCTAACGTTTTAATATGGGGGGCACGACAAAATGCATGCTAAAAAGGGGGCGGCATTTAAAAACTTTGCGCAACACTGACAGTTTAATATAGCAGCAACTCATTCAGATCAAGAATACATTGTCTCATTTCACTGGTATTCAGACACGCACGCGCGCGAACGCGCACACACATCACACACACGCGCACACACACACACACACTCACACGCGCACTCACACGCGCACGCACACGCACAGACGAGAGGTTCCCAAATTAAACACAAACATAAACTAAACGAGACAGACAGCGCTCAACAAAAGGGACAACAAAAGGTAGGCTTGCGTTTGGAGTCAGGGATGGCAGCGGAGCTTTTTTCAAAACCGACTTCCTCAGAAAAGGGCTGTCTGCTACAGACATCTCACCGCTATGGATACCCAAAATGCACAACATCTCGCAAACGCGTGTAATGAAATGAGCAGCAGATCTGATTGAGATCAGTCGATTCAATGGGACATTATCAAGCAAAAATCATCCCATAGGAATGGCCAGTAGGTACCTACTAGCCTCCCAACAGGTAGAGTGGGTCCGGATCAAGCGCTTTCATGGACGTCGGGTGTAGAAGCCGCTAGAGGGCGCTAAAAGCGGCGTTAAAATAATAGTAAGAATTACTTGAATAGTAACACAGTTAGGTTTAGGGGTTGAGATTAGGTAGCTTCACAATTTATTTTATCGTTCCGCAGTGGAAAGAAAACCGCGTCACAGTCAAAATAATGTAAAGGATTATACAGTACATGAATATCTCTGCAAACGTATTCACAATTTAGGAAATCTAATGACGTTTTTTCATGTGCGAATAACTTTGGCATTGATTAAATAGGAATCAGAGTTATAGTGCAGTTTAAATATACTGTTTATGTGTAAGGTAGGGTCTGGCATTTAAATATCTACGTGTTTTCAAATAAAATACACATCTTTTTGTCTTGCTGAAACAGTATGTTTATAGCTTGTATAGTATTGTTAAGTGGCCTAAGTGTGGCTAAAAATTAAGTTTGTTACTTTAGCCACAGTGGCTAACTAAATAAGTCTTAGAGGGAACGAAATGTCTATGTATGTATTTATTTATTTCGACATTTATTTATGTATGCATGTATTTATTTATATATTTATCAATATATTCGTTTATTTATGTATGTCTTTATTTATGTATGTATTTATTTTTCTTTTTGGCATAAAATATCCTCCATAACCGAAACTATAATTCAATACAGTATACATTAAAAAAAAAATGTGTTTACTACATTTCAACCCCACCTGTCCATTGACACAGAAAAGTGTTTCATTGCTTTCCTTGTATTTGTGTTTCCCATTATATATCACATGGAAAGGGTTTCTGCTCCTCTTGGTCTTTGTGTGGAATGCAGTGCTTTTCATTATTATTATTATTATTATTATTATGTAGTATTATTAGTATTAATAGTATTATTACTATTAGTGTATGTTGTGTATATGCTTTTAACTCAACAATTTAAACATAAGACAGTGAAAAGGTTACGGTTCCAAGCTGAAAAATGTTTTCTTTGTGAACCAAAGTTATCTTTCGCCAGTCAAATCGTAGAGTGCCTGAATAAAGTTTTATAGATACACGAACAGATGTTTTATCTTCTGTTGCTTCTTCTTTAGCAGCCGCAGCTATCCCAGATATAATTTGGTTACATTGTTTAGCATCAGGAGTTTAAGCATGATTTAACTGCGCAGCAGATTCCCCAGTTGGATGATGAGCTGATAATATCTCTTTAGCCAATGAAGCAGGCACGGTGACGTCACCAGAATGATAAACAGTAATGCAGCGGGAGGTTTGTACTAAAGCAGGCTCAGCTGCTGCAGGAGAACAAAGTTTATTTCTCAAACTGACTATTTTAAGAAATGTGAAAGCAGAACGCTCAGAAATTCTTGGGATTGTAATTAGGAAGTGTACTGATGAGAAAAAAATGAAGGGAATTCAAATTGAAATGTACTGCAGATTACTCGATGGCAGAAGAACAAACGCCATTCACTAAATTTAGCTCTCAGATTGTACTAATGAAAATATCTAAAATATATGACAGCGTGCTTGCTGTGGTGTATTTAATATCGTAAATAGCAGAACAAACACGCTGCGATTTCAACTTGTTTTTACTGAACAATAAACAGTAACATGTAATCATAAGAGCTGTCTGTGTTACATGCTGTCAGATCAGGACTTCACTAACACTGAGCATGGGAGCTGCTGTTTCCCATTACAACTGTACACAATTAAAGATGCGATCACCAATTCCATACACAACACCTGCAAAATATATAAAATATAAACATGCTGAGTTCATTGCAGTCATCAGCTGCACAGATGAACCATTCAGCAGAATGAGGCAACAAACAAGTGAGTACAGACTCAACACACCTGGCTGTAAGATTGCACACAGTTTAAGATTGCACACAGTTACTGGTACACCTGGTGTTGGAAGCACTGGTACTTGAGATGAAAAGGTTGAAAACCACTGGTCTAGATGGACCCTGCATAATAACTGAAGGCTCTGTACAAAACATCTTAGAAATGTCTTCATGGAGAAAGAACAACATGAATAAACAGACAGATTTTGTCTTTTGCTGCCAGTATCACATTGCTCTCATATTTCAAACCTGAAGTATCTATTTCTGAAATGTCGCTCCAAAAAGATTTGGACCCATAAGGAACATGACATGACAAAGAATACAATCTACATACTGTTATAAATATCTCCGCTTTCTGCATTAGAATGGTTAGTTTGCAAGCTGTACATTATAGTAGAAGTTAAAACTTACAAGAGACTAAGTCAAGTAGACAGGCGTTTTGGCTAGTGCCTTCATTACTGTACCTGACTCAGTTGTTCTTTCAATGCTAAAATAAATGCTGCCTTTTGCAATTACAAATCCATTTCACCAAAGAGAAGAGTTTGTTGCAGTTTAAAATATTGTAGAGTCTTCCCTGACATTTCACATATTTTACACTGTGAGATGTATTGTTAGATACATAATCGTCTTACAAACAACATGTTAGTGTAAAATGCTGCTCCCTGTATAGTTTGTAATATAACAGTGTTTGTGTTTGTCCAAAGCTGTTAGTGCTCTGTAGGGAAATCCCTAAACAGCAATGTGCCCCCAACTTTAGTAGAGGTTGTGAAGCACTGCTCTGAGAGAATCACTTACCTGCTGTGAGGTAAGCTGTTTAAGATCAGTAGCAGTGCCAGAGCTTGCTCAGTGCTCAGATCCATTCTCCTCTCTCTCTCTCTCAGTTTCAGCACAAACTGTACTTTTGACACTTCTGCAGTATTTCTAAACCACCCCAGCTCTCTGTGGTTCTCTGTGGTCAAAATGGGTGTAGAAAAAACCTACAAATCATTTCCTGCTCATAATAAAGATGGTGCGTGTATTATAGATCTGTGATATTATAACTTATAGCTTTGGTTGCATCATAAACGGCCATGCTCATAGTTAGGTTATAAAAGTGACTATTTTCCTAGAAGGAGAGCACATTTTTATTCTGTCGCAGTTTGGAAGGTCGTCACAATAAGTACCTTTCACAAACTTAGCAATTACTACTATTTTTAAATTTGAGAATTATGTTTTTTTTCTGTATTTCAGTAACCATGCCATCAGTAAATACAACATGAACCCTTTTTAACAATAAACAATCCAGGAGCGTCAGTTGCTCTGGGGCAGGGTGCAGTTGCACACCCAAACCTTCGTTTGCAGCTTAATCTGAAGCTAACATGCAAATGAGTCCCCGCCCATTTAAGCATTTGACGTAGGCATTCTATACATAGAGGAGGCGGGAGGCGGGGAAGCAGCGGAGAGCAGAGCTGCCTATTGGGCGGCTTTTCATTCCGTTCTGAGGGAGAGAATGATGGTAGACGGGTTGTCTATTTTCGGGTGGTTTTAGCAAAGCGCTGTTTTTTTATTTTTTATTTTACATAAACACTTTTATCAGATAAACAGAGGAGCTGCCATGATTGACACAACAACACATCAGAAGCAGAGTAAGACGCACACAGACACAGCCCTTAGAGTCAGGGAGTTTGTTGAGTCAGCGCTGAGCCAATGGAACAAGTCACTAGCCCTCATCATTGAAATTAGGAATGATTTTTGGAAGTGTTGCTACTCATTGTTGAGTTTATGAACGCACCCAATTGCTCGCGCTCAGAGTCTCAACAAGGGGTCAGTCTAATGTCCTTGGCTGCTACTCTGAAACGATTTTAAATAATGGTGTTGTACCGCTATTTGTTTAATGTAGCAGTAGTTACAGTATGGAACTGACATTTTTCAAATGTAACCTAACTGGGACATCGGAAGCTGGCAGCAGAACAATTCGCTTAGCGTTAAAGCATTTACCCACTTTTAAAAACAAACGCTTCAGTGAAAACGACGACCGTAACGTTACACACTTTATTACAATAAAGGAGACTTAGTGGAGCGACATTTTCCAGTTTGTTATAAACCAGTGCCATGCTTTAAAAATACCTGCGTTGCACATTTTGACAAAGCGCAGCACGCTATCTCGTTGTAAACTGGCCCAATTACTGCTTGTTTTTCTCATTCGTGATGCTATTTGGGACTGGGAATGCTCAATGCAGCACTTTGCAAATCTAGTGTGGTAATTGATTAAAGTTTGTGTTAGCTGTCTCTGCTGTACCTCCATACAAGGTGTGAAAACCCATTTCCCTCGTCACTCCTTGTTTAGGGGCTCTGCTTCTTAAACTAGTTCTTTTCTCAAGCTTCACACATTCTGCAGTAGGCCTCAACCACAGTGTGGTCAGTTTAAACCTGCGTCACACAGTAATAATAGAATGCCATGGTTTCCATAGTTACACTTCAGCTCTGTGAAGATGCCATGGCAACAGGCCATTAGCATGACATCATTTTAGAATGCTCCAAAAGGAGATGGTAAATCTCGTGTCCCTATCTCTGTGGTGTCCTGCATTAGCATGCCATGTGTAGAAGCAGTACAGTTCACCTCTAGTCTTTCTTGAGCTCTATTCACTACATTCCTTGTGTTCTTTGATGTTGGTTCCCCAGAGCCACACTTCATCTTTTAGAAGCTCTGTGCTTCTAGTATTTGAACCTGTAAAAGGCCTGTCCTGCATTTAGTACAAAGGATAGTTTGACTTCTGCAAGCTGTGCTGCTACATGCTTTGCTGCTACTTCCTCAATTGGGCAATGCTCTCTTTGAATAGCTTTGCTCAAGTCATGCTGGTCAAAGCATGACATGGCTTCTGTATATAACAAGTGTAACAGGAAGGAGGCTGGGTGTGAACCAGCGACCACAGCAAGCATCTTAACCACATGAAGAGTCAGGCTGCTCTGCATGTGTGGTTATACTTTAACCTCATCGGGTTATATATAGGGCTCACCCTTTAAACAGCAATGCATCGAACAACCCCCGCCCCTCGCCACATAGTATGAGGGGCCGTTAGGGACATCATTCAAACTGACACCTCACACTCTGCACAGTGAAATCTCACACACCTCACAGTGAAATGTCATACACTACACAGTGAAATCTCACACACTACACAGTGAAATCTCATACACTACACAGTGAAATCTCACACACTACACAGTGAAATCTCACACACTACACAGTGAAATCTCACACACTACACAGTGAAATCTCATACACTAGACAGTGAAATCTCACACACTACACAGTGAAATCTCACACACTACACAGTGAAATCTCACACACTACACAGTGAAATCTCACACACTACACAGTGAAATCTCACACTCTACACAGTGAAATCTCACACTCTACACAGTGAAATCTCACACTCTACACAGTGAAATCTCATACTCTACACAGTGAAATCTCACACTCTACACAGTGAAATCTCACACACTACACAGTGAAATCTCACTTAGAAAATAAATAAAGTAAAAAGAACCAACAGGAGTGAAGAATAAAAACGTGTTGATTTTATTTTACAGAAACAATACAGGAAAACAATAAAAAAAGACTGTTCAATTTGCATTTAGTAATTGTTTTTCTTTAATTAGCAAGATACAGTCTTTGATGGGTATTCAATTATGTGCTTCCCACAAACAGGTTGAGAAATACAAATTAGAAGCGATCTCTTATTGCAGTGAATGGGCACAGATTAGATGGATAAATATCAGTAAATGGACATGAAGTGAGTAATCGGAATCCTCTTCAACAAAATACAAACTTGTGATGATGAGATAAGAGTGGAGACTTTCACCTGAATGCACACTAAGGGATCCTAACTGACATGGAAACTGATACAAATTACTAAACTGTCTTCACATCACTAATATAAAACATGTTATTAACAATGATCTATAGTAAACAGCAACAACTACTTTATTAACAAATAAAGCAACAGCAATCAGTGATGAATAGAACCTGAAATATATCAAAATGCTAAAACGCTCTTATTAAAATGATATAGAAATGAAGAGATGCAGGCACAGGCAGGATGCAGCGGGTTACAGTAACAGCAATACTCTTTCACAATGGACTATACTGGCACAGGGAACCAGCAGCAGCAACACACAGGAATAATTGAACTTCCGCTTAACTCACAACACTCACTAAATACAGGTACATGCAATCCAATTAGAATCCAGTTATCAAAGCGCTTTCATGCAGTACGATCTCCTCTGTGCTGCTGCATTCCCCTGCTGGGTTGGGCATGGGCTGGTTTTCTGGGTTTCTGATGGTCTAGTTGTCGGGTTGCTGATGGTCTAGCTGCGGGTTGCTGATGGTCTAGCTGCGGGGTTGCTGATGGTCTAGTTGTCGGGTTGCTGATGGTCTAGCTGTCGGGTTGCTGATGGTCTAGTTGTCGGGTTGCTGATGGTCTAGCTGTCGGGTTGCTGATGGTCTAGTTGTCGGGTTGTGGTCGTTGTTGTTCTTGAAGTAGTTGAATCTCTCTTTGGAGGTCCTGAAAGCACAATTGAATTTACATACAAATGAAGCATTAATGCCAGACATAGTGGGATAAAGACCATGCTGCTAAACTCATTGGCTGAGACGATTTGTGAGGTGTATATATGATGGGATATTTATAACATTGAGGGAATTGAACACACAGCTTCCATGGTAAACACAAGCTGCAGGGGAGCCCTTGTGAAAGGTTACTGTGGTATACCATGAGAAAAGCATAGTGTGGGAAGCACAGTGAAGCACATGGTAAACCACAGGCAAGCATGAGGAATGAGACATATCTGTGATCACGCATTGTAAAAGCCCTGGTTAGCCACAGTGAATCTCGGAGATGAATGGGAAACACCTCTTGTCAGCTTCTCTCTCTCTTTTATGCTATTGTCAGCAATGTGTGGCTGTTACTTTAAATGAGACGGCATGTTCTGATTCTAAAGACATCAACAACCCAAGCAGTCAGAAAGTTGTCAGTAAGGACTGCAGCTGAAATCTGCCAAGCAGAGCTCCAAATGCCAGTGGAGCAGAAGAACATTTTGTTCAGCAAGAAAAAAACAAAACAAGAGAGCTGTAACGTAACTGACCAGCAGGAAAATGACCCTTAAACAAACCCCATTGTCTGTGTGTGCTGAAAACAAGGCAGGGTGTTCATGTAGTCACACACAGGACCTTGAGTGGTTTCAGCAGTTCAGCACATATCCTTAATTTTAACGCAAAAAATCAGAATATGTTTATTATATTTACCTTGAACTGTCAGTTTAATCTCCATGAAAGTGACACATTCCACATTGAGCCCCACTATACACATGTAATCCCGAGTGTCCTCCAGTCTGAGCTCAGAGATTAGCAGAGAGGCGTTTCCAGAGGAGACTTCATCAGACAGCTTCACTCGGCCGCTCCACTGTGCAGGGATGAATACTGAAGGTGTGTTTGAGTCGATTAATAGAATGTGATCCCCCTGATCTGAATATGCATACCATCTGACTTCTACATGCTGCCCAGGGGTAGGGGTGTAAGAACAGGGCAGCACTGCTCTCCCCCAGCTGAGCCAGAGACAGCAACACGGTCTTGTGCAGAGCAATCTGCTATAAGAGAGTGAAGAGACAATAAACTCAATGGAGTAAACTCCTTCATTCTTCAGAACCTTAATACAAAAGAGCCCCACATCAATAATGTAAACAGTGGTGGTATTCTGATCCGAATTTACCAGACCACTTCATATATGAGCAGGAACATGTAGATTGTAAAAAACCAGCCCATGTATAGTTTGTATAAAAATGTGTTTTTGGTCCAAAGCTGTTAGAGCTCGGTGGGAAAGTCACTAAACAGCAAAGAGGCACTGCTCTGAGAGAATCACTTACCTGCTGTGAGGTGAGCGCTGTTTAAGATCAGTAGCAGTGCCAGAGCTTGCTCAGTGCTCAGAGCCATTCTCCTCTCCTCTCTCTCAGTTTCAGCACAAAGTCCAGCACTCGGGTTAAACTCTATTTGTGTTTGATGCTCTCAGCACTAAATGCATATTTCCTGTACTGTTAGTTTTACCAGAATGATCTATATGTGTATTTTTACACACCTGCATAGCGTACTGACCACCTCCAGTTCTCAGTGTTGTCTGTGGTTTCAGTAGGACACAAACAGCATGGGTTTCAAAATGGATGGAAATGCTAAAAATCTACATTTAATCAAAGTCTTTTAATTTGCTTTTTTATTTCTGGACTAGAATTAGAAAGTATATTTTCCAAGAAGGATTTAACGGTTTTAATCTGTTCCAGTTTGGATAGTCTTTCATGATCTCATGAATTCACTCTTTTGTTCTGTTAAGGTACTTTTGACTATCTGGGTCGTTTTCACAAATCTTGGTACTTATTTAAAGACTTACTTCTTTCTTTTGAGAATCACTGGATGTTTATTTATTTCCAGATCAATACCATCAACAAACGCTATACAGTCAGCACTCACATATCCCACCCTATAACATTTTGCCTTCAGTGACGGTTGAACGCTGTGACGATATCTGATTACTGGATTTCATTTTGGCCCATTCCAACCCTTGTCTGTTTTTCAGGGAATACAATGTAAAAAATACACAGCTGAAACAACTGTGTTTTAAAATAAGTGGGCTTCCATTTAGATGTACTGTAGGTGGTTTGATTGGTACAGTACTATATTTTCAACAGGAGTAGTATTTTAATTCAGAGCGATATGATTCTGAAAATGTCACTTGCCAAAAGAGACGACTGTGGACACGCCGACTGTAATACAGTACATACTTTTAAATCCGGTAGGTATTGTACCAGTATGTAAAATGACCTGTTGACGACCAAACAGCAAAATGAAATCAAAATATTACCCATGCACAGAACTGCGCATAACGTAAAGGCGATGCAATTAGCAAAAAACTGTTTCCAGAATTAAAACAGTATCCAAAGTCAGTGTTCAAAATTGCAGAATATAGTGCTCGATAGGCCCTAATGTCACAGATCACTTGCAAATGAAAATGCACAAAAGCAACAACAGATTTAAAAATATACATCACAGTATCTAACACTGTTCAATGATTAACTGTTTCACATTACAGCAGCTGGTCTCGTTCACTTTGTTGTTGCTGCATTTTCGTGAGGTGAAACTGGAGGAAGCGCTGTGTAACTGCACAACAGGGACACACTGAAAAAAGCAGCCTGTGACGGATAATAAAATAAATTGTAATATTGAAGAGGTGGGCTTTGTATCAGAAAACTGGTGACGGAGTTGGAAATCATGAGTGAAGGGTAAGTGCATTCGTTTGGGCAGCAGTGTGGATTAGTGGTTAGGGCTCTGGACTTGACCAGAGGGTCATGGGTTGAATCCCAGGTGGGGGACACTGCTGCTGTACCCTTGAGCAACGTACTTTACCTAGACTACTTCAGGTAAAAAAAAAACTGTATCACTGGGTAATTGTACGTAAAAATATTGTTTAAATAAATAATGTAATTGTATGTAAAAAAAAGTGTGATATCTTGTAACAATTGTAAGTTGCCCTGGCTAAGGACGTCTGCTAAAAAAAAAAAAATAAAAAAAAAAAATAAAGTTTTATATACAAATGGGAAGTGATTTGTTTCTTAATACAAGGACGGTAAAACGCGACTGACGTGTATCTGAGTGTCGTATATCCCAGTGCTGACCGTGTCAAGTTTGTTTTAGATACTAATAATTAACACACACAATAAATTGTGCGTTGGTAATTCATGAAGCTTTTCTTGTGTGCTGTTAAGCATTAACTTTTCACCTACTATAAAGAACCAGCATTGCAAACAGAATGAAAAAAAGCTACTTACTAATCAGTTTCTGTTTTAGTCAGAGTCAGAACTATTAGGCTGTATTATTTTCACAGTGATCTCGGATTTCACGATTTCCCCATATCTGAAAGAATAGTGGACATTTATTTGCACTTAAATTATTAAATGCAGTGAAAAACATGATACAAGTGAAAGGGACAGAAAAAAATGAGACTGAAGCTACGTCCTCTTTCCATTTCTTTTTTAAATGTTAGGTATAAAAAGACAAATCACTAATCTTGCATCAAATAAGCCAGACCTCCTTTTCCGCATCTCATTCATCAGAGCTGTGTAATCCATGCCATTGTTTCCTATTCCTTGTGCTGATTTGGCAGCTGTCCTCTGCTTGGCACTCACATGCTCCTGTGCCTGCAGCCCAGCATGATCACCTTTGCATTTGCACAGCACTCAGACTTCACACACCCAGCAGCAAGGAGCACCAACATGTAGTGGAGTGTGGCAGAGTGGCATCCACCTGGAAACCCGCTATCCAGCCGGGATGAAACTTGGGAACATTCTGGACAAAGAATCTTTTTCATGTGCGACTGCAAAGCCAGTGAAGGGGTGGTGACAATTTTACCCTCCAGGTGAAATGATTCAGGAAGTACAAGACCATGTGAAAGCATGCCTTGTAAACAGAGATTTCTTTAACTTCTTGTAGTACCAGATAGCATGTTTTAAATGAAAATCCACGCGTGCTACGACATGTTCTTACAAAACTGCACATTTAATACCTATCAAGTGAATTGGGCTGCATGGCGGTGAATATGTATGGGAGTAACACTTTAATGAAACTTACCCAAATACCTGTAACGGGAAGTAGAGCTGCTGTTTTTAAAGCTCTGATTAACAATATAATGCAAGTTCTATTATAAATAATGTAGGCTAGGTTATCCACATGCCCAAAACCACATTGCTGTTCAAAAAACCCATATAGCATCCACATAGTGTATACTCTCCATATTATCTTTAAATGTACACTTTAGAATTGAAGAAATACACATTTAAATATATTGCAATAATATTTAACAAGGATTACAGAATTGCACAATGTAACTCTCTCAAAACAATACAAATCAATACATTGAAATAAAAACATTCAAATGAAGACAGTTGTAAAGTGCATGCAATCACAATAAATACACATTATATTAAGTGACAGAATATATTTATAACAACCCAAAAACTCCATACCTAAAAATATAAGCAGACCACCGATTATAGTTACAAAGATAAAACCCCATGCAATTTAACCAAGCTTCACGTTTTATCCAGAAACACCTACTAATATTAAACAAAGATATGACGGAGGACATCTTGAAGCAGAACTTCCCAGTAGTGTTGCCCTGTGTCCCTGATTTCCTGGATCGTCCGGTTTGGAGGAAGGTGTCGCGGGAATTCAATATGACTTCCCAGGACACTAAACGCCAGCACCATAAACTGAGCACAAGTTAGATACATCAGGATACAATATTACTGCAACACACACACAATATGAACTGGTTGTCATGTCAACACTGGAATAATAATAGAACCCAGATTCGAATCACCTGCTCAAGAGTGTTTCCTGCAGTGGCTCTGTGGCAAAGTGCCCCCCCGTGTGTATTTTGTGTTACGTGATGTGTGTAAATGTTGGTGTATAGGCATTGGTACACGGGATATAAGCGGGTCTGTGTTTCACATGTGTTTAAATTGTAGATTTGTATTTAGGCACGAGGAGGGCACAAATCACATCACGTGCAAGTAAAAAGTAATATGTGAGCACGTGGAATTGCACTTTAATTAATTCACGTGCAGTTGTACCGAGATTCCAATTGAATGATTGACTAGCAATCGAGTCTCGGTACAACTGCATAAAAGCTGTATGTTTTCACTCACTCGGGGTGGTGTGTTCGTTGAGTGGAGGACGGGGGAGGACGGGGGAGGACGGGGGAGGACGGGGAGAGAGAGAGAGAGAGAGAGAGAGAGAGAGAGAGAGAGAGAGAGAGAGAGAGAGAGAGAGAGAGAGAGAGAGAGAGAGAGAGAGAGAGAGAGAGAGAGAGATTTAAAACAATTTAAAACAATTTAAAACAATTGCTATCGCGTGCTGGAGGACCAGCACGATACTTGTTTAGTTATTTACTCACCGTGTTTCTGTGTCTGTCCGTCCACCGTTTGTTTAATTGATAGTCCGTTTTGTTCGTCTATTTATTTTGGCGCAAGTGCCGTGTCCTGTTTCGTGTTCTGTTTTGTTAAACCTTTTATTTATTTGTTATTAAACGCTGAGTGCAACCATCGCACTCAGTTTCATCATCACCGTCTGTCTGTGTGTTTCTCTTCTGGTCTGAGTTCCTCCCTGCAGCCAGCCTGCCACACGTGGTGTCAGAACTGGGAAAACAGCGCCTCCAGGACTCAGGCCAGAGCGGGAACCGCAGTTTTTTGTTTGTTTGTTTTGTTTTTTTTGAAAAAAAGGGGAAAAATGGAAGGCTGGAACTGGAGAGATGGCTGCCAGGATCTGGAGGTCCTCCTCGGTGGTCTAGAGGACCAAGGCTGGTGCCTTGCCTGTGGGGAGTTCGGGCACCCAGTGGTGCACTGCCCCTACCAAGAGGGAGAGGAGGAACTGGCCCAGGAGAGGAAGGTGAGGAGGAGGCAGAGAAGGGGAAGAGGAAGGCGGAGTGTCCACCGCCCAAGTCTCCACCAGCAGAGGAAGAATGCCTGCTGGTTTTGCCTCCTCAGCCTGAGTGGGAGGAGCTCGAACGTCCTATGCCTGAGTGGGAGGAGCCCGAACGTCCTATGCCTGAGTGGGAGGAGCCCGAACGTCCCATGCCTGAGTGGGAGGAGCCCGAACGTCCCACGCCTGAGTGGGAGGAGCCCGAACGTCCCCACGCCTGAGTGGGAGGAGCCCAACGCCCCACGCCTGAGTGGGAGGAGCCCGAACGCCCCACGCCTGAATGGGAGGAGTCGGCGCGCCCACAGCCCAAGAGGGAGGAGTCGGCGCGTCCACAGCCCAAGAGGGAGGAGTCGGTGCGCCCACAGCCCAAGAGGGAGGAGTCGGTGCGCCCACGGCCCAAAAGGGGAAGGTAGAGCGCCCACCGCCCCAGTCTCCACTAGCAGAGGGTGAATTCCTGCTGGTTCCACCTCCATTGCCATGGGAGGACTGCTTGCAGCTCCCACCTCCACCAGCAGAGGGTGAATTCCTGCTGGTCCCGCCTCCGCCACTTCCACCGCCAGGATCAGAGCAGCAGGAGCTGCCTCTGCTTCCTCCACCAGCAGAGGGTGAATGCCTGCTGGGTCCCTGTCCCCAGCAGAGGGTGAATGCCTGCTGGGTCCCTGTCCACCAGCAGAGGGTGAATGCCTGCTGGGTCCCTGTTCCCCAGCAGAGGGTGAATGCCTGCTGGGTCCCTGTTCCCAGCAGAGGGTGAATGCCTGCTGGGTCCCTGTCCACCAGCAGAGGGTGAATGCCTGCTTGGTCCCTGTCCACCAGCAGAGGGTGAATGCCTGCTGGGTCCCTGTCCACCAGCAGAGGGTGAATGCCTGCTGGGTCCCTGTCCACCAGCAGAGGGTGAATGCCTGCTGGGTCCCTGTCCACCAGCAGAGGGTGAATGCCTGTTGGGTCCCTGTCCACCAGCAGAGGGTGAATGCCTGCTGGTCTCCCCTTCCGAGGCGGAGCCGCACCAGTCCCCTGCAAGAGGGGAGGGCCGCACCAGTCCCCTGAAACAAGGGTAGACTACACGCTGCTCCCACCTCCGCCGCCAGGAGACTACATCGCCGCCCCACCTCCACTGGCAGGAGCAGAGCAGCAGGAGCTGCCTCTGCCTCCGCCACCTTCACTGGCAGGAGCAGAGCAGCAGGAGCTGCCTCTGCCTCTGCCAACCCCACCAGCAGAGGAGGAATGTCTGCTGGTATCACTTCCCCACCAGCAGAGGATGAATGCCTGCTGGTATCACTTCCCCACCAGCAGAGGATGAATGCCTGCTGGTATCACTTCCCCACCAGCAGAGGATGAATGCCTGCTGGTATCACTTCCCCACCGCCACGCAGGAGAGGAGCAGGAGCTGCCTCTCCCGTCACCAGAAGGACCAGGACTAGATGTTGGCGGTCCTCAGCAGCCCTTGCATAGGCTGCTGAGGAAAGCATGGGAAGAACCGCCCGGCCGCAGTGGCCGGAGAAGAGGGCCAAAACCCGCACTCCCAGCTTGTCCTGACTGCCTGCCCGCTGCCCAAGGATGCCTGCCTCGCCGCCCAAGGATGCCTGCCTCGCTCGCCCAAGGATGCCTGCCTCGCCGCCCAAGGATGCCTGCCTCGCTGCACCCAAGGATGCCTGCCTCGCTGCACCCAAGGATGCCTGCCTCGCTCGCCCAAGGATGCTTGCCTCGCCGCCCAAGGATGCTTGCCTCGCCGCCCAAGGATGCTTGCCTCGCACGCCCAAGGATGCCTGTCGCTCCGCATCGCCTGGGGCTGCCTGTCGCCCGCATCGCCTGGGCTGCCTGTCGCCCGCATCGCCTGGGGCTGCCTGTCGCTCCGCATCGCCTGGGGCTGCCTGTCGCCCGCGACGCCTGGGCTGCCTGTCGCTCCACACAGGGTGCAGAGTGCGAGGGAGAAGTGGAGCTCCCGCTGCCGCCTCTATGGCCAGGGGCTCCTCCCGAAGTTCGCTTCCCGAGGGTCCGCTGCTGCTGCCGCCGCCTCCCGAGGGTCCGCTGCTGCTGCCGCCGCCTCCCGAGGGTCCGCTGCTGCTGCCGCCGCCTCCCGAGGGTCCGCTGCTGCTGCCGCCGCCTCCCGAGGGTCCGCTGCTGCTGCCGCCACCTGGGGTCGCCAGGGATCCTGCTTCACCTGGGGTCGCCGGGCCTCTGCTTTGCCTCGGTCGCTACACTGTGGCCGGAGCTCCATGAAGGGGAGCTGCCGGCCATGAAGAAAGGGGGGAGGTCAGGAGACCAGCTCCCCCGCAGCAGTTTCGCTGTCGGAATTGGGTGGCCGGAGCCCCACGGAGGGAACTGCCGGCCATGAAGAAGGGGAGGTCAGGAGACCAGCTTCCCCGCAGCAGTTTCGCTGCCGGAGATTGTGTGGTCGGAGCCCCACGGAGGGGAACTGCCGGCCATGAAGAAGGGGAGGTCAGGAGACCAGCGCCCCAGCTGCACTTTCGGCAGGAGATAGTGTGGCTGAAGCCCCGGAAGAGGGAGCTGCCAGCCACGAAGAATTGGGGGTGCCGGACATTCCACCATGGCCACCCCCAGAAACAATTGCTTCCCCTCTTCCGGGATTTTGGGACTGAGGGGGAGGTGGCCATTGAGGCCATGTGTGCTTTGCACAAGGGGGTATATGTGGCAAAGTGCCCCCGTGTGTATTTTGTGTTACGTGTTGTGTGTAAATGTTGGTGTATAGGCATTGGTACACGGGATATAAGCGGGTCTGTGTTTCACATGTGTTTAAATTGTAGATTTGTATTTAGGCACGAGGAGGGCACAAATCACATCACGTGCAAGTAAAAGTAATATGTGAGCACGGGAATTGCACTTTAATTAATTCACGTGCAGTTGTACCGAGATTCCAATTGAATGATTGACTAGCAATCGAGTCTCGTACAACTGCATAAAAGCTGCATGTTTTCACTCACTCGGGTTGTGTGTTCGTTGAGTGGAGAACGGAGAGAGAGAGAGAGAAGGAGAGTATTTAAAACAATTGCTATCGCGTGCTGGAGGACCAGCACGATACTTGTTTAGTTATTTACTCACCGTGTTTGTGTGTCTGTCCGTCCACCGTTTGTTTAATTGATAGTCCGCTTTTGTTCATCTATTTATTTTGGCGCAAGTGCCGTGTCCTGTTTCGTGTTCTGTTTTGTTAAACCTTTTTATTTATTTGTTATTAAACGCTGAGTGCAACCATCGCACTCAGTTTCATCATCACCGCCTGTCTGTGTGTTTCTCTTTCTGGTCTGAGTTCCTCCCTGCAGCCAGCCTGCCACAGGCTCTTATAGCCAAGAGGGACAAAAACAAAAGGTCCAAACTGACTGCCGTTTAATGACACGCCTTTCTGTCATCAAGGCAATTCAGTGTCACGCGTCCTGTTCTGCATCCATACCAGTTTTGTACAAAACAAATCCTATACTGTGTAATTTCCTCTTCTAACTTGTTCTTCCTTGTTTTATTTATAGCTAATATTAAACACAAATACTGCTACATTGTGAAAGAGAAATAAAACAAACTGTCAGTATTACACAACTGGTACCAAACTGAACACTGAGTCCTTGAATGGAGCCTGCAGGTTAATGATTTGTTTTGTAATATTAACAGTTCAACAAAAAAATAGAGCAAATTGTATTGTGTTGTAAAGCCCCTGATGCATGAGGCCAGTGTGTTTGTGGTGAGCACTGTGCTGTTACCCTGAAAGCTCCTGTGGTCAGTTAGCAGTTTCCCCATGCGTGCGTCCTCCCTTTCCCATAGCTTGCTATAGCAGCTCCTTCTGCATACACTCACAAGAGTATAAAGGGTGAAATGCACATGTATTATTATTATTATTATTATTATTATTATTGGTAAGGAAGTCTGAGAGGTTTTGTTACTCCAGTGTTTTTGTTAGAGTTATGAGTGGCACATGTTCTTACACTGACAACAAATAAAACAGAGACCAGGTGAAAAGTGCTGTTCAATATAAATGACAAGAAGGTCAGTCCATGGATGCTTAGAACTGACTGAAAGATAAAAGCTAAATCATGAGAGTCTGGAGAGCCGTGGGAGTCTTTTAGAACTGCGATTGCTACATGAAGGAAATGTTGCTGTGATTAACCCAATATACATTTGCAGGGAAGCAGAAGGAACCAAAACCAAAAGCATAAGCGAGACAACCAACTGCTGAAAAAGGCAGTTAGCTACAGCAGTGACTGGAAACCTGCTGTCTGGGTGTGTAAAATACACATAGATCATTCTGGTCAAACTAACAGGACAGGAAATATTCATTTAGTGCTGAGAGTATCAAACACAAATAGAGTTTAACCCGAGTGCTGGACTTTGTGCTGAAACTGAGAGAGAGAGGAGAGAAGAATGGCTCTGAGCACTGAGCAAGCTCTGGCACTGCTACTGATCTTAAACAGCACTCACCTCACAGCAGGTAAGTGATTCTCTCAGAGCAGTGCTTCACAACCTCTACTAAAGTAGGGGGCACATTGCTGTTTAGGGATTTCCCTACAGAGCACTAACAGCTTTGGACAAACACAAACACTGTTATATTACAAACTATACAGGGAGCAGCATTTTACACTAACATGTTGTTTGTACGATGATTATGTATCTAACAGTACATCTAACAGTGTAAAATATGTGAAATGTCAGGGAAGACTCCACAATATTTTAAATTGCAACAAACTCTTCTCTTTGGTGAAATGGATTTCTAATTGCAAAAGACAGCATTTAATTACATTTTAGCATTGAAAGAACAACTGAGTCAGGTACAGTAATGAAGGCACTAGCCAAAACACCTGTCTACTTGACTTAGTCTCTTGTAAGTTTTAACTTCTACTATAATTCACAGCTTGCAAACTAACAATTCTAATGCAGAAAGTGGAGATATTTATAACAGTATGTAGATTGTATTCTTTGTCATGTCATGTTCCTTATGGGTACAAATCATTTTGGAGCAGACGTTTCAGAAATAGATACTTCAGGTTTGAAATATGAGAGCAATGTGATACTGGCAGCAAAAGACAAAAACTGTCTGTTTATTCATGTTGTTCTTTCTCCATGAAGACATTTCTAAGATGTTTTGTACAGAGCCTTCAGTTATTATGCAGGGTCCATCTAGACCAGTGGTTTTCAACCTTTTCATCTCAAGTACCAGTGTTTCCAACACCAGGTGTACCAGTAACTGTGTGCAATCTTAAACTGTGTGCAATCTTACAGCCAGGTGTGTTGAGTCTGTACTCACTTGTTTGTTGCCTCATTCTGCTGAATGGTTCATCTATGCAGCTGATGACTGCAATGAACTCAGCATGTTTATATTTGATATATTTTGCAGGTGTTGTGTATGGAATTGGTGATCGCGTCTTTAATTGTGTACAGTTGTAATGGGAAACAGCAGCTCCCATGCTCAGTGTTAGTGAAGTCCTGATCTGACAGCGTGTAACACAGACAACTCTTATGATTACATGTTACTGTTTATTGTTCAGTAAAACATGTTTAAATCGCAGCGTGTTTGTTCTGCTATTTACGATATTAAATACACCACAGCAAGCACACTGTCATATATTTTAGATATTTTCATTAGTACAATCTGAGAGCTAAATTTAGTGAATGACGTTTGTTCTTCTGCCATCGAGTAATCTGCAGTACATTTCAATTTGAATTCCCTTCATTTTTTCTCATCAGTACACTTCCTAATTACAGTCCCAAGTATTTCTGTGCGTTCTGCTTTCACATTTCTTAAAATAGTCAGTTTGAGAAATAAACTTTGTTTTCCCTGCAGCAGCTGACCCTGCTTTAGTACAAACCTCCCGCTGCATTACTGTTTATCATTATGGTGACGTCACCGTGCCTGCTTCATTGGCTAAAGAGATATTATCAGCTCATCATCCAACTGGGGAATCTGCTGCGCAGTTAAATCATGCTTAAACTCCTGACGCTAAACAATGTAACCAAATCTATTATATCTGGGATAGCTGCGGCTGCTAAAGAAGAAGCAACAGAAGATCTGTTCGTGTATCTATAAAACTTTATTCAGGCACTCTACGATTTGATTGCCGAAAGATAACGTTGGTTCACAAAGAAAATATTTTTCAGCTTGGAATGGTAATCTTTTCACTGTCTTTTTTGTTTAATTGTTGAGCTTTTTGCTGCATTACAGCCCAGCCTTCATTAAAATGCTTTCCTCTATCTTAAGTTTCCAGGGCGTTTTGTTAATGGCACGTGTGCAACACACAAACCTTACATGCATTTTTATTTGAGTTGTTTGCTCTTCTTGTTCTAAATTTCTTATGTGCAGATGTTCATGTTTACACATCAGTACTCACGTTTGGTCATCATCAGCATCACAACTGCATGAAACTGGGCAATGGTGAGTGGTAAGTGTAGTGCTTCATGGCAAACTTAATTTTTAGCCACACTGGAAAAAGTTAGGCTACTTAACAGTACTAAACAAGCTATAAACATACTGTTTCAGCAAGACAAAAGATGTGTATTTTATTTGAAAACACGTAGATATTTAAATGCCAGACCCTACCCTACACATAAACAGTATATTTAAACTGCACTATAACTCTGATTCCTATTATTATTATTATTATTATTATTATTATTATTTATTTCTTAGCAGACGCCCTTATCCAGGCCGACTTACAATTGTAAGCAAATACATTTCAAGTGTTACAGTACAGGTAATACAATAAGAGCAAGATAAATACAATGACAAGTTCAAGCAAGTACAAGTGTGACAAAGTACAATTCAATACAGCAGATAAGTGACAGTTACATCAAGATATGATTAAATACCAAATACTACAGTTTAAACATATGGCAGATTACAGTACTCTGAAGTACAAGATTAAATGCAGTAAAATAGGGGGCAGGTAAGAGTAAGTAAAGCAAATTTAAGGAAGGGTGAAAGTGTCCCAGGGGGAAACAGAGGAGTTCTACAGGTGCTGTCTGAAGAGGTGAGTCTTAAGGAGGCGCCGGAATGTGGTCAGGGACTGGGCGGTCCTGACATCTGTAGGTAGGTCATTCCACCACTGCGGAGCGAGGTGGAGAAGGAGCGGGCTCTGGAGGCAGGGGAGCGTAGAGGAGGTAGAGCCAGTCTTCTAGTGCAGGCGGAGCGGAGAGGTCGAGTGGGGGTGTAGGAGAGATGAGGGTCTGGAGGTAGCTGGGTGCAGTCTGGTCAAGGCATCTTTAGGCTAGTACAAGAGTCTTGAACTGGATGCGGCGGTGATCGGTAGCCAGTGAAGTGAGCGGAGTAGTGGAGTTGCGTGGGAGAAGCGAGGCAGAGAGAACACCAGGCGGGCAGCAGAGTTCTGGATGAGCTGGAGCGGACGGGTGGCGGCCGCAGGGAGGCCAGCCAGGAGGGAGTTGCAGTAGTCTAGGCAGGAGAGTACCAAGGCCTGGACCAGGAGCTGGGTGGCGTAGTTGGTGAGGAAGGGTCGGATTCTTCGGATGTTGCTCAGGAAGAATCGGCAAGTGCATGCCAGAGTGGAGATGTGCTGGGAATAAGAGAGGCAGGGGTCCAGGGTGACTCCGAGGTTCTTAGCGGTTAGGTTCTATTTAATCAATGCCAAACTTTGTCCCACGTGAAAAAACGTCATTACAGATTTCCTAAATTGTGAATAGGGTTGCAGAGATATTCATGTACTGTATAATCCTTTACTTTATATTGACTGTGACGCGGTTTTCTTTCCACTGCGGAACGGTAAAGCGAAATTGTACAGCCGATCTGATTGAGATCAGTCGATTCAATGGGACGTTAGCAAGCAAAAATCATCCCACAGGAATGGGCCAGTAGATTCCTACTAACCCCTAAATCTACCCTCTACCCTAAACCTAATCTCAACCCCTAAACCTAATCTCTACCCCTAAACCTAACTGTGTTACTATTCATGTAATTCTTACTATTATTTTAACACCGCTTTTAGCGCCCTCTAGCGGCTTCTACACCCGACGTCCATGAAAGCGCTTGATCCGGACCCACTCTACCTGTTGGGAGGCTAGTAGGTACCTACTGGCCATTCCTATGGATGATTTTTGCTTGATAATGTTCCATTGAATCGACTGATCTCAATCAGATCTGCTGCTCATTTCATTGCACGCGTTTGCGAGATGTTGTGCATTTTGGGTATCCATAGCGGTGAGATGTCTGTAGCAAACAGCCCTTTTCTGAGGAAATCGGTTTTGAAAGAAAGCTCCGCTGCCATCCCTGACTCCAAACGTGCACGTGTGAGTGTGTGTGTGTCTGTGTGTGTGCGTGTGCGTGTGTTGTGTGCGTGTGTGTGTCTGAATACCAGAGTGAAATGAGACAATGTATTCTTGATCTGAATGAGTTGCTGCTATATTAAACCATGTAACAGTGTTGCGCAGTTTTTAAATGCCGCCCCTTTTTAGCATACATTTTGTCGTGCCCCCATATTAAAACGTTAGACCATAACTTTATATTTTAACAACCCCCCATTTCGTGTAAATTGCGTATTTTTCCTTAACCACAAAAAGTCCAGATTTAGCTAAATACATACGCTTATAATAAATTCAACATTTAAAATCAGTCTTGATTTTTTTTTTTTTTTTACATTTCGAGTGAACATTTTGACATGTTAAACCTGGGTTTCGAACAAATAAATCAGTGAATTTAAATATTTTGTTTACACTTGGCAAGTCAACATTTAGCTAACATTTCTAACAAATAAATCCGTGAAAAAATACATGTAACTTAACTCTTTTTTGTTAGTTTTGTTTAAACTTGGCGATTCAACGTTTACCTGACAGATAAATCTGAAAAACATTATCGTTCAGCAATTAAATCTGAGGTTTCCACAAAATACAGTTTGCACATCGCGAGCGAAGCGAACGAGACGAATACAGCACGAGCAGGGTTAGACTCGAGCGTGAACGCAGGTCAACGCCGTCCACTCACTTTTGGGGTGCAGTGCAAATTTTCATTACGATTTTTAAAACAAAAATCAATGAATAAAATATAAAATACTATATGAAGTGCACCCCCACCATAAATAACTTCAAATTGCGTCGATTTTCCGTGCTGCCTTCTGTATGAATCTTGACAAAGTGAACACGCCCCCACACACACCAATAAGAAATAGAACAGTCCATTTTTTATCTTCGTCAACAATCGTAAAACCGCCATCGTGTATTTTATAAACGTTAGAATATTTAACTGTTACGACTATTAATATACGATGAAGAGGAGGACTATAGAAGATTTTTTGTTCCTGTACTGTTAGAAAAAGGGTACAACTGGAGTACTTTTATGTGCCCCAAAGAACAAACTAGTACCATATTCCCTTTAAGGTACACTTAAGATCCTTGATGTGTACCTTTCTTTCTGACAGTGTGTCGGTAAGACGATAGTGACACAATCATGCTTTTTGTATATTTTTGAGGCACAGTTAAAGTTATCAATTTTATACAACAGGCCTACTACGATTTTTTTTTTTTTAGTAATTTGTGATTTGCATAGCAGGATTTAGGGGAGTTGTGTTTAACAGTAAGAGGTTCGTTTTGTTTTTATGTAGCAAGAAATATTGGTGTGTCCTGGTCCCTGTATTATTGTGTTCTTTTGAGAAGTGAATATTGTATTGTGTTGTGTATGCTGTCAAAGGATAACAGTATTATTTGTTTTACTCTTGTGTCCACACTGCTTTTAACATGATGTGGTAGCAGAATTACCTCTGCTCTCACTTTACAGTTAACTTGTATGGCATACTTACCAAACCAAACAGTATGGAAAATAATAGTTTTTTATTTGTTTATTTTTTTTTAACGTTTAAACAGTTGCATAGTAATCATTATTGTTCAGATTGTTCCATGTTGGTGTATTGGATCAGATATAAATGGAGCTTGCATTTTTAAAGTTGATTAATTTTGTTGACTTTGTTAATCCGGCCCTGCTTACATGGGATCAACTGGGTAGAGAAATAGTGAATCCGCCCTGAGTAGAGCTGTGAATTTGATGAACAAAATAGGACTTTGTCACCTGGATCAGTGGGTCCTTGGGATGTCTATCCTGCTTCGTACTTTACAGTCCACTCACTATTTTCTGTAGGAGTCTAACCCTGAGCACGAGTATAAAAATGTAGCTAGTCATGAAAAGAAAAGACTGTCTCCTTTTGCTGCTTTTGTGGAGACGAAATAAAATAAATAAAACACAGAAGAGCATGGGAACACCACACAGTATAAAAAGGAAAGCGTTTAGGGAATACCACCGGCTTGTGAAAGAGCAAATGTGATTATTATTATTATTATTATTATTATTATTATTATTATTATTATTATTATTATTATTATTATTATTATTAAAATAAAGAAGCGTCATTTTACAGAAACACGAAACCAGTGTGTGGCGCTCCCCGTCACTTTGACTAAAATTGAGGTGAAATAAAGAGAGATAGACATACCATGAATTTTCAAATGTTCTGCTATTTCTTGCCATATGGCGTCCTTCTTTTTATTGTCTTTATAACCACTGACACTGGCATCATAAAGAGCATTATATTTCTCGACTTTAATAATTACATTCTCATTGATGTCATTTTTTTATTTCTGTGGTAATCTCTGCGTGAGCGAGACAGTGACAGTCTGACAGCCGCTACCTTTGACCTTATTTCTGATTGGTGCATTGCGACGCCAATAGCTCCTGGCGCGAATACAAATAAAACCCATTTATTTCTAAATTCGCTCGCTTCGTTCGCGCCACTCGCTACGGCTGCGGTGTGCATTGCTCCATTTAAATCAATAGCTTTCATTATTTTTGATTGGCAGGCTCGCGTCCGGTGTGTATAGCTCTTGCAAGCCCATGCCCATTGACGTGTTTGATTTGGCATTGTATGTTGCAGAGCTGCGCTTACACTCCGACTTTTAAGACTGTGTTTGTTAACATTTATGTATTTAGCGAAATCTGGACTTTCTTTTTGTTAAATTTCGGAACAAATACGCGATTTACATAAATACAGGACATTTTTGTACACTTATCGGCACTGTTCGCTGCAGTTTCACTGACACGCTCGCCACTTAAAAAATAATTTCTCCGGTTCTACAAGTCCTACCTAGAGTGATCGTCAACGGCTCATTTGAAAGGTAAGAACTTGGCCTAATTAGCAGTCATTTATGTATTTATTTAAAATGTTCTATTTTTTTTTTTAACAGAACTCTCTCCTGTAACAGTGTAATGCCTGAGAAAGAATGACTGAACTAAATTGAAACAATGTAACGAATTGAAGGATTTGACTGTAACTGACCGACAGCACTAGTTTCTGAAAATCTTGTTTTAATTATTTTAATGAATTCGGTTTCTACTGGGATTCTGGTCATTCGTGATTATACATGTGTCCCAGTTTTAAGATAAACTTTATTGGAACGAGTGCAATATAATGAGAACTGAAACGAACTTTGTGTTTTAAATAAATGTGATTCTTTTTTACATCCTGGCATTCTATTTCGTGCTGTGCTGTGCTTGGTCACACCTTCTCCTCTGACCCAAATCAAAGAACCTGGTGCTGACCTCCTCACATTTATTATTTATTTCTTAGCAGACGCCCTTATCCAGGGCGACTTACAATTGTTACAAGATATCACATTATTTTTAAATAGAATTTCCCATTTATACAGTTGGGTTTTTACTGGAGCAATCTAGGTAAAGTACCTTGCTAAAGGGTACAGCAGCAGTGTCCCCCACCTGGGATTGAACCCACGACCCTCCAGTCAAGAGTCCAGAGCCCTGACCACTACTCCACATTGCTGCCCATTTTATTATTTTTATTATTTTCTCCCACTTTGGAATGACCAATTATTTTTAGGCTCAGCTCACCGCTACCACCCCTGCACTGACTTGCTCAATGGCAGCATTTGTATTGAATAGCATCGTTTCAAATGTAAAAACAGGAGTGAAACAGTCGGACCCGCTGCCAATATTTTATGCCTCCCCAGTTTCTGGGGCCACCAGCCGCTACCGCTGCCCTGTCACAATGCTGCTGACTGAGTCTGAACCACATGTTTTTATTGTGTTGCTTGTGTTGTATTTGTCCTTTATTGTTTTCCAGGACCCCCTTGTAAATGAGGCCTCGCTCTCAATGGGTAAATCTCCTGGTTAAATAAACAAACAAACACAAAATAATTGGGAACCAGGAAGCAGCAGAAACTTTTCATCGATAGCGTTGTCTTTGAAAGATCTGTAACGTCAAAAATACGAGGAAACAACCGAAATATCATCAACAGAAGAATGTAGGTGTTTATTCCATTGAGTTTATTGTCTCTTCTCTCTCTTATAGCAGATTGCCCTCCACTAGACCGTGTTGCTGTCTCTGGCTCAGCTGGGGGGAGAGCAGTGCTGCCCTGTTCTTACACCCCCACCCCTGGGCAGGATGTAGAAGTCACATGGTATGCATATCCAGATCATGGAGAACCTGTTCTATTAATCACCTCAAAGTCCCCCTCAGCACCCATCCCTGCACAGTGGAGCGGCCGAGTGAAGCTGTCTGATGAAGTCTCCTCTGGAAACGCCTCTCTGCTAATCTCTGAGCTCAGACTGGAGGACACTCGGGATTACACGTGTACAGTGTGGATCCATGGGATATGTGTCACTCACAGGAATGTTAAACTGACAGTTGAAGGTAAATATAATAAACATGTTCTGGTTGGTGAGTACTTGTGTTAAAATTAAGAATATGTGCTGAACTGCTGAAACCACTTAAGGTCCTGTGTGTGACTACATGAACACCCTGCCTTGTTCTCAGCACACACAGACAATGGGTTTTGTTTAAGGGTCATTTTCCTGCTGGTCAGTTACGTTACAGCTCTCTTGTTTTGTTTTTTTCTTGCTGAACAAAATGTTCTTCTGCTCCACTAGCATTTGAACCTCTGCTAGGCAGATTTCAGCTTCAGTCCTTACTGACAACTTACTGACTGCTTGGGTTTAGATTTTTGATTTCTTTTGATTGGTTGTTTTGTGTAATATATTCCCTGTGGATGAACACACAGGGGTTTCTGGTAGAATCATAACATGCAGTAGAATTTCAAATAACATCCACATTCATAACAAAAGCAAACTAGAATACAGAACCTGAGAAGGGCTGCCAACACCAAACCCTTGTGTTTACCATTGAAGCTGTGTGTTCAAAGTCCCTTCATTCTCCCATATTGTAAAGCACACAGATCTTCTCAGTCAATCGGTTTCTAAGCACAGCGAGTTCAGTCATTATCCCAGATGTAAATTAAGCTAATGGGACTTTTAAAAGCTAAACGTCTAAAGCGACTGGAGCTTTAGAATCCTGAAACTCGCTTTTAAACAGCGACATACATTTCAAACAGCTTAAAACACATTTAAATCCACACAATGTCTAGAGCAGCATTAGTACCCTTTGCAGCGGCCATTACCTGTAGATAACTGCCTTTGGGTCTGATTCACAGAATGTTTTTGTTGGTGTTGGTACCATTTCTGTCTTAATATCAGTGCTGATACCCTTCAGCAAATGATGTAACCCACACAGCTCAGTGTGTGTGCTTGAATTAGTGACGCAGTAATAATGTGGTGGAGTTTTCAAGACGCTTCTCATTGTTTTAGTGTCCTGTCCGGCCAGGTTTGTCCTGGTCCGGTTTCACCCACTCCCTGTTTTAATATACAGGTACAGTAGTACGACTGAAAAAGCATTAATTGTCGTGTGAAATTGTAATCACTTTAACTAAATCAGGGGTTGTTTGAATGCTGTTTGAATTCCTCATCATGAAGGAAAAAAAGAATAGTTTACATTTTTAATCTCCCTAAACATGATCTCACTGTCATGGTAAAAAGGGTGGTATTAATGCAAATGAATTATTCATGAGGGCGGGTCAAACACCACGGAACAAAGTGCCATGAGGACGTTGGTGAATTACAGCGGGAGCAAGGAGTAAAGTTTGAGGAGTGATAATAACACACCTCCAGTCTTCACTCCAGTTTTATCACTGGGACGTGAATTGGGCCCTTTGTCTTTGGAAGAGGTCAATTGTGTAGAAGGTACTGGCTGCTGTGTCAGATATTAAGGCATCATTTGTATGTAAATTGAATTGAGCTTACAGGACCTCCAAAGAGAGATTCAACTACTTCAAGAACAACAACGACCACAAGCCCGACAACTAGACCATCAGCAACCCAGAAAACCAGCCCATGCCCAACCCAGCAGGGGAATGCAGCAGCACAGAGGAGATTGTACTGCATGAAAACGCTTTGATAACTGGATTCTAATTGGATTGCATGTACCTGTATTTAGTGAGTGTTGTGAGTTAAGCGGAAGTTCAATTATTCCTGTGTGTTGCTGCTGTTGGTTCCCTGTGCCAGTATAGTCCATTGTGAAAGAGTATTGCTGTTACTGTAACCCGCTGCATCCTGCCTGTGCCTGCATCTCTTCATTTCTATATCATTTTAATAAGAGCATTTTAGCATTTTGATTTATTTCAGGTTCTATTCATCACTGATTGCTGTTGCTTTATTTGTTAATAAAGTAGTTGTTGCTGTTTACTATAGACCATTGTTAATAACATGTTTTATATTAGTGATGTGAAGATAGTTTAGTAATTTGTATTGATTTCTTAATTTTCTTTTTATTACTGATTGACGGCAAAGTACATTTGTTAATTATTTGCTTGGTATAACTTAGTTATTCCTGATTACTATTAAATGTTAATTGCACAGTACAATATCTTATTGCTTTTCCTTTTTTTGCTTATGAATAATAAAATATTTAGCTGTGTCCTGTGTCTTGGCATTTTTCTATACAATCCTCAGCCTCATTAGAGAGCCTGTGTGCTACAGAAGGTATGAAATTCCTTTTTTTAAGATTCTATTGCACTTGTTACCATAGCCAGATTTGAAGAATATTTGGTATCATAATCCCTAATTAGCATACAAACAAACCCCTGTGTCAAAGATACAATATCTAATAAAGTTCTGTCACGTGGTCCCTAGTGGGCTTCCCACAGCAACATTAAATAAAGGAGTAAAAAGGCTTCTGAACATTGCACTCTGAATCCTCCCAATTGTCCTCTGAATGGACTGCAGCCCAGAATGGATGTTTTGTGTCTCCATCATTGCTGCAGGTGTCGTAGCCATATACTGTGTGCCATTAGCCCATTGCCAATTCGGTGTGTCACGAAACAGCCCAGCACAGGCAGGAGCAGGGCAATATTTTACATGACATCCATAATTTCAAAATACTTGTAGACAAACGTTTCAGACTCAGGGCCCGAGGGGTTATATAGACTTAATACTGGCTCTTCAAGTTCCACTGAACAGACCTTAATTAACAGCACTGCTGCCCCCTAGTGGATATTATCAAGAGCAATACAGCAGTATAATCTGACACAGTTTGCTGTTAATGAAGTTTCACAGCATTCGACTCGGATTAAACATCAGAGTTGAAGAAGCAGCAATATGTATATTGGAATGCCCTTAAATTTATATTGAGGGCAATGGCTAGGTAGTTATATTAACAGATAAAGGAAATATTTCAAAATGTGTATGTGTGTTACAGTTATTTTCTTAATATTGCGGGATCATTCTGAGGAAAGTGATGAGTTTATGCATTGAAGCGCTGGAGAGTGTGTCAGTAGATACTCGTGGAGCCACAGATGTGCCCATAGCCTGTATGTGGGGCACAGCCCCTTTAAATAACTCAGAGGAGAAGGCATTGTGAATGATTCCCGCTGTCTCATACTGGAGATGTCCTGGATGGCTTTTGGTTAGGAGATGCAGCAAACGTCTAAACCACAAAGCAAAAGAGACGGGCTCATCTGCATTCGTGGTTTAGAGCGTTTAACCTCATCTCTCATCTCACCGGCAGGAGTCAGAATCCATACCGGGAGCGGATCACACAACACTGCCCGTTACAGCAGCAGTTTGAAGGGTTTACAGCCCCAGCACTGGGAGGATGGCTGGCACCGAGGAGCTCGTTCTGTGGGACCTGTCTAGGGTCCTAGTGCCGACTATAGCTAATTATTACATAGAGAGGTTTAGAAAAAGATTTTACACAACACGTGTATTTTTATGTTATTTTATCGTTTTTCTTACCTTATGTGTATAAGAGGGGGATGTGTGGTAGGGGTGCATGGAAATAAAATATCTTAGTATCTCTTAAATATCAGTAAAGGTCTATGCACACCGGACGCGACGACGCGAACGAACGCGTCGCGACTAAAATGGTCAAAGGTAGCGGCTGTCAGACTGTCACTGTCTCGCTCACGCAGAGATTACCACAGAAATAAGAGAATGTAATTATTAAGTCGAAAAATATAATGCTCTTTATGATGCCAGTGGTTATAAAGACAATAAAAAGAAGGACGCCATATGGCAAGAAATAGCAGAACATTTGAAAATTCATGGTATGTCTATCTCTCTTGAGTTCACCTCAATTTTAGTCAAAGTGACGGGGAGCGCCACACACTGGTTTCGTATTTCTGTAAAATTACGCTTCTTTGTTTTCATAATAATGACCAATAATAATAATCACATTCACACAATAACTGAGAAGATTTTATTCAAACTGAAAATCAATACAAGTATATTATATTAAACTAATCTCTCCAGTATTTTCAAATAAATATATGTAGATGTATTCTTTTTGAATACTTTACATATTAAACCAGATCACATATAAACAGTCGCTGTTAAATTTCCTTGTTTTAGTGTGTTGTGTATCCATACTCTACTTCATTGTTTTATTTATTTTATCTCGTCTTCACAAAAGGAGACAGTATTTGCTTTTCATGGCGCTTCAGTTGTCGTCTTTTTTTATGCGCTCGCGCTGTATTCGTGTCGTTCGCTTGGCTCGCGGGCTTCTTACTTTATTCGCCTCGAATTCGATCGCTCGCGTCGTTCACTTCCGGTGTGCATAGCCCTTAAATATCAATGCATATCTTAGGACCCCTCAGCAGAAAATCGTCTTTTAATAAATGTGTGCACCTGCTATCTACAGCCTCAATCTTCTGAATAATACAAGGATACAGCACAGTGAAGCAATACTCATAGTGTTATAGTTCTAAAGTCTTTGAAACAGTACTATAAATGGGAAAGGCTACATTTAAGTTACCATTGAAATCATATCTTAGCAAAAACAGACTTAAACGTCCTGGAAAATCTGGGTTAACGTATTGCTTGTTTTTAAACAAGACATTCCCGCAGCTTGCTCAGCCATTCAGCCTCCTTTGGCTTGAAAAAAAACTGTACTTTTTCTTTAAAGAAGAGCAACGTAACCCCAGTTCAAAGCAGCGATGGCTATGTTTATTAATATTCCACATGGTTTGATGAGATAAGCATTGAAGGTACATCACAGCTGCCACAAGGATGAGAGAAGACAGCTAGCAAACCTTAGCAAGCACAAGTGTTTGTTCAACGTGAAATAGATGAACACAGGCCTATACAATCTAATCAAATGAGTTTGAATCTGGAAGTATTGCTTTACTCCCCAATCCAGCAGAGCGGTCAAGTTTTACACACAGCAGCCTGTCTCAGAGCAGGTGCAAAAAGAAGTGAGAAGTTGTTTAAGATGCCTAATTGAAGCACAAAGTGGTCTAACATTTTCACATATGAGTGTCTATTGTTTCTATACCACCGATTACTGATTGAAAATTGAAATTCTCACACCAAGAGGTTTTCATGCAGGTACGTATATAAAGGATATCAATTACAAATCTTGGTGTTCTAATACATTTGCACACTACTGTATGGTACCAGTATGATAACATTTTTAAAAAGGAAAAAGCACGCTTGTTATATAACATGTGCTTCTTTCAAAACTACACGTGTGACCTGCATAGCGAATGAACAGGAAAGATTAAAAACACTTTTAACATGGAATTTTATACTTTCCAAAAACAGGAGGAAATGCTTTGCAAATATGGCCACAGCGTTCTATTAGCAGTGGCAGTGAAATGGTTCAGATCGAATTAAGAATGTCAGGTGGTTGCTTGTTCGTGGCTCGCTGTGTTTATTGTTCTCATCAGAGTTGGTATGATTCATTGAAGCGCTGCAGTAAATCAATGTTAGTCAAGTCCTTGGTTCATCTTGTTGTTGAAGCTCTCTTGTATCCCTGGTGGCTGGGTGAGAAGTGTCCTATCAGTGGATCCGGACAGTGGCGTACTCCGTATTGTCCACAGCACTGACCCCTGACCGGACTGGGGCTCCTCCCGGCTGTCTCGTGTGATCGATTACAGTGTAGGTAAGCAAGTCTGAGCTCTGTGTGGAAGACAAATTGATAAGATCCCATCATGCTCATTAATAAGAGAGCACATTAATAAGACAGCATCATACAGCCAGTTCAACACAGCTTGAAACAAGAGATGCACACTACTATAGACCGGCCACAAGGGGAACTGGTTTCCATGGCCAATCCATTATTTTGCATTTAAAGTATGATGTCACCTGTATTGTTGATATTGTTGTAGTGTAAGTATTGTCCACCAGGAGGGGATGTGACTCACATTTCCAGTCATTCGTTGAACAGCTTCACTTTTATTAAGTTAGTTAACATTGTGAAATGGCCGTGTTCAATTAAAAGGATTTGTTTTTATTTCTCCAAACAGTAATTCCAAGCTAATAAAAAGCTTTACTTTAATATCTGCTATTCATTAAATACCACAATAAAGCAATATGTTGGTTTGTATATCCCATTATTTTCTCATATTTGTATTACATTCAAAGACACAACCTGCACAAACAGGTTTCCTCAGTACAGTTTCAATACATACATCAGAAACAGAAAACATTATCTCTGCACCAGAAAACTGTTCAGAAATATTGTAACCCCTCCTGTCAAGCTTCCCATCTTTAGGACTGTATTCCAGCAAGTTAAGAGGGTGCCCCCTGGTACAATCACAGCTTCCTGTGCTTTCCACATGCATTTCCAGAGCTTAGCCATGTTTCAGGATGCTTCACCATGTTATTCCTGTCATTTACTATGCTTGCTTGTATTTTACTGTCCCATGCTTTCACAGTGTTTTACTACACTGTGCTGTGCACAGACCCTGCTATACCACGGTACATTCTAGAAGGGTCCCTGTGGTTTTGCATTCCCAAATGTTCTCATGTTTTTTCTGTGCTATTTACATGGCAAACATCTCAAAGCCATTTCATTCTATAGCAAGTCCTACTCCCTACAGTAAACAGGAAGACTGTCCATGAAAGCGTGTCATGTACCTACCGCATTGTGATCTCCAGCATTCTGGTTATTCCCATTAGCATTCGCTGAAAATGGAAAGGAAAACAAAACAAGAGTCAATAATCTTTACAAGCAGGGAGAGGTGTTGTGGAAATAGAGTCCAGTTAGACAAGAGCCAAGAAACCAAGGGCAGGGTTTGAACTGCTTTAAACTGCCCCCTACAGGTGAGACTGTGCCTTTACAAGCAGGGTGGAGGAGGTGTTGTCTCAATAGAGTCCAGTTAGACCGGAGCTGACAGATCCAGGGCAGGGTTTAAACAGCTCCCATTGTAGGTTGTGGTAAAACAAATGAAAAGCTTAATCTGTTACCTGCTCTCCTTTTGTACTTTAAAATGACAAAGACTGCAGCACCTATGATGCCGATGACAGCAGAGACGGCTACTGCAGAGAGAATAGCGGGAGTTGTCATTGTAGTTCCTGAAGTAGTTAAATCTCTCTTTGGAGCTACTGCAGAGAGGATAGCGGCAGCGCTCTGCTGGGAAGGATGTGCTGCTGATGGTCTAGTTGTCGGAGTTGCTGATGGTCTAGTTGTCGGGGTTGCTGATGGTCTAGTTGTCGGGGTTGCTGATGGTCTAGTTGTCGGGGTTGTGGTCATTGTTGTTCTTGAAGTAGTTGAATCTCTCTTTGGAGGTCCTGTAAGCACAATTCAATTTACATATAAATGATGCCTTAATATCTGACACAGCAGCCAGTACCTTCTACAGACTTGACCACCGCCAAAGACAAAGGGCCCAATTCACGTCCCAGTGGTAAAACTGGAGTGAAGACTGGAGGTGTGTTATTATCACTCCTCAAACTTTACTCCTTGCTCCCGCTGTAATTCACCAACGTCCTCATGGCACTTTGTTCCGTGGTGTTTGACCTGCCCTCATGAATAATTAATTTGCATTAATACCACCCTTTTTACCATGACAGTGAGATCATGTTTAGGGAGATTAAAAATGTCAACTATTCTTTTTTTCCTTCATGATGAGGAATTCAAACAGCATTCAAACAATCCCTGATTTAGTTAAAGTGATTACAATTTCACACGACAATTAATACTTTTTCAGTCGTACTACTGTACCTGTATATTAAAACAGGGAGTGGGTGAAACCGGACCAGGACAAACCTGGCCGGACAGGACACTAAAACAATGAGAAGCGTCTTGAAAACTCCACCCCATTATTACTGCGTCACTAATTCAAGCACACACACTGAGCTGTGTGGGTTACATCATTTGCTGAAGGGTATCAGCACTGATATTAAGACAGAAATGGTACCAACGCCAACAAAAGCATTCTGTGAATCAGACCCAAAGTCAGTTATCTACAGGTAATGGCCGCTGCAAAGGGTACTAATGCTGTTCTAGACATTGTGTGTATTTAAATGTGTTTTAAGCTGTTTGAAATGTATGTCGCTGTTTAAAAGCGAGTTTCAGGATTCTAAAGCCCCATTCTTTAGAGCAGGCTCCCCAGAGTTTTGTTAAACGAGGGCCGCTTAACAGGTGGGACATTGGGTGGTCGGCTGCATAAGAAAATTAACCTGTAATTAAACACCAATATGTGCAACAAATCTAACTGCCTTTTCTTTTTTGCTTTCTGATTATATATTGTGACAGGATGGCTGGGCGGTGACGTCACGACAGAAGCAGGAACTTAAAAACACTGACACCAAACTGCAGTTTCCAAACAAAAGGACGCGGCGGCGCGGTTTTATTTAAATACAAAAATAAATCAAAGGCTTAAACACAAACACACTGTGCTCACAGAGCAAAAATAAAACCGTAAACAAAAAATAATCACGAACACAACATAATAAATCACACAGGTCAGGCTGGGCAGTCGCTGTCACTGGTCCTGTATATTATAATTTAGTTTCGTTTTCTCTCTCCTCGCTCTCCGCTCCTCTCATACAGAGAACTGCAGGCTTTTATATCGTGGCCGAGGGGTTGAACTGGCTAGTAATTATTCTATTACCCCTCGGCCACAATCTGCACGAGTTTATTAACTAAACTGCTGTGGACGGGGAAATGGAAAACAAATGCTTACAAACTTCGCCAATATCAGGCTTCACACTTCCCAATACTATCCTAAAACAAGTCGTGGTTTTCATTAACATGATAACGTCAAGCCCTAAAAAAAACCTGGTAATGTGAACTGCTCCACGTGAAAAGCGCTTAATGTGCAAAACCGAGTTATTCATTATGTTTACCGCGATTTAGTGACATCTATTGGGATTCCTAATTTAAATAAAAAAAATGCATACAAATGTTTTCAAATTAAAGTCATCTGAATTTATTACAAACCAGCGCCCAAATAAATAAATCCACAACACTGTATATCACAATCAAGACGACTCGCACTGTTTTCATCCGCGCAGTTTAAATACACAATATTTATTTTAGGGTAGTATTATGAAGTGTTAAGCTTGATCTCTGCAAAGTTTGTAAGCTTTTGTATTTAAGCACATTAAGCCACGTTAATCGCGTCTCGCATTATTAAGCAGGTTATTTTAGGGCTTAACGTGATTATTATAGTGTGGATTGTAGCGAACCTCAGTTCCCGCAGGCAGGCGCCTCACACCGGGCGAGGCAGTCCACACACAGGCGGAGGGCGGAGGAAGCCGGGACCTCTCGCTCGAAAGCACAGCAGCCGGCTCTTTTGTACAGCGGTATCGGCGCTATGCTTTAGTGCGAGAGCTCCCGGGTTCACGTCTGTGTGTGGATTGCCTCACCCTGTGTGATGCGGGAACTGAGGTTCGTTACAGTCTGTTAATGAAACCAACGACTAATTAGTATTATTAGATTTCAAGGGACTTACCTAGTTTCTGCTTGAGTAGAATTTAAGCAGCTCACTTTTTTCGACGATCATTTGGGACAGCAGTCTCCGAATCCCCTCCCCCCTGGCTGCACGTGGGTCTTGTTTCATTCGGGACAGCAGTCTCCGAAATCCCCTCCCCCCCTGGCTGCACGAGGGTCTTGTTTCATTCGGGACAGCAGTCTCCGAATCCCCTCCCCCCTGGCTGCACGTGGGTCTTGTTTCATTCGGGAGAGCAGTCTCCGAATCCCCTCCCCCCTGACTGCACGTGGGTCTTGTTTTCATGTTCTTAAAGCTACCGTAGCAGCTTATACCAATATTGAGCAGAAAATTAACTTGTAATGGCCCGGGTCTTTTCATTACAAGAAAATATAGAAAACTCCCTCAGACAGTGCAATCGCGGACCACATTTGGGCCGCACTTTGCGAACCCCTGCTTTATCCGTTTAGCTTTTAAGAGTCCAATTAGCTTAATTTACATCTGGGATAATGACTGAACTCGCTGTGATTAGAAACTGATTTACTGAGAAGATCTGTGAGCTTTACAATATGGGATAATGAAGGGGCTTTGAACACACAGCTTCAATGGTAAACACAAGGGTTTGGTGTTGGCAGCCCTTCTCAGGTTCTGTATTCTAGTTTGCTTTTGTTATGAATGTGTGGATGTTATTTGAAATTCTACTGCATGTTATGATTCTACCAGAAACCCCTGTGTGTTCATCCACAGGGAATACATTACACAAAACAACCAATCAAAAGAAATCAAAAATCTAAACCCAAGCAGAGGTCCAAATGCCAGTGGAGCAGAAGAACATTTTGTTCAGCAAGAAAAAAACAAAACAAGAGAGCTGTAACGTAACTGACCAGCAGGAAAATGACCCTTAAACAAACCCCATTGTCTGTGTGTGCTGAAAACAAGGCAGGGTGTTCATGTAGTCACACACAGGACCTTGAGTGGTTTCAGCAGTTCAGCACATATTCTTAATTTTAACACAAGTACTCACCAACCAGAACATGTTTATTATATTTACCTTGAACTGTCAGTTTAACATTCCTGTAAGTGACACATATCCCATTGATCCACACTGTACACATGTAATCCCGAGTGTCCAACAGTGTGAGCTCAGAGATTAGCAGAGAGGCGTTTCCAGAGGAGACTTCATCAGACAGCTTCACTCGGCTGCTCCACTGCACAGTGATGCGTGCTGAGGGGGGTTCTGAGGCAATTAATAGAACAGATTCTCCCTGATCTGGATATGTATGCCATGTGACTGCTACATCCTGCCCAGGAGTGGGGGTGTAAGAACAGGGCAGCACTGCTCTCCTCCCAGCTGATCCAGAGACATCAACACGGTCTTGTGCAGAGCAATCTGCTATAAGAGAGAGAAGAGACAATAAACTCAATGGAATAAACACCTACATTCTTCTGTTGATGATATTTCGGTTGTTTCCTCGTATTTATGACGTTGCAGATCTTTCAAAGACAACGCTATCGATGAAAAGTTTCTGCTGCTTCCTGGTTCCCAATTATTTTGTGTTTGTTTATTTATCCAGGAGATTTACCCATTGAGAGCGAGGCCTCATTTACTAGGGGGTCCTGGAAAACAATAAAGGACAAATACAACACAAGCAACACAATAAAAACATGTGGTTCAAACTCAGTCAGCAGCATTGTGACAGGGCAGCGGTAGCGGCTGGTGGCCCCAAAAATTGGGGAGGCATAAAATATTGGCAGCGGGTCCGACTGTTTCACTCCTGTTTTTACATTTGAAACGATGCTATTCAATACAAATGCTTCCATTTACATAAACACTTGTGTTTGTTTACTATACGATACAGCAACAAAGCAAAGCTCTAATAAGTGAATATGCAATCATGAAACCAGACGATAATACCAACACCGTGTGACGGGGTGACCCACGTCACTTTATTTAGGCACCTTTGATTGTGTTATTGTAGTATATTCACGTTTTCATTTGTCACATTAGATTTAATGTTAGTTAGCTTGTTTTATTTTAACACGTTTATTTTGGCACGTTACTTTGTTGTAGATTTGTGTAAAACCCGCCCAGTTACAGAAATGGGATAATAATGCATAGCGCATTGTAGACTGACTACGCCACTGGGGAACAGCACCACAGAAATGTATTATTATATATATCTAATGTAAAAGTGAGGAGGTTATTATACAGGGCAGCAGTGTGGAGTAGTGGTTAGCACCAGGTTCTTTGATTTGGGCCAGAGGAGAAGGTGTGACCAAGCACGGCACAACACGAAATAGAATGCCGGAGAAATTATGTTTGAAGTGGCGAGCGTGTCAGTGAAACTGCAGTGAACAGTGCCGATAAGTGTAAAAAAATGTCCTGTATTTATGTAAATCGCGTATTTGTTCCGAGATTTAACAAAAAGAAAGTCCAGATTTAGCTAAATACATAAATGTTAACAAACACAGTCTTAAAAGTCGGAGTGTAAGCGCAGCTCTGCAACATACAATGCCAAATCAAACACGTCAATGGGCATGGGCTTGCAAGAGCTATACACACCGGACGCGAGCCTGCCAATCAAAAATAATGAAAGCTATTGATTTAAATGGAGCAATGCACACCGCAGCCGTAGCGAGCGGCGCGAACGAAGCGAGCGAATTTAGAAATAAATGTGTTTTATTTGTATTCGCGCCACGAGCTATTGGCGTCGCAATGCACCAATCAGAAATAAGGTCAAAGGTAGCGGCTGTCAGACTGTCACTGTCTCGCTCACGCAGAGATTACCACAGAAATAAAAAAATGACATCAATGAGAATGTAATTATTAAAGTCGAGAAATATAATGCTCTTTATGATGCCAGTGTCAGTGGTTATAAAGACAATAAAAAGAAGGACGCCATATGGCAAGAAATAGCAGAACATTTGAAAATTCATGGTATGTCTATCTCTCTTTATTTCACCTCAATTTTAATCAAAGTGACGGGGAGCGTCACACACTGGTTTCGTGTTTCTGTAAAATGACGCTTCTTTGTTTTAATAATAATAATAATAATAATAATAATAATAATAATAATAATAATAATAATCACATTTGCTCTTTCACAAGCCGGTGGTATTCCCTAAACGCTTTCCTTTTTATACTGTGTGGTGTTCCCATGCTCTTCTGTGTTTTATTTATTTTATTTTGTCTCCACAAAAGCAGCAAAAGGAGACAGTCTTTTCTTTTCATGACTAGCTACATTTTTTATACTCGTGCTCAGGGTTAGACTCCTACAGAAAATAGTGAGTGGACTGTAAAGTACGAAGCAGGATAGGCATCCCAAGGACCCACTGATCCAGGTGACAAAGTCCTATTTTGTTAATCAAATTCACAGCTCTACTCAGGGCGGATTCACTATTTCTCTACCCAGCTGATCCCATGTAAGCAGGGCCGGATTAACAAAGTCAACAAAATTAATCAATTTTAAAAATGCAAGCTCCATTTATATCTGATCCAATACACCAACATGGAACAATCTGAACAATAATGATTACTATGCAACTGTTTAAACGTTAAAAAAAAATAAAATAAATAAAAAACTATTATTTTCCATACTGTTTGGTTTGGTAAGTATGCCATACAAGTTAACTGTAAAGTGAGAGCAGAGGTAATTCTGCTACCACATCATGTTAAAAGCAGTGTGGACACAAGAGTAAAACAAATAATACTGTTATCCTTTGACAGCATACACAACACAATACAATATTCACTTCTCAAAAGAACACAATAATACAGGGACGAGGACACACCAATATTTCTTGCTACATAAAAAACAAAAACGAACCTCTTACTGTTAAACACAACTCCCCTAAATCCTGCTATGCAAATCACTAATTACTAAAACAAAACAAATCGTAGTAGGCCTGTTGTATAAAATTGATAACTTTAACTGTGCCTCAAAAAATATACAAAAAGCATGATTGTGTCACTATCGTCTTACCGACACACTGTCAGAAAGAAAGGTACACATCAAGGATCTTAAGTGTACCTTAAAGGGAATATGGTACTAGTTTGTTCTTTGGGACACATAAAAGTACTCCAGTTGTACCCTTTTTTCTAACAGTACAGGAACAAAAAAATCTTCTATAGTCCTCCTCTTCATCGTATATTAATAGTCGTAACAGTTAAATATTCTAACGTTTATAAAATACACGATGGCGGTTTTACGATTGATGACGAAGATAAAAAAATGGACTTTTCTATTTCTTATTGGTGTGTGTGTGGGGGGCGTGTTCACTTGGTCAAGATTCATACAGAAGGCAGCACGGAAAATCGACGCAATTTGAAGTTATTTATAGTGCGGGTGCACTTCATGTAGTATTTTATATTTTATTCATTTTTGTTTTTAAAAAATCGTAATGAAAAACTGCACTGAATCCCCCCCAGTGAGTGGACGAAGTTGACCTGCGTTCACGCTCGAGTCTAACCCTGCTCGTGCTGTATTCGTCTCGTTCGCTTCGCTCGCGATGTGCAAACTGTATTTTGTGGAAACCTCAGATTTAATTGCTGAACGATAATGTTTTTCAGATTTATCTGTCAGGTAAACGTTGAATCGCCAAGTTTAAACAAAACTAACAAAAAAAGAGTTAAGTTACATGTATTTTTTCACGGATTTATTTGTTAGAAATGTTAGCTAAATGTTGACTTGCCAAGTGTAAACAAAATATTTAAATTCACTGATTTATTTGTTCGAAACCCAGGTTTAACATGTCAAAATGTTCACTCGAAGTGTAAAAAAAAAAAAAAATCAAGACTGATTTTAAATATTGAATTTATTATAAGCGTATGTATTTAGCTAAATCTGGACTTTTTTGTGGTTAAGGAAAAATACGCAATTTACACGAAATCGGGGGATTGTTAAAATATAAAGTTATGGTCTAACGTTTTAGTATGGGGGCACGACAAAATGTATGCTAAAAAAGGGGCGGCATTTAAAAACTTTGCGCAACACTGACATAGTTTAATATAGCAGCAACTCATTCAGATCAAGAATACATTGTCTCATTTCACTCTGGTATTCAGACACTCACACAGACACACACACACGTGCGCGCACGAGCACGCACACAGACACGCGCGCACGCACACACTCGCACTCGCACACACACTCACACGCGCACGCACACACACACACACACACACAGTACAAGCACAGACGGGAGGTTCCCAAATTAAACACAAACATAAACTAAACGAGACAGACAGCGCTCAACATAAAAGGGACAACAAAAAGGTAGGCTTGTGCTTGGAGTCAGGGATGGCAGCGGAGCTTTCTTTCAAAACCGACTTCCTCAGAAAAAGGGCTGTCTGCTACAGACATCTCACCGCTATGGATACCCCAAATGCACAACATCTCGCAAACGCGTGCAATGAAATGAGCAGCAGATCTGATTGAGATCAGTCGATTCAATGGGACTTTATCAAGCAAAAATCATCCCATAGGAATGGCCAGTCGGTACCTACTAGCCTCCCAACAGGTAGAGTGGGTCAGGATCAAGCGCTTTCATGGACGTCGGGTGTAGAAGACGCTAGAGGGCGCTAAAAAGCGGTGTTAAAATTATAGTAAGAATTACTTGAATAGTAACACAGTTAGGTTTAGGGGTAGAGATTAGGTTTAGGGGTTGAGGGTAGATTTAGGGGTTAGTAGGTATCTACTGGCCCATTCCTGTGGGATGATTTTTGCTTGCTAACGTCCTGTTGAATCGAATGATCTCAATCAGATCGGCTGCACAATTTCGCTTTACCGTTCCGCAGTGGAAAGAAAACCGCGTCACAGTCAAAATAATGTAAAGGATTATACAGTACATGAATATCTCTGCAAACCTATTCACAATTTAGGAAATCTAATGACGTTTTTTTCATGTGCGAATAACTTTGGCATTGATTAAATAGGAATCAGAGTTATAGTGCAGTTTAAATATACTGTTTATGTGTAAGGTAGGGTCTGGCATTTAAATATCTACGTGTTTTCAAATAAAATACACATCTTTTTGTCTTGCTGAAACAGTATGTTTATAGCTTGTATAGTATTGTTAAGTGGCCTAAGTGTGGCTAAAAATTAAGTTCGTTACTTTAGCCACAGTGGCTAACTAAATAAGTCTTAGAGGGAACGTAATGTCTATGTATGTATTTATTTATTTCGACATTTATTTATATATGTACACTATGTATTTATTTATTTATCTAGTCGTTTATTTATGTATGTATTTTACATTTTGGCATAAAATATCCTCCATAACCGAAACTATAATTCAATACAGTATACATTTTAAAAAGATAGTGTATGTTAAAATGATCTCTCTAACTTTCTATCTTCTCTCCTTTCTCCGTATCTCATGAAACACGCGCCTGTTTTGTTCTTCTCCGCCTTTACTACATTTCAACCCCACCTGTCCATTGACACAGAAAAGTGTTTCATTGCTTTCCTTGTATTTGTGTTTCCCATTATATATCACATGGAAAGGGTTTCTGCTCCTCTTGGTCTTTGTGTGGAATGCAGTGCTTTTCATTATTATTATTATTATTATTATTATTATTATTATTATTATTATTATTTATATGTTATGCATATACTTTTTATTTTTTTTTATCCTTTTGTATTAATACAGTCCAATAAAAATGTGAATTAAAAAAAAAGAAGTGTTTCATTTTATGATGGAAACAACTTTAGTGATACGCTTAAGGTTTGTGTTTTGCACGCGTGCCATTAACAAAATGCCCCGGAAACTTCAGATGAAGAAAATCATTTTAATAAAGGGCTGTAAGCAGCAAAAAAACTCAACAATTTAAACATAAGACAGTGAAAAGGTTACGGTTCCAAGCTGAAAAATGTTTTCTTTGTGAACCAACGTTATCTTTCGCCAGTCAAATCGTAGAGTGCCTGAATAAAGTTTTATAGATACACGAACAGATCTTCTGTTGCTTCTTCTTTAGCAGCCGCAGCTATCCCAGATATAATAGATTTGGTTACATTGTTTCGCGTCAGGAGTTTAAGCATGATTTAACTGCGCAGCAGATTCCCCAGTTGGATGATGAGCTGATAATATCTCTTTACCCAATGAAGCAGGCACGGTGACGTCACCATAATGATAAACAGTAATGCAGCGGGAGTTTTGTACTAAAGCAGAGTCAGCTGCTGCAGGGAAAACAACGTTTATTTCTCAAACTGACCATTTTAAGAAATGTGAAAGCAGAACGCACAGAAATACTTGGGACTGTAATTAGGAAGTGTACTGCTGAGAAAAAACGAAGGGAATTCAAATTGAAATGTACTGCAGATTAATGGCAGTAGAACAAACGCCATTCACTAAATTTAGCTCTCAGATTGTACTAATGAAAATATCTAAAATATATGACAACGTGCTTGCTGTGGTGTATTTAATATCGTAAACAGCAGAACAAACACGCTGCGATTTAAACTTGTTTTTACTGAACAATAAACAGTAACATGTAATCATAAGAGCTGTCTGTGTTACATGCTGTCAGATCAGGACTTCACTAACACTGAGCATGGGAGCTGCTGTTTCCCATTACAACTGTACACAATTAAAGGCACGATCACCAATTCCATACACAACACCTGCAAAATATATAAAATATAAACATGCTGAGTTCATTGCAGTCATCAGCTGCATAGATGAACCATTCAGCAGAATGAGGCAACAAACAAGTGAGTACAGACTCAACACACCTGGCTGTAAGATTGCACACAGTTTAAGATTGCACACAGTTACTGGTACACCTGGTGTTGGAACTTGAGATGAAAAGGTTGAAAACCACTGGTCTAGATGGACCCTGCATAATAACTGAAGGCTCTGTACAAAACATCTTAGAAATGTCTTCATGGAGAAAGAACATGAATAAACAGACTTGTCTTTTGCTGCCAGTATCACATTGCTCTCATATTTCAAACCTGAAGTATCTATTTCTGAAACGTCTACTCCAAAATGATTTGTACCCATAAGGAACATGACATGACAAAGAATACAATCTATATACTGTTATAAATATCTCCGTTTTCTGCATTAGAATTGTTACAGTTTACAATTATAAAAGTTAAAACTTACAAGAGACTAAGTCAAGTAGACAGGTGTTTTGGCTAGTGCCTTCATTACTGTACCTGACTCAGTTGTTCTTTCAATGCTAAAATGTAATTAAATGCTGCCTTTTGCAATTACAAATCCATTTCACCTGAGAGAAGAGTTTGTTGCAGTTTAAAATATTGTGGAGTGTTCCCTGACATTTCACATATTTTACACTGTTAGATGAACTGTTAGATACATAATCGTCTTACAAACGACATGTTAGTGTAAAATGCTGCTCCCTGTATAGTTTGTAATATAACAGTGTTTGTGTTTGTCATAAAGCTGTTAGTGCTCTGTAGGGAAATCCCTAAACAGCAATGTGCCCCCTACTTTAGTAGAGGTTGTGAAGCACTGCTCTGAGAGAATCACTTACCTGCTGTGAGGTGAGCGCTGTTTAAGATCAGTAGCAGTGCCAGAGCTTGCTCAGTGCTCAGAGCCATTCTCCTCTCCTCTCTCTTTCAGTTTCATCACAAAGTGCAGCACTCGGGTTAAACTTTATTTGTGTTTGATGCTCTCAGCTCTGTGACCGCACTAAATGCATATTTCCTGTACTGTTAGTTTTATCAGAATGGTCTGACCACCTCCAGTTCTCAGTGTTGTCTGTGGTTTCAGTAAGACACAAACAGCATGGGTTTCAAAATGGATGGAAATGTAAAAATCTACATTTAATCATTTAAGTCTTTTAATTTGCTTTGGTTTAGTTCTGGACTGGATTTAGAAAGTATATTTTCCAAGAAGGATTTCACATTTTTACTTTTTGACTATCTGGGTCATTTTCACAAATCATGTTAGTTATTTAAAGACTTCTTTATTTTTGAGAATCACTGGATGTTTATTTATTTCCAGATCAATACCATCAACAAACGCTATACAGTCAGCATTCACATATCCGACCCTATAACATTTTGCCTTCAGTGACGGTTAAACGTGTGTGGCGCATATCTGATTACTGTATTTCATTTTGGACCGTTCCAACCCTTGTCTGTTTTTCAGGGAATACAATGTCAAAAATACACAGCTGAAAGGACTGTGTTTTAAAATAAATGGGCTTCCATTTAGATGTACTGTAGGTGGTCTTGTTGGTACAGTACTATATTTTCAACAGGAATAGTATTTTAATTCAGAGCGATATGATTCTGAAAATGTCACTTGCCAAAAGAGACGACTGTGGACCCGTGGACTGTAATACAGTACATACTTTTAAATCCGGTAGGTATTGTACCAGTATGTAAAATGACCTGTTGACGACCCAACAGCAAAATGAAATCAAAATATTACCCATGCACAGAACTGCGTACAACGTAAAAGGCAATGCAATTAGCAAAAAAACTGTTTCCAGAATTAAAACAGTATCCAAAGTTAGTATTCAAAGTTGCAGAATATAGTGCTCGATAAGGCCCTAATGTCACAGTTCACTTGCAAATGAAAATGCACAAAAGCAACTAAACATCACAGCTTAAAAATATACATTATGGTATCTAATGCACAATAAAGACAGACTGATTTGCGCATATTAAAAAAAAAAGCAGGCTGTGAAGGATAATCAAATAAATTGTAATATTGAAGAGATGGGCCTTGTATCAGAAAACTGGTGAAGGAGTCGGAAATCACGTGTGACGGGTAAGTGTATTCATTTGTTACACACACACAACACACACACACATATACACATATATAAATAATGGGAATTGATTTGTTTCTTAATACAAGGACGGTAAAACGCGACTGACGTGTATCTGAGTGTCGTATATCCCAGTGCTGACCGTGTCAAGTTTGTTTTAAATACTAATAATTAACACACACAATAAATTGGTGCGTTGGTAATTCATGAAGCTTTTCTTGTGTGCTGTTAAGCATTAAGAGGTGAAGGGGGTGCGATTAACATGAGATATTATATTAGCTGTCTCTGCTCTATCTCCATACAAGGTGTGAAACAAGTTCTTTATCGCAAGCTTCACACATTCTGCAGTACACCTCAGCCACAGTGTTGTCAGCTTAAGCCTCACGTCATCTGCTTTAAACGTTTAGGACGCACGTCGTGTGATAATATTAGAATCAACCATCAGTTCCATGTGAAAGTATATTTAAACTTGAATTTATCAACTTAGTGAAAGTGAGTTTGCAATGAATTGCTATGGAATAAACCCAGCATGATCCATCTCCATCTACCTGCCCATATGAAAGCTCAGCAAAGTTCAAGAACAGTTTTGTGTGGTAAATGAGAGGCAAAGAGGGACTAAAAGCATGGTGAAGCACAGTAAACTGCAGCAGTACTGTGCAAATTCACCACGGTTAAACATTTTCAGTTTCTAATCATCTGTACAGTGTATGTGTGCAGTGTGTTTGCTGTGCAGTGTGTATGTGGTGTGCTGTGTGTGTGTGTGTGTGCGTGTGTGTGTGCAGTGTGTGTGTGTATTGTGCAGTATGTGCAGTGTGTGTGCGTGTGTGCTGCACCGTCCTTAAGTATTCTGAGCCCTGGCGATGAGATGAGGTTCAGAGCTCTGTAAGCACATCATGCAACATATTCACACCACGCATGTGTTGCTCTTTTGCATAGCGGCGGTAGGGAGCCAGTGCAGAGAGCAGAGCAGCAGTGTAGCGTGGGAGAAACGAGGAAGGGAAAAGACAAGGCGAGCAGCAGAGTTTTGGATGAGCTGGAGCAGACGGGTAGCAGAGGCAGGGAGGCCAGCCAGGAGGGAGATGCAGTAATCAAGGCGGGACAGTACCAGGGCCTGAACTAGGAGCTGGGTGGAGTAGTCAGTGAGGAAGGGGTGAATTCTGCTTATGTTGCTGAGGAAGAAGCGACAGGAGCGTGGCAGAGTAGAGATGTGCTGAGAGGAGGAGAGGGAGGGGTCGAGGGTGACACCGAGGTTCTTGGTGGATGAGGAGGAAGAGAGGTGGGTGGATTTAAGAGAAATAGAGATAAAGAGATCAGCAGTGGGGAGGAAGAAAAGGAGATCTGATTTACAGAAGTTGAGGTTAAGATGACACAGACGTGCCAAAATAAATTGCTATAAAGAACCAGCATTGCAAACAGAATGAAAAAAAGCTACTTACTAATCAGTTTCTGTTTTAGTCAGAGTCAGAACTATTATGCTGTATTATTTTCACAGTGATCACGGATTTCACGATTTCCCCATATCTGAAAGAATAGTGAACATTTATTTGTACTTAAATTATTAAATACAGTGAAAAACATATACAAGGTAAAGGGACAGAACAAAAATGAGACTGGAGCTATGTCCTCTTTCCATTTCTTTTTTAAATGTTAGGTATAAAAAGACAAATCACTAATCTTGCATCAAATAGGCCAGACCACCTTTTCCGCATCTCATTCATCAGAGCTGTGTAATCCATGCCATTGTTTCATATTCCTTGTGTTGATTTTGGCAGCTGTCCTCTGCTTGGCACTCACATGCTCCTGTGCCTGCAGCCCAGCATGATCACCTTTGCATTTGCACAGCACTCAGACTTCACACACCCAGCAGCAAGGAGCACCAACATGTAGTGGAGTGTGGCAGAGTGGCATCCACCTGGAAACCCGCTTATCCAGCCGGGATGAAACTTGGGAACATTCTGGACAAAGAATCTTTTTAATGTGTGACTGCAAAGCCAGTGAAGGGGTGGTGACAATTTTACCCTCCAGGTGAAATGATTCAGGAAGTACAAGACCATGTGAAAGCATGCCTTGTAAACAGAGATTTCTTTAACTTCTTGTAGTACCAGATAGCATGTTTTAAATGAAAATCCATGCGTGCTACAACATGTTCTTACAAAACTGCACATTTAATACCTATCAAGTGAATTGGGCTGCATGGCGGTGAATATGTATGGGAGTAACACTTTAATGAAACTTCCCCAAATACCTGTAACGGGAAGTAGAGCTGCTGTTTTTAAAGCTCTGATTAACAATATAATGCAAGTTCTATTATAAATAATGTAGGCTAGGTTATCCACATGTCCAAAAGCACATTGCTGTTCAAAAAACCCATATAGCATCCACATAGTGTATACTCTCCATATTATCTTTAAATGTACACTTTAGAATTGAAGAAATACACATTTAAATATATTGCAGTAATATTTTAACAAGGATTACAGAAATTGCACAATGTAAATCTCTCAAAACAATACAAATCAATACATTGAAATAAAAACATTCAAATGAAAACAGTTGTAAAGTGCATGCAATCACAATAAATACACATTATATTAAGTGACAGAATATATTTATAACACCCCAAAAAACTCCATACCTAAAAATATAAGCAGGCCACCGATTATAGTTACAAAGATAAAACCCCATGCAATTTAACCAAGCTTTACGTTTTATCCAGAAACACCTACTAATATTAAACAAAGATATGACGGAAGACATCTTGAAGCAGAACTTCCCAGTAGTGTTGCCCTGTGTCCCTGATTTCCTGGATCGTCCCGGTTTGGAGGAAGGTGTCGCGGGAATTCAATATGACTTCCCAGGGCACTAAACGCCAGCACCATAAACTGAGCACAAGTTAGATACATCAGGATACAATATTACTGCAACACACACACAATATGAACTGGTTGTCATGTCAACACAAGAATAATAATAGAACCCAGATTCGAATCACCGGCTCAAGAGTGTTTCCTGCAGTGGCTCTTATAGCCAAGAGGGACAAAAAACAAAAGGTCCAAACTGACTGCCGTTTAATGACACGCCTTTCTGTCATCAAGGCAATTCAGTGTCACGCTTCCTGTTCTGCATCCATACCAGTTATGTACAAAACAAATCCTATACTGTGTAATTTCCTCTTCTAACTTGTTCTTCCTCGTTTTATTTATAGCTAATATTAAACACAAATACTGCTACATTGTGAAAGAGAAATAAAACAAACTGTCAGTATTACACAACTGGTACCAAACTGAACACTGAGTCCTTGAATGGAGCCTGCAGGTTAATGATTTGTTTTGTAATATTAACAGTTGAATAAAAAATAGAGCAAATTGTATTGTGTTGTAAAGCCCCTGTTGCATCAGGCCAGTGTGTTTGTGGTGAGCACTGTGCTGTTACCCTGAAAGCTCCCGTGGTCAGTTTGCAGTTTCCCCATGCGTGCGTCCTCCCTTTCCCATAGCTTGCTATAGCAGCTCCTTCTGCATACACTCACAAGAGTATAAAGGGTGAAATGCACAGGTATTATTATTATTATTATTATTATTATTATTATTATTATTGGTAAGCAAGTCTGAGAGGTTTTGTTACTCCAGTGTTTTTGTTTGAGTTATGAGTGGCACATGTTCTTACACTGACAACAAATAAAACAGAGACCAGGTGAAAAGTGCTGTTCAATATAAATGACAAGAAGGTCAGTCCATGGATGCTTAGAACTGACTGAAAGATAAAAGCTAAATCATGAGAGTCTGGAGAGCCGTGGGAGTCTTTTAGAACTGCGATTGCCATAAACAAGACAAGTAACTTTTCTCATGAGAAAAAGGCAGTTAGCTACAACAGTGACAGGGAAAGTGTGAATTCAGGTGGTCAGGTGTGTAAAAATACACACATAGACCATTCTGGTAAAGCTAACAGTACAGGAAATATTCATTTAGTGCGGTCACAGAGCTGAGAGCATCAAACACAAATAGAGTTTAACCCGAGTGCTGGACTTTGTGCTGAAACTGAGAGAGAGAGGAGAGGAGAATGGCTCTGAGCACTGAGCAAGCTCTGGCACTGCTACTGATCTTAAACAGCGCTCACCTCACAGCAGGTAAGTGATTCTCTCAGAGCAGTGCTTCACAACCTCTACTAAAGTAGGGGTGTGACAGGATGGCTGCAGGGAGGAACTCAGACCAGAACTAGAAACACCCAGAGCAGACAGAGACTTGGGGTTTTGGTGAAGCTGAGCGCGTGATCGCGCTCAGCATTTAATAAACAAAATAACAGAACACAAAAAACAGGACATGGCACTTGCGCCAAAATAAATAGACGAACAAAAACGGACTATCAATTAAACAAGCGGTGGACGGACAGACACACAAACACGGTGAGTAAATAAATAAACAAGTATCGTGCTGGTCCTACAGCACGCGATAGCAATTGTTAAATATTACTCTCCTTCTCTCTCTCTCTCTCTCTCTCTCTCTCTCTCTCTCTCTCTCTCTCTCTCTCTCTCTCCCGTTCTCCACTCAACGAACACACCACCCCGAGTGAGTGAAAACATACAGCTTTTATGCAGTTGTACCGAGACTCGATTGCTAGTCAATCATTCAATTGGAATCTCGGTACAACTGCACGTGAATTAATTAAAGTGCAATTCCCCGTGCTCACATATTATTACTTTTTACTTGCACGTGATGTGATTTGTGCCCTCCTCGTGCCGAAATACAAATCTACAATTTAAACACATGTGAAACACAGACCCGCTTATATCCCGTGTACCAATGCCTATACACCAACATTTACACACAACACGTAACACAAAATACACACAGGGGGGGCACTTTGCCACAAGGGGGCACATTGCTGTTTAGGGATTTCCCTACAGAGCACTAACAGCTTTGGACAAACACAAACACACATTTTTATACCACAAACTATACACCCATACAGAAAGATTTTATATTTTACATATATTAAAAGCAATGTATGTTACACTTATATGGCTCTTATTTCTCTTTGTTTGGTTTTTATGTGTATACATATATGTTCATATATATTATATGCGGATTGGTTATAAAACGGACCTGATTTTATAGTATTTTCAATATAAGGATTTAAGTGTTAGTAGATGTAACATACATTGCTCTCCATATATGTGTCTTTATACTTTTAATGTATGTTTTTATAATCTAAATCTGTTTTTATACTTTAAATATATATTTTCTTATAATTGAAATGTGTGTGTGTTTCTATACTTTAAATATGTGTTTTTATACTATTTTTTATACTTTAAATATTTGTGTTTTTTGTACTCTACATGTTTTTTATACTGCAAATATACCCCTTCAATTGCTAAATGTTTTATACCAATGACCACATATGTTCATATTTTATCCAATTAACAGAAATGTGAAAATTCAGATTAGAATATCCACATGATTTATATAACACATGTATACATACATGTATATACTTACACACTGTAAGCAGAAAATAAAATACAGCACTTTTCATATAAACAAATTGAATTCCTAGGATTTGTCCTTTTGCAGAAAAGACAACACAAGATGCATAAACAGGAGTTAATAAAGACTGGAGTAAACACTTTGAAAATATGGCCTCGTGTATAACTGATAGAAAATCTAATATTTATTCAAGGGCTGCTTCTTTTATATTAAGTAGGTACGTTTCGTATGTACAGAATGGTATCAAATTATTTTGTTGGCCGTTTATTAAGTTTAACAAATGAAATCGACAGGATGTGCTTGATTTGTGTCTGACTTTCACCTGCTTTAACAACTTTGCTTAGAAAACATTATAAGCAAAGCATGTTACAGTGAGGTGGTCTTGAAATGGAAATGCTATAAATGCTGCACTTTAAACACACATTGTTAGTGTGTCACAGATACGTTTATTAGAATAAATTACGTTGGGCTATGGTTCTCGTTTTTCTGCTGGCTGGTGGAGAAAATACATTTACCAGCTTTGAATTGGGGTAAAACGATAGGAAGATATGAAAAGTGTTGTCAGTCACAATAGAATCATATGATTCTTCTGCTGCCTTTTATCTGTCTCCCCATTTTTATGGACCACCAGCTGCCACTGATGATCATCAATATATTGATATGTGATGCATATTAAATGGTTATATTGCATATATTTACAGAAACTTTTCATCGATAGTGTTGTCTTTCAAAGATCTGCAACGTCAAACATACGAGGAAACAACCGAAATATCATCAACAGAAGAATGTAGGTGTTTATTCCATTGAGTTTACTGTCTCTTCTCTCTCATCCCTGTAGCTTGCTCTGCACCAGACTATGTTGCTGTCTCTGGCTCAGCTGGGGGGAGAGCAGTGCTGCCCTGTTCTTACACCCCCACCCCTGGGCAGGATGTAGCAGTCAGATGGTATGCATATCCAGATCAGGGAGGACCTGTTCTATTAATCGAGTCAAAGACACCCTCAGCACCCATCCCTGCGCAGTGGAGCGGCCGAGTGAAGCTGTCTGATGAAGTCTCCTCTGGAAACGGCTCTCTGCTCATCTCTGAGCTCAGACTGGAGGACACTGGGGATTACACGTGTGACATGTGGACCAATGGGATATGTGTCACTCACAGGAATGTTAACCTGACAGTTGAAGGTAAATATAATAAACATGTTCTGGTTGGTGAGTACTTGTGTTAAAATTAAGAATATGTACTGAACTGCTGAAACCACTCAATGTCCTGTGTGTGACTACATGAACACCCTGCCTGTTTTCAGCACACACACACAATGGGGTTTGTTTAAGGGTAATTTTCCTGCTGGTCAGTTACGTTACAGCTCTCTTGTTTTTTTTTTTTCTTGCTGAACAAAATATTCTTCTGCTCCACTGGCATTTGGACCTCTGCTAGGCAGATTTCAGCTGCAGTCCTTACTGACAACTTACTGACTGCTTGGGTTTAGATTTTTGATTTCTTTTGATTCGTTGTTTTCTGTAAAGTATTCCCTGTGGATGAACACACAGGGGTTTCTGGTAGAATCATAACATGCAGTAGAATTTCAAATAACATCCACACATTCATAACAAAAGCAAACTAGAATACAGAACCTGAGAAGGGCTGCCAACACCAAACCCTTGTGTTTACCATTGAAGCTGTGTGTTCAAAGTCCCTTCATTATCCCATATTGTAAAGCTCACAGATCTTCTCAGTCAATCGGTTTCTAAGCATAGCGAGTTCAGTCATTATCCCAGATGTAAATTAAGCTAATGGGATTTTTAAAAGACAAACGTCTAAAGCGACTGGCGTTTAGAATCCTGAAACTCGCTTTTAAACAGCGACATACATTTCAAACAGCTTAAAACACATTTAAATACCCACAATGTCTAGAACAGCATTAGTACGCTTTGCAGCGGCCATTACCTGTAGATAACTGCGTTTGGGTCTGATTCACAGAATGTTTTTGTTGGCGTTGGTACCATTTCTGTCTTAATATCAGTGCTGATACCCTTCAGCAATGATGTAACCCACACAGCTCAGTGTGTGTGGGTGGTGGTCAAGTTTGTAGAAGGTACTGGCTGCTGTGTCAGATATTAAGGCAGCATTTGTATGTAAATTGAATTGTGCTTACAGGACCTCCAAAGAGAGATTCAAGTACTTCAAGAACAACAACGACCACAACCCCGACAACTAGATCATCAGCAACCCCGACAACTAGACCATCAGCAACCCAGAAAACCAGCCCATGCCCAACCCAGCAGGGGAATGCAGACGCACAGAGGAGATCGTACTGCATGAAAACGCTTTGATAACTGGATTCTAATTGGATTGCATGTACCTGTATTTAGTGAGTGTTGTGAGTTAAGCGGAAGTTCAATTATTCCTGTGTGTTGCTGCTGCTGGTTCCCTGTGCCAGTATAGTCCATTGTGAAAGAGTATTGCTGTTACTGTAACCCGCTGCATCCTGCCTGTGCCTGCATCTCTTCATTTCTATATCATTTTAATAAGAGCGATTTAGCATTTTGATATATTTCAGGTTCTATTCATCCCTGATTGCTGTTGCTTTATTTGTTAATAAAGTAGTTGTTGCTGTTTACTATAGATCATTGTTAATAACATGTTTTATATTAGTGATGTGAAGACAGTTTAGTAATTTGTATTGATTTCTTAATTTTCTTTTTATTACTGATTGAAGGCAAAGTACATTTGTTAATTATTTGCTTGGTATAACTTAGTTATTCCTGATTACTATTAAATGTTAGTTGCACAGTACAACATCTTATTGCTTTTCCTTTTTTGCTTATGAATAATAAAATATTTAGCTGTGTCCTGTGTCTTGGCATTTTTCTATACAATCCTCAGCCTCATTAGAGAGCCTGTGTGCTACAGAAGGTATGAAATTCCTTTTTTTAAGATTCTATTGCACTTGTTACCATAGCCAGATTTGAAGAATATTTGGTATCATAATGCCTAATTAGCATACAAACAAACCCCTGTGTCAAAGATACAATATCTAATAAAGTTCTGTCACGTGATCCCTAGTGGGCTTCCCCCAGCAACGTTAAATAAAGGAGTAAAAAGGCTTCTGAACATTGCACACTGAATCCTCCCAATTGTCCTCTGAATAGACTGCAGCCCATAATGGATGTTTTGTGTCTCCATCATTGCTGCAGGTGTAGTAGCCATATACTGTGTGCCATTAGCCCATTGCCAATTCGGTGTGTCACGAAACAGCCCAGCACAGGCAGGTGCAGGGCAATATTTTACATGACATCCATAACTTCAAAATACTGGTAGACAAACGTTTCAGACTCAGGGCCCGAGGGTTTATATAGACTTAATACTGGCTCTTCAAGTTCCACTGAACAGACCTTAATTAACAGCACTGCTGCCCCTAGTGGATATTATCAAGATCAATACAGCAGTATAATCTGACACAGTTTGCTGTTAATGAAGTTTCACAACATTCGACTCGGATTAAAGAAGCAGCAATATGTATATTGGAATTCCCTTAAATTTATATAGAGGGCAATGGCTAGGTAGTTATATTAACAGATAAAGGAAATATTTCAAAATTGTATGTGTGTTGCAGTTATTTTCTTAATATTGCGGGATCATTCTGAGGAAAGTGATGAGTTTATGCATTGAAGCGCTGTAGAGTGTGTCAGTAGATACTGGTGGAGCCACAGATGTGCCCATAGCCTGTATGTGGGGCACAGCCCCTTTAAATAACTCAGAGGAGAAGGCATTGTGAATGATTCCCGCTGTCTCATACTGCAGATGTCCTGGATGGCTTTTGGTTAGGAGATGCAGCAAACGTCTAAACCACAAATCAAGAGACGGGCTCATCTGCATTCGTGGTTTAGAGCGTTTAACCTCATCTCTCATCTCACCGGCAGGAGACAGAATCCATACCGGGAGCGGATCACACAACACTGCCCGTTACAGCAGCAGTTTGAAGGGTTTACAGTCCCAGCGCTGGGAGGATGGCTGGCACCGAGGAGCTCGTTCTGTGGGACCTGTCTAGGGTCCTAGTGCCGACTATAGCTAATTATTACATAGAGAGGTTTAGAAAAACATTTACACAACACGTGTATTTTTATGTTATTTTATCGTTTTTCTTACTTTATGTGTATAAGGGAGGATGTGTGTTAGGGGTACATGGAAATAAAATATCTCTTAAATATCACTAAAGGTCTATGCACCCCGGACTCGAACGACGCGAGCGAGCAAATCAAAAATAATGAAAGCTATTGATTTAAATGGAGCAATGCACACCGCAGCCGTAGCGAGCGGCGCGAACGAAGCGAGCGAATTTAGAAATAAATGTGTTTTATTTGTATTCGTGCCACGAGCTATTGGCGTCGCAATGCACCAATCAGAAATAAGGTCAAAGGTAGCGGCTGTCAGACTGTCACTGTCTCGCTCACGCAGAGATTACCACAGAAATAAAAAAATGACATCAATGAGAATGTAATTATTAAAGTCGAGAAATATAATGCTCTTTATGATGCCAGTGTCAGTGGTTATAAAGACAATAAAAAGAAGGACGCCATATGGCAAGAAATAGCAGAACATTTGAAAATTCATGGTATGTCTATCTCTCTTTATTTCAACTCAATTTTAGTCAAAGTGACGGGGAGCGCCACACACTGGTTCGTATTTCTGTAAAATGACGCTTCGTTTTAATAATATTGACCAATAATAATAATCACATTCACACAATAACTGAGAGGATTTTATTAAAACAGAAAATCAATAAAAGTAGGCCTATATTATATTAAACTAATGTCTTCAGTATTTCCAAAAAAATATATGTGGATGTATTCTTTTTGAATAGGCTACTTTACATGTGCACTTCCGGTGTGCATAGCCCTTAAATATCAATACATATCTTAGGACCCCTCAACAGAAAATCGTCTCCTCTTTAAAAATATGCAAGAGATTTTAAATGAACAGTTTCTCCTCAGTGCTGTGGTCCCCAAATATGATCCACTTCCTACCAATGCGGAATGACTGGGAGTGACGTCTTCTCTTCATTTTACCCTCAGAAATAGGTTTCTGGCTCAGGACTGCCAAGGGCAACACTACACTGAATATTGTGCCAGTCTCGGCAGAGTCACCACTCAGGAAAATAATGTTTTGTGTAAAATAGAGAACAAATGCTCCCCCCAGTCATTCAGCATTGTTAGTAACTGAATCATATTTAGGGTACCACTGAACTTGTGAGCCGGATTGCTCATTAAAATGCGTAGCGTATTTTTAAAGAGGAGACAACTAGCTACTCAGGGATACCACAGTATTTAGTGAGCAAGTAGTCTGAGTGAATTTATCCAGCAACAAACTCCCCATCCCCAGCTGTACTGCTTTCCTAGAAAAAGGAGAACATTTCGGGGGAGCGTTCTGCTTGTGAGATGTCGTGCTCATTAAAACATTTAGGATACCAAGATATTTAGTAAGGTAAGGGTCTGAGTGAGGAAAAGTGGGCAATACGACCCCCAGCCCCCGTCTTGCTGTCAATCATTTGCTGCCATCATTTGTGCTGGTCCTGTATATCTCAGGGGTTCTATCCTGGATAAATAAACACATCTGAAATGTGATCTCAGGTACTGGGAAGGGACCAGTGCTCCCACTCCCTGCTTCACTGGCAGGGATATGCTTGCTCATTACTGTCCTGCAACTTTTGCTATTCTATACTATATAAAGGGCATTACTCAGACATGTGAGCAAATGGACCGTGAGGTAATGTTTGCTGCCAATTTGAAGCTGCTAAAGGACCTGACAGCTTCCTAACCCCCACCCCCTCTTTTAATCATGAAGAGGAAGATCACAGACAGGACATACACAGAAATGACAGCAGAACCTCAGAGTTACAAACACCTTGGGAATGGAGGCTGTCCGGAAGTCTGAAATGTCCCTAACTCTGAAAATGAGTTTTCAATGGTTTTAATAAATGTGTGCACCTGCTAACTACAGCCTCAATCTGGTGAATAATACAAGGATACAGCACAGTGAAGCAATACTCATAGTGTTATAGTTCTAAAGTCTTTGAAACAGTACTATAAATAGGAAAAGCTACATTTAAGTTACCATTGATATTGTAACTGTAACCTGGGTTAACATAGTGCTTGTTTTTAAACAAGACATTCCCGCAGCTTGCTCAGCCATTCAACCTCCTTTGGCTTGAAAAACAAACTCTGTACTTTTTCTTTAAAGAAGAACAGCAACGTAACCCCAGTTCAAAGCAGCGATGGCTATGTTTATTAATATTACACATGGTCTGATGAGATAAGCATTAAAGGTACATCACAGCTGCCACAAGGATGAGAGAAGACAGCTAGCAAACCTTAGCAAGCACAAATGTTTGTTCAAAGTGAAATAGATGAACACAGGCCTATACAATCTAATCAAATGAGTTTGAATCTGGAAGTATTGCTTTACTCCCCAATCCAGCAGAGCGGTCAAGTTTTACACACAGCAGCCTGTCTCAGAGCAGGTGCAAAAGGAAGTGAGAAGTTGTTTAAGATGCCTAATTGAAGCACAAAGTGTTCTAACATTTTCACACGAGTGTATATTGTTTCTGTATCACTGATTACTGATTGAAAATTGAAATTCTCACCCCCAGAGGTTTTCATGCAGGTACGTATATAAAGGATATCAATTACAAATCTTGGTGTTCTAATACATTTGCACACTACTGTATGGTACCAGTATGATAATATTTTTAAAAAGGAAAAAGCATGCTTCTTATATAACATGTGCTTCTTTCAAAACTACACGTGTGACCTGCATAGCGAATGAACAGGTAAGATTTAAAACACTTTTAACATGGAATTTTATACTTTCCAAAAACAGGAGGAAATGCTTTGCAAATATGGCCACAGCGTTCTATTAGCAGTGGCAGTGAAATGGTTCAGATCGAATTAAGAATGTCAGGTGGTTGCTTGTTAGTGGCTCGCTGTGTTTATTGTTCTCATCAGAGTTGGTATGATTCATTGAAGCGCTGCAGTAAATCAATGTTAGTCAAGTTCTTGGTTCATCTTGATCTTGAAGCTCTCTTGTATCCCTGGTGGCTGGGTGAGAAATGTCCTATCAGTGGATCCGGACAGTGGCGTACTCTGTATTGTCCACAGCACTGACCCCTGACCGGACTGGGGCTCCTCCCGGCTGTCTCGTGTGATTGATTACAGCGTAGGTAAGCAAGTCTGAGCTCTGTGTGGAAGACAAATTGATAAGATCCCATCATGCTCATTAATAAGAGAGCACATTAATAAGACAGCATCATACAGCCAGTTCAACACAGCTTGAAATGAGAGATGCACACTACTATTGACCGGCCACAAGGGGGACTGGATTCCATGGCCAATCCATTATTTTGCATTTAAAGTATGATGTCACCTTTATTGTTGATAATGTTGTAGTGTACGTATTGTCCACCAGGAGGGGCTCTGACTCACATTTCCAGTCATCCGTTGAACAGCTTCACTTTTATTAAGTTAGTTAACATTGTGAAATGGCCATGTTCAATTAAAAGGATTTGTTTTTATTTCACCAAACAGTATTTCCAAGCTAATAAAAAGCTTTACTTTAATATCTGCTATTCATTAAATACCACAATAAAGCAATATGTTGGTTTGTATATCCCATTATTTTCTCATATTTGTATTACATTCAAAGACACAACCTGCACAAACAGGTTTCCTCAGTACAGTTTCAATACATACACCAGAAACAGAAAACATTATCTCTGCACCAGAAAACTGTTCAGAAATATTGTAACCCCTCCTGTCAAGCTTCCCATCTTTAGGACTGTATTCCAGCAAGTTAAGAGAGTGCCCCCTGGTACAATCACATCTTCCTGTGCTTTCCACATGCATTTCCAGAGCTTAGCCATGTTTCAGGATGCTTCACCATGTTATTCCTGTCATTTACTATGCTTGCTTGTATTTTACTGTCCCATGCTTTCACAGTGTTTTACTACACTGTGCTGTGCACAGACCCTGCTATACCACAGTACATTCTAGAAGGGTCCCTGTGGTTTTGCATTCTCAAATGTTCTCATGTTTTTCTGTGCTATTTACATGGCAAACATCTCAAAGCCATTGCATTCTATAGCAAGTCCTACTCCCTACAGTAAACAGGAATACTGTCCATGAAAGCGTGTCATGTACCTACCGCATTGTGATCTCCAGCATTCGGGTTATTCCCATTAGCATTCACTGAAAATGGAAAGGAAAACAAAACAAGAGTCAATAATCTTTACAAGCAGGGGGAGGTGTTGTGGAAATAGAGTCCAGTTAGACAAGGGCCAAGAAACCAAGGGCAGGGTTTGAACTGCTTTAAACTGCCCCCTACAGGTGAGACTGTGCCTTTACAAGCAGGGTGGAGGAGGTGTTGTCTCAATAGAGTCCAGTTAGACCGGAGCTGAGAGATCCAGGGCAGGGTTTAAACAGCTCCCATTGTAGGTTCTGGTAAAACAAATGAAAAGCTTAATCTGTTACCTGCTCTCCTTTTGTACTTTAAAATGACAAAGACTGCAGCACCTATGATGCCGATGACAGCAGAGACGGCTACTGCAGAGAGGATAGCGGGAGCTGCTGATGGTCTAGTTGTCGGGGTTGCTGATGGTCTAGTTGTCGGGGTTGCTGATGGTCTAGTTGTCGGGGTTGCTGATGGTCTAGTTGTCGGGGTTGCTGATGGTCTAGTTGTCGGGGTTGCTGATGGTCTAGTTGTCGGGGTTGCTGATGGTCTAGTTGTCGGGGTTGCTGATGGTCTAGTTGTCGGGGTTGCTGATGGTCTAGTTGTCGGAGTTGCTGATGGTCTAGTTGTCGGGGTTGCTGATGGTCTAGTTGTCGGGGTTGTGGTCGTTGTTATTCTTGAAGTAGTTGAATCTCTTTTTGGAGGTCCTGTAAGCACAATTCAATTTACATATAAACGATGCCTTAATATCTGACACAGCAGCCAGTACCTTCTACAATCTTGACCACCGCCAAAGACAAAGGGCCCAATTCACGTCCCAGTGGTAAAACTGGAGTGAAGACTGGAGGTGTGTTATTATCACTCCTCAAACTTTACTCCTTGCTCCCGCTGTAATTCACCAACGTCCTCATGGCACTTTGTTCCGTGGTGTTTGACCCGCCCTCATGAATAATTCATTTGCATTAATACCACCCTTTTTACCATGACAGTGAGATCATGTTTAGTGAGATTAAAAATGTCAACTATTCTTTTTTTCCTTCAAGATGAGGAATTCAAACAGCATTCAAACAACCCCTGATTCAGTTAAAGTGATTACAATTTCACACAACAATTAATACTTTCAGTCATACTACTGTACCTGTATATTAAAACAGGGAGTGGGTGAAACCGGACCAGGACAAACCTGGCCGGACAGGACACTAAAACAATGAGAAGCGTCTTGAAAACTACACCACATTATTACTGTGTCACTAATTCAAGCACACACACTGAGCTGTGTGGGTTACATCATTTGCTGAAGGGTATCAGCACTGATATTAAGACAGAAATGGTACCAACACCAACAAAAACATTCTGTGAATCAGACCCAAAGTCATTTATCTACAGGTAATGGGCGCTGCAAAGGGTACTAATGCTGTTCTAGACATTGTGTGTATTTAAATGTGTTTTAAGCTGTTTGAAATGTATGTCGCTGTTTAAAAGCGAGTTTCAGGATTCTAAAGCCCCATTCTTTAGAGCAGGCTCCCCAGAGTTTTGTTAAACGAGGGCCGCTTAACAGGTGGGACATTGGGTGGTCGGCCGCATAAGAAAATCAACCTGTAATTAAACACCAATATGTGCAACAAATCTAACTGCCTTTTCTTTTTTGCTTTCTGATTATATATTGTGACAGGATGGCTGGGCGGTGACGTCACGACAGAAGCAGGAACTTAAAACACTGACACCAAACTGCAGTTTCCAAACAAAAGGACGCGCGGCGGTTTTATTTAAATACAAAAATAAATCAAAGGCTTAAACACAAACACACTGTGCTCACAGCGCAAAAATAAAACAGTAAACAAAAATAATCACGAACACAACCTAATAAATCACACAGGTCAGGCTGGGCAGTCGCTGTCACTGGTCCTGTATATTATAATTTAGTTTCGTTTTCTGTCTCCTCGCTCTCCGCTCCTCTCACACACCCACCCCGAGTGCAGAGAGCTGCAGGCTTTTATATCGTGGCCGAGGGGTGGAACTGGCTAATAATTATTCTATTACCCCTCGGCCACAATCTGCACGAGTTTATTAACTAAACTGCTGTGGATGGGGAAATGGAAAACAAATGCTTACAAACTTCACCAATATCAGGCTTCACACTTCCCAATGCTATCCTAAAACAAGTCGTGGTTTTCATTAACATGATAACGTCAAGCCCTAAAAATAACCTGGTAATGTGAACTGCTCCATGTGAAAAGCGCTTAATGTGCAAAACCGAGTTATTCATTATGTTTACCGCGATTTAGTGACATCTATTGGGATTCCTTATTTTTAAAAAAATGCATACAAATGTTTTCAAATTAAATATAAAATACCAGCGTTTTTTCCAGCCATGTGAATTTATTACAAACCAGCGCCCAAATAATAACAATCAACACGACTCGCACTGTTTTCATCCGCGCAGTTTAATTACACAATATTTATTTTAGGGTAGTATTATGAAGTGTTAAGCTTGATCTCTGCAAAGTTTGTAAGCTTTTGTATTTAAGCACGTTAAGCCACGTTAATCGCGTCTCACATTATTAAGCAGGTTATTTTAGGGCTTAACGTGATAATTATAGTGTGGATTGTAGCGAACCTCAGTTCCCGCAGGCAGGCGCCTCACACCGGGCGAGGCAGTCCACACACAGGCCGAGTTCGGGAGCGAAGCCGGGACCTCTCGCTCTAAAGCACAGCAGCCGGCTCTTTTGTACAGCGGTATCGGCGCTATGCTTTAGTGCGAGAGCTCCCGGGTTCACGCCTGTGTGTAGATTGCCTCACCCTGTGTGATGCGGGAACTGAGGTTTGTTACAGTCTGTTAATGAAACCCACGACTAATTAGTATTATTAGATTTCAAGGGACTTACCTAGTTTCTGCTTAAGTAGAATTTATGCAGCAGTCTTTTTTCGACGATCATTCGGGACAACAGCCTCCGAATCCCCTCCCCCCTGGCTGCACGTGGGTCTTGTTTCATTCGGGACAGCAGTCTCCGAATCCCCACCCCCCTGGATGCACGTGGGTCTTGTTTCATTTGGGACAGCAGTCTCCGAATCCCTCCCCTGGCTGCACGTGGGTCTTGTTTCATTTGGGACAGCAGTCTCCGAATCCCCTCCCCCCTGGCTGCACGTGGGTCTTGTTTCATTTGGGACAGCAGTCTCCGAATCCCCTCCCCCCTGGCTGCACGTGGGTCTTGTTTCATTTGGGACAGCAGTCTCCGAATCCCTCCCCTGGCTGCACGTGGGTCTTGTTTCATTCGGGACAGCAGTCTCGAATCCCCTCCCCTGGCTGCACGTGGGTCTTGTTTCATTCGGGACAGCAGTCTCCGAATCCCCTCCCCCCTGGCTGCAGTGGGTCTTGTTTCATTCGGGACAGCAGTCTCCGAATCCCCTCCCCCCTGGCTGCACGTGGGTCTTGTTTTCATGTTCTTAAAGCTACATTAGCAGCTTGTACCGATACTGAGCAGAAAATTAACTTGTAATGGCCCGGGTCTCTTCATTCCAAGAAAATATAGAAAACTCCCTCAGACAGTGCAATCGCGGACCACTTTTGGGCCACACTTTGCGAACCCCTGCTTTATCCGTTTAGCTTTTAAAAGTCCCATTAGCTTAATTTACATCTGGGATAATGACTCAACTCGCTGTGCTTAGAAACTGATTGACTGAGAAGATCCGTAACAATATGGGATAATGAAGGGACTTTGAACACACAGCTTCAATGGTAAACACAAGGGTTTGGTGTTGGCAGCCCTTCTCAGGTTCTGTATTCTAGTTTGCTTTTGTTATGAATGTGTGGATGTTATTTGAAATTCTACTGCATGTTATGATTCTACCAGAAACCCCTGTGTGTTCATCCACAGTGAATACATTACACAAAACAACCAATCAAAAGAAATCAAAAATCTAAACCCAAGCAGTCAGTAAGTTGTCAGTAAGGACTGCAGCTGAAATCTGCCTAGCAGAGGTCCAAATGCCAGTGCAGCAGAAGAACATTTTGTTCAGCAAGAAAAAACAAAACAAGAGAGCTGTAACATAACTGACCAGCAGGAAAATGACCCTTAAACAAACCCCATTGTCTGTGTGTGCTGAAAACAAGGCAGGGTGTTCATGTAGTCACACACAGGACCTTGAGTGGTTTCAGCAGTTCAGCACATATTCTTAATTTTAACACAAGTACTCACCAACCAGAACATGTTTATTATATTTACCTTGAACTGTCAGTGTAACAGCCCTGTTAGTGACACATATCCCATTGATCCCCACTATACACATGTAATCCCGAGTGTCCTCCAGTCTGAGCTCAGAGATTAGCAGAGAGATATTTCCAGAGGAGACTTCATCAGACAGCTTCAATCGGCCGCTCCACTGTGCAGGGATGGGTGCTGAGGGGGTCTTTGACTTGTAGATTAATAGAATAGATTCTCCCTGATCTGGATATGTATGCCATGTGACTTCTACATCCTGCCCAGGGGCAGGGGTGTAAGAACAGGGCAGCACTGCTCTTCCCCCAGCTGAGCCAGAGACAGCAACATAGTCTTTTGAAGGGCAAGCTACAGGAATGAGAGAGAAGAGACAATAAACTCAATGGAATAAACACCTACATTCTTCTGTTGATGATATTTTGGTTGTTTCCTCGTATTTTTGACATTGCAGATCTTTCAAGGACAACGCTATCGATGAAAAGTTGCTGCTGCTTCCTGGTACCTAATCACTTCCTGTGTGGTTCTCTAACTTGCTCCAATGGTCTAGTAGCAATCTGACCATGTGACCTGCAGCAAAGGTACCAGGATGCAGTAGTCAAAGTGCTAAGCACAATAAAGGGTGTAAAATGGACTGAAGCATTGGTCAGCACTTCTAGAAGTAACAACATGAGTAAGAAGAACAGAAGATGCTCAGGTTGTTCATTAGGTATGATGTGGGGTGTGATGCCAGCATGTGGAGCAGCTCTTGTAAGACTTGTACTTATTATTATCAGCTTCATTCAGTATTGGGAAGCTAAGATACACTAGTATTGTTATCTCTCTAGCTTTCAATCACACAATCATCAATACATTGTACGAAACGTTTCCTCTGCACCCACTGCCACCAAGTACTGTATTAACTGATCAACAGTGACAGGCCTGCTCGCATTAATACCAACAAGAGTCTCACTATTTCATTAGGGAGCTGCATAGAAAATGCTGTATTTGGACTCAAATCATTTTACCACTTTGGGAGTAAAACTGATGAGGGGTTCTGGCTTGAGAACATACAAAACTCTTAATAAATGAAGCTCTAATAGAAATAACACTTACAAGATGTTGCTATGGTTACGCAATTATTATATTATTGCCTTAAATTTTGATTCATAGTTCAACCACATGAAACAACAGACTCATTGTATCAATCAAATGCACGAGCATTAACACAGTGAAGCTGCAGTACCTAGGAGAATGCATTGTGTGTGCAGAATCAATCTGGAGAATATAGCTGTTGACTTAGCTGCAAGCCTGTATCCTGTATTCAGCAAAACGTTTTTTAACTTTACTACCCCAACGAATACAAAACCAGCTTTCCCGTTGAATACATTTATGTTGTAAAAGTGGGGAGGCAAACGCCCCCCCCCCCATCCCGCATATGGGTGCAACAGATCAAGGCTGCTGTACAAATGTGTTCAGACGGTACAATTGTGTTTTGAAATGGCATTTGTAGTCAACTTAAAATTGTATTACAGCATAAGGAACAGCGTATTATTGAAAACAATTTAAATGGATAAGTGACCGATCAAAATGACAAAATTAAACATGACTGATGACAATAAAGGTAAAACTCACCCAGGTTCAGAGAAACGAAATAAACGTGGCCGTCTTCTACAAGAGCAACATTGGAATCACCCGCGGGGCGGGACTCGGGTTCAAGCGCGGGGACAGCCGCAGGATCAAGCCTGGTGCTCAGCACCATTGAAAACACATAGAGCTGCATTTACCCAGCAGGCAAGCACACCTTTTCACCACAGTGGGAACATGAGTGTGCTGCAATTGTGAGTGAAGGTGCACAAAGCTGTATGTGTATAATTTGTCTGAAAGTCCTCCCTAATAAAAGCTACAATTTAAATCGCACAAACCATCCAGAATACAAGGACGTGAACCCGCTGGACAGCAGAGACACACAGAAAGAAATACCAGATCTGAAAGCCAGTTTGAGTTTCAACAAAGCACAATTGAGATTTTTTTAAAGATGATGCAAACAACAAAGACTAGGCAAACGTCATTAGTTAACAGTGGCCAACTCTTTGCACTGGATCAGATGTGCTGTACACCTAACACAGTGCAGCCAGGTGATTACACAATTATATAAATTGTTGCTTTAAAACACATATTTGGCCATCTATCAGCATGAAGGGCTGTAAGCAGCAAAAACATAAATTTAAACAGAAGACAGTGAAAAGGTTACCGTTCCAAGCTGGAAAATGTTTTCTTTGCGAACCAACGTGATCTTTCGCCAGTCAAATCGTAGAGTGCCTGAAGAAAGTTTTATAGATACACGAGCATCTTCTTTAGCAGCCGCAGCTATCCCAGATATAATTTGGTTACATTGTTTCGCGTCAGGAGTTTAAGCATGATTGAACTGCGCAGCAGATTCCCCAGTTGGATGATGAGCTGATAATATCTCTTTAGCCAATGAAGCAGGCACGGTGACGTCACCATAATGATAAACAGTAATGCAGCGGGAGGTTTGTACTAAAGCAGGGTCAGCTGCTGCTGGGAAAACAAAGTTTATTTCTCAAACTGACCATTTTAAGAAATGTGAAAGCAGAACGCACAGAAATACTTGGGATTGTAATTAGGAAGTGTACTGATGAGAAAAAAATGAAGGGAATTCAAATTGAAATGTACTGCAGATTACTCGATGGCAGAAGAACAAACGCCATTCACTAAATTTAGCTCTCAGATTGTACTAATGAAAATATCTAAAATATATGACAACGTGCTTGCTGTGGTGTATTTAATATCGTAAATAGCAGAACAAACTCACTACGATTTAAACATGTTTTTACTGGAAAATAAACAGTAACATGTAATCATAAGAGCTGTCTGTGTTACATGCTGTCAGATCAGGACTTCACTAACACTGAGCATGGGAGCTGCTGTTTCCCATTACAACTGTACACAATTAAAGGCGCGATCACCAATTCCATACACAACACCTGCAAAATATATCAAATATAAACATGCTGAGTTCATTGCAGTCATCAGCTGCATAGATGAACCATTCAGCAGAATGAGGCAACAAACAAGTGAGTACAGACTCAACACACCTGGCTGTAAGATTGCACACAGTTTAAGATTGCACACAGTTACTGGTACACCTGGTGTTGGAAACACTGGTACTTGAGATGAAAAGGTTGAAAACCACTGGTCTAGATGGACCCTGCATAATAACTGAAGGCTCTGTACAAAACATCTTAGAAATGTCTTCATGGAGAAAGAACAACACGAATAAACAGACAGTTTTTGTCTTTTGCTGCCAGTATCACATTGCTCTCATATTTCAAACCTGAAGTATCTATTTCTGAAACGTCTGCTCCAAAATGATTTGCACCCATAAGGAACATGACATGACAAAGAATACAATCTACATACTGTTATAAATATCTCCGCTTTCTGCATTAGAATTGTTAGTTTGCAAGCTGTACATTATAGTAGAAGTTAAAACTTACAAGAGACTAAGTCAAGTAGACAGGCGTTTTGGCTAGTGCCTTCATTACTGTACCTGACTCAGTTGTTCTTTCAATGCTAAAATGTAATTAAATGCTGTCTTTTGCAATTACAAATCCATTTCACCTGAGAGAAGAGTTTGTAGCAGTTTAAAATATTGTAGAGTCTTCCCTGACATTTCACATATTTTACACTGTTAGATGTACTGTTAGATACATAATCATCTTACAAACAACATGTTAGTGTAAAATGCTGCTCCCTGTATAGTTTGTAATATAACAGTGTTTGTGTTTGTCCAAAGCTGTTAGTGCTCTGTAGGGAAATCCCTAAACAGCAATGTGCCCCTACTTTAGTAGAGGTTGTGAAGCACTGCTCTGAGAGAATCACTTACCTGCTGTGAGGTGAGTGCTGTTTAAGATCAGTAGCAGTGCCAGAGCTTGCTCAGTGCTCAGAGCCATTCTCCTCTCTCTCTCTCTCTCAGTTTCAGCACAAAGTCCAGCACCGGGTTAAACTTTATTTGTGTTTGATGCTCTCAGCACTAAATGAATATTTCCTGTACTGTTAGTTTTACCAGAATGATCTATATGTGTATTTTTACACACCTGCATAGCGTACTGACCACCTCCAGCTCTCAGTGTTGTCTGTGGTTTCAGTAAGACACAAACAGCATGTTTTTCAAAATGCATGGAAGTATTAAAAATCTACATTTAATCAAAGTCTTTAATTTGCTTTGGTTTAGTTCTGGACTGGATTTAGAAAGTATGTTTTCCAAGAAGGATTTAACAGTTTTAATCTGTTCCAGTTTGGATAGTCTTTCATGATCTCATGAATTCACTCTTTTGTTCTGTTAAGGTACTTTTTGACTATCTGGGTCATTTTCACAAATCTTGTTAGTTATTTAAAGACTTACTTCTTTATTTTTGAGAATTACTGGATGTCTTTCAGAGAACACAAAAAGACACAAAAATACAAAGCTGAAAGGACCGTTTTAAAATAAGTAGGCTTCCACTTAGATGTACTGTAGGTGGTCTTGTTGGTACAGTACTATATTTACAACAGAAGTATTTTAATTCAGAACGATATGATTCTGAAAATATCAGTTGCCAAAAGAGACGACTGTGGACACGTGGACTGTAATACAGTACATACTTTTAAATCCGGTAGGTATTGTACCAGTATGTAAAATGACCTGTTGACGACCCAACAGCAAAATGAAATCAAAATGTTACCCATGCACAGAACTGCGTACAACGTAAAAGGCAAAGCAATTAGCAAAAAAACTGTTTCCAGAATTAAAACCGTATCCAAAGTCAGTATTCAAAGTTGCAGAATATAGTGCTCGATAGGCCCTAATGTCACAGTTCACTTGCAAATGAAAATGCACAAAAGCAACTAAAGATCACAGTTTAAAAAATATACCTCATGGTATCTAATGCACAATAAAGACAGAATGATTTGCGCATGTTAAAAAAAAGCAGACTGTGACGGATAATCAAATAAATTGTAATATTGAAGAGATGAGCTTTGTATCAGAAAACTGGTGATGGAGTTGGAAATTGCGAGTGACGGGTAAGTGTATTCATTTCTTACACACACACAACACACACACATATACACATATATAAATAATGGGAATTGATTTGTTTCTTAATGCAAGGACGGTAAAACGTGACTGACGTGTATCTGAGTGTCGTATATCCCAGTGCTGACCGTGTCAAGTTTGTTTTAAATACTAATAATTAACACACACAATAAATTGGTGCGTTGGTAATTCATGAAGCTTTTCTTGTGTGCTGTTAAGCATTAAGAGGTGAAGGGGGTGTGATTAACATGAGATATTATATTAGCTGTCTCTGCTCTATCTCCATACAAGGTGTGAAACAAGTTCTTTATCTCAAGCTTCACACATTCTGCAGTACACCTCAGCCACAGTGTGGTCAGCTTCAGCCTCACGTCATCTGCTTTAAACGTTTAGGACACACGTCATGTGATAATATTAGAATCAACCATGAGTTCTGTGTGAAAGTATATTTAAACTTGAATCTACCTGCCCATCTACCTGCCCATATGAAAGCTCAGCAAAGTTCAAGAACAGTTTTGTGTGGTAAATGAGAGGCAAAGAGGGATTCAAAAGCATGGTGAAGCACAGTAAACTGCAGCAGTACTGTGTAAATTCACCACGGTTAAACATTTTCAGTTTCTAATCATCAGCCCTTTGAAAGCTTTCCGTTGCTGTTTCTGACACAGGGAGTGTATCCAGAAGTGTCTGTTTTGTTCAGAGCAGCACAGGGCACAGAGCAATCTGATTGTGAACACTGTTACAAAGGGGGAGCATATGGGGAAAAAAGATTAAGCAGAATTGTATCATCCAAAAATAATGTATGAAATAACAATAACATATGAAATATAAAACCAATTGTAAGTTGTTCTTTGCTATTTTCCATCTGGATTTTCACCACTGCTGTACATGACCTGTGTGATCCCACATTCTACTGAGATAGCTGCTAATTATGCCTCAGGATCGGAACCTGTGCTTGTATTTATTTCTGCATACAAACCATGAGCGTCTTATATCAGGTTAGAAGTGGCTGAAGTCTCCATAGAAACATCATCAGTCCCTGTTTACCAATGAAAGGGTTCTGTTCATCATTAATGGTGCTGTGCAGTGTGTGCTGTGCAGTGTGTGTGTGTGTGCTGTGCAGTGTGTGTGTGTGCTGTGCAGTGTGTGTGTGTGCTGTGCAGTGTGTGTGTGCAGTGTGTGTCTGTGTGTGTGTGCTGTGCAGTGTGTCTGCAGTGTGTGTGCTGTGCAGTGTGTGTGTGCAGTGTCTGTGTGTGCAGTGTGTCTGTGTGTGCAGTGTGTGTGTGTGCAGTGTGTCTGTGTGTGCAGTGTGTGTGCTGCACCGTCCTTACGTATTCTGAGCCCTGGCGGTGAGATGAGGTTCAGAGCTCTGTAAGCACATCATGCAACATATTCACACCACGCATGTGTTGCTCTTTTGCATAGCGGCGATAGGGAGCCAGTGCAGAGAGTGGAGCAGCGGTGTAGCGTGGGAGAAACGAGGAAGGGAAAAGACAAGGCGAGCAGCAGAGTTTTGGATGAGCTGGAGCGGACGGGTAGCAGAGGCAGGGAGGCCAGCCAGGAGGGAGATGCAGTAATCAAGGCGGGACAGTACCAGGGCCTGGACTAGGAGCTGGGTGGAGTAGTCAGTGAGGAAGGGGTGAATTCTGCGTATGTTGCTGAGGAAGAAGCGACAGGAGCGTGCCAGAGTAGAGATGTGCTGAGAGGAGGAGAGGGAGGGGTCGAGGGTGACACCGAGGTTCTTGGTGGATGAGGAGGGAGAGAGGGGGGTGGATTCAAGAGGAATAGAGATAGAGAGATCAGCAGTGGGGAGGAAGAAAAGGAGATCTGATTTACAGAAGTTGAGGTTGACACAGACACAGATGACACAGGCACAGACTTGTCAAAATAAATTGCTATAAAGAACCAGCATTGCAAACAGAATGAAAAAAGCTACTTACTAATCAGTTTCTGTTTTAGTCAGAGTCAGAACTATTAGGCTGTATTATTTTCACAGTGATCACGGATTTCACGATTTCCCCATATCTGAAAGAATAGTGGACATTTATTTGCACTTAAATTATTAAATACAGTGAAAAACATGATACAAGGTAAAGGGACAGAACAAAAATGAGACTGAAGCTACGTCCTCTTTCCATTTCTTTTTTAAATGTTAGGTATAAAAAGACAAATCACTAATCTTGCATCAAATAAGCCAGACCTCCTTTTCCGCATCTCATTCATCAGAGCTGTGTAATCCATGCCATTGTTTCCTATTCCTTGTGTTGATTTTGGCAGCTGTCCTCTGCTTGGCACTCACATGCTCCTGTGCCTGCAGCCCAGCATGATCACCTTTGCATTTGCACAGCACTCAGACTTCACACACCCAGCAGCAAGGAGCACCAACATGTAGTGGAGTGTGGCAGAGTGGCATCCACCTGGAAACCCGCTTATCCAGCCGGGATGAAACTTGGGAACATTCTGGACAAAGAATCTTTTAATGTGTGACTGCAAAGCCAGTGAAGGGTGGTGACAATTTTACCCTCCAGGTGAAATGATTCAGGAAGTACAAGACCATGTGAAAGCATGCCTTGTAAACAGAGATTTCTTTAACTTCTTGTAGTACCAGATAGCATGTTTTAAATGAAAATACACGCGTGCTACAACATGTTCTTACAAAACTGCACATTTAATACCTATCAAGTGAATTGGGCTGCATGGCGGTGAATATGTATGGGAGTAACACTTTAATGAAACTTACCCAAATACCTGTAACGGGAAGTAGAGCTGCTGTTTCTAAAGCTCTGATTAACAATATAATGCAAGTTCTATTATAAATAATGTAGGCTAGGTTATCCACATGTCCAAAAGCACATTGCTGTTCAAAAAACCCATATAGCATCCACATAGTGTATACTCTCCATATTATCTTTAAATGTACATTTTAGAATTGAAGAAATACACATTTAAATATATTGTAGCAATATTTTAACAAGGATTACAGAATTGGACAATGTAACTCTCTCAAAACAATACAAATCAATACATTGAAATAAAAACATTCAAATGAACACAGTTGTAAAGTGCATGCAATCACAATAAATACACATTATATTAAGTGACAGAATATATTTATAACAACCCAAAAAACTCTATACCTAAAAATATAAGCAGACCACCGATTATAGTTACAAAGATAAAACCCCATGCAATTTAACCAAGCTTTACGTTTTATCCAGAAACACCTACTAATATTAAACAAAGATATGACGGAGGACATCTTGAAGCAGAACTTCCCAGTAGTGTTGTCCTGTGTCCCTGATTTCCTGGATCGTCCCGGTTTGGAGGAAGGTGTCGCGGGAATTCAATATGACTTCCCAGGACACTAAACGCCAGCACCATAAACTGAGCACAAGTTAGATACATCAGGATACAATATTACTGCAACACACACACAATATGAACTGGTTGTCATGTCAACACTGGAATAATAATAGAACCCAGATTCGAATCACCTGCTCAAGAGTTTCCTGCAGTGGCTCTTATAGCCAAGAGGGACAAAAAACAAAAGGTCCAAACTGACTGCCGTTTAATGACACGCCTTTCTGTCATCAAGGCAATTCAGTGTCACGCTTCCTGTTCTGCATCCATACCAGTTATGTAGAAAACAAATCCTATACTGTGTAATTTCCTCTTCTAACTTGTTCTTCCTCGTTTTATTTATAGCTAATATTAAACACAAATACTGCTACATTGTGAAAGAGAAATAAAACAAACTGTCAGTATTACACAACTGGTACCAAACTGAACACTGAGTCCTTGAATGGAGCCTGCAGGTTAATGATTTGTTTTGTAATATTAACAGTTCAACAAAAAATAGAGCAAATTGTATTGTGTTGTAAAGCCCCTGATGCATGAGGCCAGTGTGTTTGTGGTGAGCACTGTGCTGTTACCCTGAAAGCTCCCGTGGTCAGTTTGCAGTTTCCCCATGCGTGTTCCTCCCTTTCCCATAGCTTGCTATAGCAGCTCCTTCTGCATACACTCACAAGAGTATAAAGGGTGTAATGCACATGCATTATTATTATTATTATTATTATTATTATTATTATTATTATTATTATTATTATTATTGGTAAGCAAGTCTGAGAGGTTTTGTTACTCCAGTGTTTTTGTTTGAGTTATGAGTGGCACATGTTCTTACACTGACAACAAATAAAACAGAGACCAGGTGAAAAGTGCTGTTCAATATAATTGACAAGAAGGTCAGTCCATGGATGCTTAGAACTGACTGAAAGATAAAAGCTAAATCATGAGAGTCAGGAGAGCCGTGGGAGTCTTTTAGAACTGCGATTGCTACATGAAGGAAATGTTGCTGTGATTAACCCAATATACATTTGCAGGGAAGCAGAAGGAACCAAAACCAAAAGCATAAGCGAGACAAGCAACTGCTGAAAAAGTCAGTTAGCTACAGCAGTGACTGGAAACCTGCTGTCTGGTCAAACTAACAGTACAGGAAATATTCATTTAGTGCTGAGAGCATCAAACACAAATAGAGTTTAACCCGAGTGCTGGACTTTGTGCTGAAACTGAGAGAGAGAGGAGAGGAGAATGGCTCTGAGCACTGAGCAAGCTCTGGCACTGCTACTGATCTTAAACAGCGCTCACCTCTCAGCAGGTAAGTGATTCTCTCAGAGCAGTGCCTCACAACCTCTACTAAAGTAGGGGCACATTGCTGTTTAGGGATTTCCCTACAGAGCACTAACAGCTTT